>CM037855.1:108703453-108844159 GCA_021234595.1 Delia radicum | reverse complement strand
TGTTCTGATTTATCAGATTAGGTATTTTTAGCTGTTCTGATTTATTAGATTAGATATTTTTAGCTGTGCTGATTTATCAGATTAGGTATTTTTAGGTCTGATTAGCTGAATTTTAGGTGTAGATTATCAGATAGGTATTTTTAGCTGTTCTGATTTTAGATTAGATATTTTAGCTGTTGCTGAGTAATGTTTTAGCTGTGCTGATTTATCAGATTAGGTATTTTAGCTGTTCTGATTTATCAGATTAGATATTTTAGCTGTGCTGATTTATCAGATTAGGTATTTTTAGCTGTTCTGATTTTATCAGATTAGGTATTTTTAGCTGTTCTAGTCTTTTAGATGGTATGATATTAATAAACGAATGATTGTATAGAAATCAATTAATCGTGCCCTCAGAACATGATATAGCATATTCCCAAAATAAGGATATTAATAAACGACATCAAGCTGATAAAATACTTGAAAATCGTGCTTGGGAAAGAGTTTTTGCCGAGGATAGTAGTATTGGCGAGAAAACTAACGCATATCTCGTAAGCAACGCAATGAAAGCAAAAGTTAAATTTGGAATGGGGGTAAAGGGTCAATACAAAAGTGGAAAGAAAATTTTTAACGATGCGGTAAGAATGGCTACAAAAAGTTTAAAGAAGGAAAACCCAGAGATATTAATGACCGCTATTAAAATTGCACGTAGAGTTATCAAGTAAATCTCTAAAAGGAAAAAAAATCTAAAGTTGTTATACCTCGCATAATAAAATGTTCCCAAAATTGGAGGTTTCTTGCCTTTAGTATCATTCTTACAGCACTCGGAGCCTAAGGTAGTCTATCTTCTGGTGGATCAGCTATTGTTAAAGCAATTAACACTGCTAAAAATGCTAAGCAAGTCTTGATGAGGCCATTAAACATAATAAAACAATGGAGGCTATTGCAATGGGAAAAGGATTATTTCTTAAGCCATATAAAAAGGATATGGTCTTGTATGTAATAAATCATCAAAAAACTGTTAAAGATGCTACCCAAAAGACCACTCACTGATGTTGATTTAAGGATGTTTGCCACACATATTCCCTATTTAGAGTATTTTTATGCGAGACTCACTCCCCAAACGTCTTTAGACTCAAAGAATGTGGAATTATTAATTTAGATGCATCAATTGGCTGTGGAACACATTGGGTAGCATACTATAAAATAATCAACCAAATGAATATTTTGATAGTTTTGGAAATTTGCAGCCACCGTTGGAAGTAGTAGTAAAATACTTGGGTAGAAATTTAGAATATAACTACAATCAACATCAAAAATATAATTCGTTTAATTGTGGACATTTATGCCTACAATTTTTGTATGAAATTTATATAAATAAAAAGAAAACTTTTTTTAATAAACTATATAATTTTGCTTTATTTAATAATATTTATTTACATTTTAATTCCATACTGGATATGTACTATTTTGAAGAATAATATATTCATTATTTAAATTGAATTTGCTCCAGCTGCAATTGATATGATTTCTCGTGTACTCCAGCTTCTTTTTTAATGCAGTAATTTCCAGAGGATAATTCCACTAGTTCTTCTTCAGTCATGGCGTTATATCTAGTTGTAGAAATATAATGTTATTTTCGACTTCAAGTCTTATGCATTGCCAATTTTAGTTTTAATTCGTATGGCTTTTCAACACAGTATAGGATTTTAAATTCTCCATGTCTTTAATATAGAGAATTGGTTTACTGTTGAAATTATTAATTTATTAATTAGAGATGATGAAATATCCATTTTTGGACTTTACTATTGGAACTGCTTTTTATTGAATAATTGTTCTTACATTCCTATAATTAAATTAAGGGAAAATAATTGAAAAATGTCTTATTAAAACAATATTTAGAGAATAACATTTTTTTCACACACAGAAATTTAAAATTGTTTCCTTTATATTTTCACACCCATCATTAATATTTTTTGTTTAAAACAATTTATAAAAATAAAAATTTTATCACATTCCAAAAAAATAACAATCAAAATAAGAAGAACCTAATTTAATTTTTATTTTCAATTTTTAATTTTTATTTTTTAATTTTCAATTTTTAATTTTTATTTTTCCAATTTTTAATTTTTATATTCCACTGAAACTTTTAATGGGATTTGCTGAAGATTTTAATAAAGTCATTTTAAAATCTAAAAACATTGAATTAATTTTACTGCGTAGTAAAAGTGATGAAGGCATGGTATATTCAACAGCAAATACTTGAAAACCCAAAATAAAAATTACAAATATTTCATGGAGAATCCTCAGGTACACTTATCGGATTTTAGTAAATTAAATATGATGAAAGTGATAAAAAACGGAGAAAACTTACCAATAGCATTCCACAGTTGGGACTGTCATTATAATCCTCAACTAACAACTGGAAAATACTAACATTTGGAATGTAAAGTTAGCTATCAACAGAGACACGTCCTCGTTTTGCATTAATAGCCTTTCAAAACGATAAAAAATTTGTTCATTGTAATTTAACTAACCTCAAATTACACTTGAATTCAGAATCATATCCTTATGATGATCTTAATATTAAATTTGCTAATGAACGCTTTGCTATTCTCTATGATATGTATGTGAGATTTCAACCAAACTATTATCTGAGAGATCCCAACCCATCTGAATTGGCAAGAATTTAAACATCTGCTCCTATTATTGTCATTGATGTGAGGCCATCAAAATGAATCTACTACAAACGGCCTCAAGTTGATATAAAAATTGAGTTTGAGACAAGCAAGTAATATTCCAGAAAACACGTCTGCTATTGTATTCTTCATCCATGATCGATTAATTGTTCAAGTACGCAAAGTTGTTTAAATAAATGACAATAATGCCAAAAAGACATATAGTCGCATTTGTCAACATGAAAATTAAATTTCCTCAAACACAGTTATTTTTATAATTTTTCTAAAATCTTTATAAAATATCATCTATTACATAAGAAATATTTTAAAAAAATTAATTTAAGTCTAAAATAAAAATAAAAATTATAAGACCATTAAAATTAATACAATGTTTTATTTACATCTTCCAAATCAATATTTGTAAATATATCATCATCACTACAATCATCCATAAACATATCACTAATATTATTATGAACATTTAAATTATTATTTTCAAATATCAGAAACAATGATATTAAATCCAACACTACGAGAGAGAATTGACACCTTTCTTTTGAATATGATGGACACATTTCTGTTGAGGATCTCCATTATATATTAAACTTTACGAATATAATGGAAGAATTGAAAATAAGGAGTGCCTAGACTCGATACATGGGGAACATTTCATTGATTGTCCATGGTCTACTGATAGTTGCGGAGAGGGACCTGATACTTGTAGCTGTTTTGTCTATAGACAGAGAAAACGATCTATAATTAATTTTATTGAAATGTATTATAAACATCTAAGCGTTTAATAAATGAATAAAATGAAAAATATACAAAATACACTGTCTTGTATATTATTTTAAATAGTATCCAAATTTACTATGTCACCTAAAACACTTGAAACATTATGTCTGTAGGCTGATCCCTATAAAAAATTTTACATGTATATCAATGAGACGTACAAGATGTGTTGATTAAAATATTCTCATAATGTAAACACAATTTAAATATTAGACAAATTTTTATCATGTCGCCTAAAAACTTGACATAATACTGTCATCCACATATTTTAAATATTACACTAATTTGATTATATTTTGTACAAATTCTTCTCAAAAAATATTTTCATAATGTAAACATAATAAAAGGGTTTCTTGTTACAATCGTTTTGTATACTTGCGATGCGTTTATGACGGTATCATAAAACGTTTGGGTGTATGTCTGTTTGTCATATTGACCACCCGTTAAAGTACTTGAAACAATGCTGAAATGCTGCTGTAGCATTTTAGAAAAGTTAGTTCTAAGACTATATTTTAGTATAAATACTAGTGTAAATTATTTTGTAAAATTAGCGTTAAACACAACTTTAAAATAAACAGTACTAATAAGTACTAACAAAATAAAAAACCCAACTCGTGTCACACCTAACTTATTATATGACAATCCTGCGGACACTACTGATGCAGTAGTACAGCGAACAATATTCCTAAGAAAAATCCTGCGACTGCAAATGCACCACCAGCTATAAGCATCAGTGCCGAGTTATTCGTACTAATTTGTATGATAACTACTATTACAGTCATTGTAAAGTATTTAAAGAACTATATCCGTAAGCAAGTAATAAGACAGACAACCAGCAACTCTATAAACAAGATATAGATGCCTCAAGGTTAAAAAAATTATCATTCAAGTCTGTGTCGACCCGAACACAACGGTGTCAGTGATCCAATGGAGACGACAACCTTTAAAGAAATTGAACGACACCATTTGCTCAAGACTAAATAGAAGAGAAGGGAGCACAGTATTATATATGAACGATGAGTTCATATCAGAGGAGGAGACCCCCAGACTCACTAAATTTAAAGGATATGCATTTGATATACCTACATAAAATACCAGAAGAGATAGAAGAGTAGACTTGTCCATGGTCTATTGATAGTTGGAGAGAGGGACCTGATACTTGTAGCTGTTTTGTCTATAGACAGAGAAAACGATCTATAATTAATTTTATTGAAATATATTATAAACATCTAAGCGTTTAATAAATGAATAAAATGAAAAACATACAAAATACACTGTCTTGTATATTATTTTAAATATTAGGCAAATTTTACTATGTCACCTAAAACACTTGACACATTATGTCTGTAGGCTAAGTTTTTGATATCTATAAAAAATTTTACATGTATACCAACGCGACGTACAAGATGTCTTTGATCATGATTTGATCTGTTCACCTCAAAAATATTCTCATAATGTAAACAGAATTTAAATATTAGACAAATTTTTATCATGTCGCCTAAAAACTTGACATAATACTATCATCCACATATTTTAAATATTACACTAATTTGATTATATTGTGTACAAATTCTTCTCAAAAATATTTTCATAATGTAAACACAATAAAAGGGTTTCTTGTTACAATCGTTTTGTATACTTGCGATGCGTTTATGACGGTATCATAAAACGTTTGGGTGTATGTCTGTAGGCTGAGAAAACGATCTATAATTAATTTTACATGTATATCAACGCGACACTAATTTGATTATATTGTGTACAAATTCTTCTCAAAAATATTTTCATAATGTAAACACAAAGAATTTTCTATGCACATAATCCCATCATCCCAGTGAAAAAACTGGGGCGGAAAATTCTTCTTTTTTTCATAGATGTAAAATTGTGAAAAGCCGTCGGTAAAACATAATTGTGTAATAAAAATATTCTCCACACACAGAATTTTTACTGGGCCAGATGTTTATGAAAATTTATCTTTTTTCACTGGGGCAGAAAATTTATCTTTTTTTACTGGAGCAGAAAATTCTTCTTTTTTTCATAGATGTAAAATTGTGAAAAGCCGTCGGTAAAACATAATTGTGTAATAAAAATATTCTCCACACACAGAATTTTTACTGGGCCAGATGTTTATGAAAATTATCTTTTTTCACTGGGGCAGAAAATTCTTCTTTTTTTACTGGAGCAGAAAATTCTTCTTTTTTTCATAGATGTAAAATTGTGAAAAGCCGTCGGTAAAACATAATTGTGTAATAAAAATATTCTCCACACACAGAATTTTTACTGGGCCAGATGTTTATGAAAATTTATCTTTTTTCACTGAGTCAGAAATTCCACTTTTTTCATTTAAATTTATTTTTTTCACTGCGCAAATTTTTTGAAAATATATTTTTTTAAATTTATTTTTTTCACTGCGCAAATTTTTTTAAATTTATTTTTTTCACTGCACAAATTTTTGAAAATTTATTTTTTTAAATTTATTTTTTTCACTGCGCAAATTTTTTGAAAATTTATTTTTTTAAATTTATTTTTTTCACTGCACAAATTTTTTGAAAATTTATTTTTTTCACTGCGCAAATTTTTTGAAAATTTTTTTTTTTAAATTTATTTTTTAAATTTTTGAAATTTTTTTTTTAAAATTTTTTTTTTTTAAATTTTTTTTTTAATTTTTTTTAAATTTTTTTTTTTTTGAAATTTTTTTTTTAATTTTTTTTTTTTTTAAAATTTTTTTTTTAAAATTTTTTTGAAAATTTTTTTTTTTACAGCACTGGCAAGCACTGGCAAATTATGCTCTGCGATGCTCTGCCGACATTCGTTACAAAGTCCCCATTTCCCCTCTACTGACAGAAACAAAAAAAAGGCTTTTTCGATATTCGTAAGCTTTTTTCACCTTAATATATAAAAATATATAAAATATGTGACAACCCCAAGTAACTACATATGCAATATGGCAATCAAAATGTTTTCCTTTTCATGAACTTTAAAGCTGCTTTCAAATAAATCTTAATTTATTTCATTTTAGACATGTTTCTATAACAAAAATTATAGTTTTTGAAAAAAAAAAACATTTTTTTGGTCGTGGATAGAACATAATTCGTTAATAATAAAATTTGCTCAAAAAAAGGAATTTTGAAAAAAGCAGCGAAATTTGGAAATACAAAGAGCAGATTTGGAATTTATAAAAAGCTTCATATTTCTCATCAAACTATTTTTCTAAAGAAACTTCTTCATTGCGTTTACATTTTTCATAAAATTTTATGAAAAACTTGATTTACTTAATGGAAAGTTTCAATGGACAAGCTCCATTGACATCTCATGCATCTTCTGCAAAAATTCATTTATTTCATGCAAATAATGCTCTCAGTGTAAATATATGAAAATGTAGAAAGTCCGAAAAAGAATTTTTGTATTTGTAATTTAAAAATTAAAACACTTTTTTATATTAGACTTTTTTAATATCATGTAGAAAATTCGCACAGTGTAGATAGAATAGACCAGTAGCGGTCTTTGTGTGGTGTGGGGGGATGGGACTAACTTTGAAAAAAATTCAATGCAAAGTAGCAACGCATTTGAAACATTTCCTTCTACTGTTCGAGTTCTTTGAAAAAACTGAAACTTACGTACTCTTACACCAGTTGGCCCTAATGAGGGCTTAAAAAGCTCCGTATATAACCCCGCAGAAACCCCCCAAACTTAAACGAAATTTTATTTAACATTTTTAAATTCGCATCCTTTTTTAACAAGTTTATATCATTTAAGAATATTTTTCTGAATACCAGCATATTTTTCCACCTAATCCAAAATTTGTTCGACTGTAACACTTGACTTAGACGAGGCCAAATGAACCCATTTCTTGTACTTCATCCAAATCATTGTATTACTTTCTCCATAAACCACATTTTTACGTCTTTTTCTTTTTGACTTTACATTAGTCCACTTTGAATTGTTTGTTGGGTTATCACTTTTTTGCTCGTAGTTTAGTAGAAGCAGTATATCAGAGGTACGAGTATTAGAGACCAAAGTAACATCATCATTTGCATTCAAAACATTATCATTGTTTTGTTTATTAGCAACAACAAGATCATTATTAATCAACTAAAACATCGTTATAATTCCCACGATCACCAATCAGGTTTTAGAATTACTGAACGAACTTCGTGTTGTATACCTTTATTAGAGTTTCTGTTTGCTTCAAATAGTGTTTTTTTTTTTTTGATTTTTTTTAATAACACTTTCACTTTTGTTGCTTTTGTTTAAATAGTCATTAAAAAGAGACATTTAGTTCATTTGATAATATAGAATTCATGGAAATTAAATCCTTTTTTACCATATCTATGTAAAAATCGCTATCAGCACCACAACATAGAGCATGAAAACGAATACCGCCAACATTACACTTGATAAAAGAATTACCGATTGCTTTAAAGCAATTGGACAGCATTGTAAAATACAACCTTCTCACTAATGAACGGTATATTTTCTAAGAAACAGTACAATTAGCGTGTTTGTCACATGATTAATTCATTTCAATAGAAGATAATCTGAAACTGAAAAAAATGCAGTTTTAAAATACAGTTTTAAAAATATAATGAAATGGCGAATTCACCGAAAATGGTACTTGCAGCAAAAATTTAATGGACATATTTGAAATCTGGAGATTAACGTTCATAAGACCCAAACAACACGTTTATCGTTATTATTTCCGTGTCATTGAAAATAACTTACAACAAAAGAATTCCGTTAAAATTTCAGCGATCTTTAACATTTTGACTAAAAAAATGTTGTGCAATAAATAGAACCTCATCATTATCTAAAATTTGTTGCTAAAACTACTAAAAATCAGCTCCAAATTAAGCTACAGGAAAAAGTGATACAATTATCACATTTTTTTTTTCCTAAAAGTTTAATATATACAATTTTAGTTATATTTTAGCTAAATTAAAGATAATTGAAAGCAACAAAATATTTTGCTAAAATCAGCAAAAAAAAAAAACTAAATATTAGTAGACAAAAACCATAACAAAAAATGATGTAAAACGTTTAAAAGATTTTTTTTTAACGATGAAAATGAAAATTATTCAAGTTCGACGCCATACTCTATATTTCTTTATTAGGATATTGTCCTTACAAATAAACTCTAGAGTTTTTGTTTTCAAATTTATTAATTGACCCTTTCAGGAATGTGTTGATAGATCTATTTCGAGAATTTTCTAGGTTCCCAACATCAGAACACGTTTTGAAAGAGGTAACAATCACATGCGAAAATCAAGCATTCATATACACTACCCAGGTAGAAAAATACAATCTTTAAAACGTTTTAAAAGCATTTTTCATGATGGTACAAGCGTTTTCAGAACATACCAAATTACAAATTTAAAGCGTTTTGAGAATGTGCAAAATGATAACCCAAATTTACGGTCTGAGGATGGTATTTTATAACGTTCTCAAAACATTGCAAAACAAAATTTTTGAAATGCTTTTTCAATCGTTAAATAAGTATTTGCAGAACATTTTGGCTTACAGTTATTAAGCGTTATGAAAACGACCCAAATGATAACCGCTTTGAGGGTTGTAATTTTGAACATTGTCAAAACGCTCGAAAGACAAATTATAAAGATCTTTATGAATTGTTCATAAATACCACAAATAATGAAACATGTAAAATATGATTAAAATAATATAAATAAAGTAACAAAACATTGTAATTTTAAATAGTTTAACTAGCGTTTTATTAAGTTTTGAAAAAGTCCTCTAAAATATTGCTTTATCTGTCCTCAAAATATAGTGCTTTATAAAAGATATACAAGGACTATACACTTTATAGAGTCGCTACATTATGGGCTGGCCATATTGAGTGATTTATTGAACTCGGTTCATGAAGAGAAAAGCATATAAAAAAATTGCATAAGAAACCGAGTTCGCATATAGATAGACCCCCTTATGACAGTGTTGTTTCTTAATCAGTAAAATATTTTGTAAAAAAAAAGTATTTCTAAAGTACTATTGGCAAATGTTAGAAAAACGCTTTAACGCAATGGTTTTACATTGGTTTTATTTTATAAACCGTTGTAAATTTTGTACGATAAGAACTTCTAAAGTACTTTTTACAAACGTTGGAAAAACGCTTTGAACCAATGTTTTTACAGTGTTTTTATTTCACAAATATTTGTAAGTTTTTGTATAAAAAGTATTCCTAAAATACTTTGTCCGAACGTTCGAATAGCAATCCAAAATAATGTTTTTAAAATGCTTTTTTTCGTATTATTTGCAATTATCGCTTTGGAAACGCTTTTATTTTAGTACCATCAAAAACAAACGTTTTGAAAACTCTTCGTTTTTTGTACCATCCCAAATTTCTACCTGGGTACTTTTCTCACTAAATGAGAACTAATAAATGAGGTCGAAGTTAAAGATTATCACCATTGATCAAAAAATAAATTGAAAACTTGTTTTTTGTGTGTATGTCTAGCTTTGGAAAATATTCAATATACGTTCTTGTTTTTTTCTTTCCTTTTTATTTGTACATTTGTTTTTAAATACAAAATGTACAGGGGGATTACACAGTACAACACGAAAAAAAATAACCATATACGGACACCACTACGTGATAAAAGACTAAAAAAAAGACCCGTGTCTCTCAATTTTTCCCAAAGTCATATCCTCTTTTGTTTATGGGCCGCCAAAGATTTGGGGCCTCGGTATCATTTTCGCAAAAAAGTGATCATTTTCTCAGGCTCATATCTTGCAAACCGTTCAGAATTTACTCTCTATGGCAAAGTTGTAGCTCTTGTCATAAAGAACAAAAATTGCGAACATATAAAATCAAAAAAACTTCACCTTCCAGATCAAAATCGCAAAAAACTTAAAAAAATTCGATTTGTTTACCTTTTTTCCGGTGTTCAGGTCCATAGGTAGCAAACCGTTCAAAATTCAAGGATACAATCAACTACAAAAATTTACCTAAGATCTCAATAAACAAATTTCTAGAACATATAAACTTCCTGGGAATTGGGTTTGCTACCTATGCACATGAACAGGAGAAAAAAGGAAAAAAAAATGATATTAAAAAGTTTTCACTTTTGCGCGCTACCTAAACAGTGTTAAGAATCAGTGTTAAGCCATAGAGAGTAAATCGAAATTCTGAACGGTTTGCAAGATATGAGCCTGAGAAAATTATCACTTTTTTGTGAAAATGATACCGAGGCCCCAAATCTTTGGCGGCCCATAAACAAAAGAGGATATGACTTTGGGAAAAATTGGGAGACACGGGTCTTTTTTTTTCGTCTTTTATCACGTAGTGGTGTCCGTATATGGTTATTTTGCCATGACTTAAAAAATTACACACAGTGTTAGTAAACAAGACCATACTTTTTTTTCGACATTTAATTGGGCAACATTTTTTTATGAGAATAAAAATTTGCCCATCTGAAATCAGTTGTGCACAAATGTTAAGCAAATATTTTTGTTGATTTAAGCAAAATATTTTGTTATTTTTATACAATTAAATTTATTGGAAATATAGCAAAAATGTTCTTAATATTACCGTTTTGTGGTACCGTGAAATTACTCCCAAATACAATAAGTCCCAATGAAATAACTCCCAATGAAATAAGTCCCTAAAAAAATGAAATTAGTCCAAATTTTAATAAAATAAACAACCTCCAAAGAAAATATGAAATAAGCCCCCAACATTTGGAGCTTATGAAAAAAGTCCCAAAAAAAATGAAATAATTCCCAATTCAAAAATATCGAATCATGCGATTCGCGCCTATAGGACACGAACTACGATGGCGCCGCATTACGCGAATCGTACGCATTGCTTTCCAGAGGTGGCATGTGATAACGTCCAATGACGAAAAGTGTCATAATGTCCATGGACTTTATGACAATTTGGAAATTGACAATTTTGGACATTATGTCACTTTCAAATGTGGCATAGCGTTCAGACTTTTTAAAATAAAAAGATTAATAATATTTAGTATATCAATACAATTTTTTTAAATATATGTATATCACAAAATAAAACTAAACTTATAAATCGTAAATTCGCACGCAAAAAAACTTTATTTCGCGAAGCCGCCTGCCGCGTTCTACGGAGGAAAAAACCCCTAAGGCAGCCACACAGAAACACTTGTTTTTACATATTACTTAATGTCTTAAAAATATAAGATTTCAACGGATTCGACATCTGATTTGAAAAACAAGTTCTTCTGGGTGGCGGCCTTCGGCCGCTCTTAAGGGTTTTTTCTCCGTATAACGCGGCAGGCAGCTTCGCGAAATAAAGTTTTTTCTGCGTGCGACACAAAGGAACTTCAAAATTACTGATCTGTTTCCACACTGGAGTATAATGTTCATGGACCTTATGTCACCCAAAAAGTGGCATAATGTCCATGGGCTTTATGTCATTCCATTTGTGGACATAATGTCACATTGCAGAGTGTCATAAAGTCCATGGACATTATGACACTTTTCGAGTGACATAACGTCCATGGACATTATGTCATTTGACGTTATGACATGCCACGAAAATTACCAAAATTCTAGCAAGAACTGCGTTCCTTTTGGTAAATAACTCATTGTATTGCTATTATTTACTTTACGACAATTTTAAGAACCGTTACAAATGCATAAAATTTACCAAAATGTAATTTTAATAGAAATGAGATAACTCCCAACAAAAATGAAATAACTCCCAACGATAAAATCACATTTAAAAATGAAAATTAAATAAGTCCCAACAAATGTGAAATAACCCCCAATGACAAAATAAGTGTAATAACTCCCAACAAAATCTGGTTGGGAATTATTTCATTTGGGAGTTATTTCATAACGAAATTATTCCTAACTGAAAATTGTGAAATAAGTCCTAACGCAGTTAGTTATTTCATAGTGAAATAAATCCCAATTTATATGGAAAAATTTTGGGAGTTATTTCATTTATTTTTTGGGAGTTATTTCATTTGAGAGTTATTTCACGGTACCCCGTTTTGCTTGCTGTTTTTGTATACAAATATTTAGCAAAAGTTTTTGCTAATTTTGCCAAAGTAAATAGCTATTTTCAAAGTAAATAGCAATATCAATCAACTACTTGCCAACTTTTCCAACCATATAAACAGTTGTCTAAGTAAAAATGCACATTGTCTCGTATTATTTATCGATTTCAGCAAAGCGTTTGATACCTTATCGCATGATAACTTGTTAAATATAATGCAAAATAGTGGAGTACGAGGTATCTGTCTAGAATGGTTCAAAAATTATTTAGATTGTAGAACTTTTCGCGTAAAAATTAACAACACATTAAGTGAAGAGTTACCGTCAAACACGGTGTACCTCAAGGGTCAAAACTCGGACCAATCCTATATATAATGTATGCGAATGAAATGATGAGTGCATTAAAACAAAGTACTACTTTTGCCTATGCTGACGATACTGCTATCATCGTTACACATGAAAATATTGATATCGCCAGTGAAATCATGCAAAATCAGCTTGACGTCGTAACCAAATGGTGTCATGATAATGGTCTTGTAATAAATGCAAACAAAACCAAAATCATGCACATAAAGCCAACACATTTTCGAGATACCAACATTAATTTAAAATTTCACGAAACCCAATGTCTTCACAACGCATCTCAAAACAATCTTAACATAAATGATTCATGTAATACATTAATAGAATTGGTGAAAACATACAAATACCTTGGGGTTTATGTGGATCAAAACTTTAAATGGCTTACTCAAATACAATATCTTTGTAAAAAGCTACGTAAAACTGCTTATAGCCTGTATCATTTGAGTAACTGTTCCACATTTGACGTACTGAGACAAGCATATTTCTCTCTGGCCGAGTCTTATTTAAGGCATGGAATAACTGCTTGGGGAAGTGCAACGCACTGCAAAGCACTTCAGCAAACCCAAAACCAAATTCTTAAAATATTAATGAAAAATAAACAAAGAAACAACCAGCTAAACTATGATCTGATCTACAACGACATTCCCTCCAATAACAGCAACAACGTAAACATAATTCAAAACAACAACTCGCAACAAGCTAATATAGTTTACAGCAATTTTACAAACAACAACCCCATCAACAATACCAACAATAACAACGCAAACAACATAATTACTGTATACAACAACATCTCATATCATAACAACATTATTACAACCAATACAAATAGTAACAACAATTATAATAATGCTACTACAAACAACAACTTCAATAATGCTTCCAACAATCCAACAAACAGCAACAACAACCTTACAGTCAACTACATCATTGCTACTAACAACAGTAGCAATAACAACTATAGAACGATCAACAACACAACAAACATTGCTACAGAACTAAACATAATGAATGTCAACAGCATCTTTCGCACAACACTTATCAACGAGTTCGGCGAAGACACCCGGTTTTTACAAGCAATTGATCACACCTACAACACAAGGCGCCGTGCTGAAGGCAGATTTAAGGTCAACAGACACCGAAACAACAACGGCAAAAACACCCTTGGAGTCATTTTACCAAAGATTTTAAAACGAAATATCCGTGGACATACTCAACGTTAGAAGTTTCATAAAAGAAAAAATATGATTAGAAAACACTTAATATCCTCGCAATGAAATTAAACATTGAAACAAAATATATGAATAAAATATTTTTTTATATCCTACAGACAAGCCTCATGGCTTCGTGGGATTAGAAATAAGTTTTATATACACTCTAAAAATTTTAAATAAAATTGAATTTGAAAAAAAAAAAAAAAAAAAAAAAAAAAAAAAAATTGAACTCGAGTATTACTTAAATTTTGTAACATTTACAGTTTTATATTTGCTTTTGCTACTTACTAATATTTAACAAAAATATCAGCTTATTTTATCATTTTTTTCTGCAACGTCCTTCTTAACTAATTTCTAGTAGATTTTTCTGTTATTTTTACAAGTTTATTTCTATTAGTATACTTTTCCTTTCAAGTAAAATATGAATATGAAAATTTGTGCGTTTTTCAAAACAGGGGCTCTGTATTGTATGATTACAATCAAAAACACACAGCTATATAAAATATATTTTTTTTTAAATAATGTGTAAAGTTTATTTACTAAAATTTCTTTATTATTTGTGATCAGGGATTTACTTTTAGATGCATTAATAGAGACGAGCTTTGCCTTGTAGTTTCAATTGTAAAATCGAATGCAGTTGGTTGGGATAAAATTCCCATTAAGTTTGCTAAGAAAATTAACCCATACATAGAGACTTATCTCCTCTTAATTTTAAACAATATTCTTACTACTTCTGATTATCCTGATTTTTGGAAAATTTCTAGAATTGTTCCTATAAAGAAGAATCGTAGTGCAAACGGTTTAGATAACTTGAGACCCATAAATATCCTCCATTGTTTGTCGAGGGCTTTTGTGTTAGTGGTAAAGAATCAAATTATGGAATATTTAGACACTAATAGGCTTCTAAGCCATTGCCATTTTGGCTTTCGAACTGGCGTTAGCACATCCTCTTTACTACTCAGTTTGACTTAGAAAATACGTCATAACTTCAATGATAAAAATATTTCCACTTTGATATCACTTGACCTTAGTAAGGCATTTGATACTGTGAACTATGATGTGTTAACCACAAAACTTTCAACTCAATTTGGTTTTTATTCATCATCGTGTTACACTCATATATAGCTAATTGTCACCAGTATGTCGGTTTAAAAGACATTTCCTCCTCTGTAAGTCGATGTTTCAGTTTCGTTCCTCAAGGTTCGATCCTTGGACCCTTGTTATTCCTAATGTATATGAATGATTTCTTCGAATTTATTGGCTCTTCTCAATGTGAGATCTTTCTTTATGCAGACGATATTAATTTGTTATTTGCTGGCGAAAGACAATTTTTGGATTGCCATGAAGTAACTATAAGTTATATTTTGTCACAAGTTTATATCTGGGCAGTGAACAATAAGCTTCACTTCAGTCCAAATAAGACTAATGATCTAGTTTTTGGATCAGTTGGTGATCCTAGTAGCATTTTAAATATCAATTTTAATGGTTTTCCTGTTCATTTTGCGAGCTCGTTAAAATGTCTAGGAGTAATACTAGATAGTTAGTTAAATTTTGAAAATCATATCTCTGTGGTGTCTGCTAAAGTGGGCCACTTTATAATTTAGATTGTTTTTTTTCAGTTCATATAGAAATTAAATTAGCTCACTCTCCTCTTATGACACATATTCTTTATTGTTTAGATGTTTATAGCGGAACCACGAAAACTAATTTAAAACGATTGCGTTTGATATATAATCGGATTATTAGACATATTTTCCAGCTTAAAGTCTCCGACCATGTATCCAGCCTATCATATAATATTATACATTGTTCTTTTCAAAACTTCGTTAAAATCAGGTCACTGCTTACATTAAATCGAATTGTAACTACTCGTGCACCTCAGTGTGTTTTCAATACTTTTCATTTCTCACGATCTACAAGAAATCCAGAACTTATTTTACCTAGAATATCTAACTCAGTTTTTGAAAAATCTTTCTTAATAAGAGCATCAAGGCTTTGGAATAAGCTTCCTATTAACCTAAAAACTTTAAATAGCTACAGTCAATAAACATAAGTATTTAGAACATTATGGTAACAACCAGTCACGTAGCTAGGGGGGGGGGCTTGGGGCTAGACCCCCCCAACCCCCGAAATGATTTGACAAATTTAAAAACTTAATACAATTCGTTAGAAAGTAACAATGTTATTGATAAATTTAATATGAAAATATTTATTTTTGACTTGGATCAAATAGGAAATAGTTTTATATGGTTCGAATCTTAAAATTTCGTAAGAAAACATCGCCTGCAAATGGGCGGCTATCACTGTTAGCTATCTTTGCAATAAATAAACACATTTCATAAGAGATTTCAAAGTCTTTGACTTAAAATATAATCAAAAAATTCTTTGAGACAATGCAAACTAAAAATTAAATATGTCTACACAGAAAAAACTAAAATTGAGTTTTAATTAAAATATTTGTTGATTCAGTAAAAGTTTAACTGAATTCGGTCGTGTTGATGCAATTGTACTAACAACTAAAATAATTTGTATATATTTCATTAATATTATTTTCAATTACATATAGTTTTATTCACACCTTTTAAAAATTTAATTGAATATTGTTTACTATTGGGAAAAATTACAAAATTTTAAAAAAATCACCAAAATTGTAAAAAAAATCGCCAAAATTTAAAAAAAAACGATACCATTGGAAAAAATCGCAAAATTAAAGAAACGCGAATTTTCTACTTTAAACGATTTTTTTTAATTTTGGCGATTTTTTAGAATTTTTGCATTTGTTTCAATGTTGTTATTATACGTTATAAAAACTGAAAATTTTTTTTATACCAAATTCATTTTCAGTTAAACAGTTAATTTAAAGTAAGTTGGAAATCGAACAAAAGCTTAATTGAAATTTTTTTGACAATGATTTTTTCTGTGTATTTTGACATAATGTTTTAAAATGGGGATACCACTAAGACTCAAAATAAAGTTTACTTGTGCCGTAAAAGTCGTTACTTTACTTACAGTGCAATCTTTTTATTCAAATTTGGTTTGCTATCACGCATCTGGTAACATAGTTTTCAGTATTTTTTTATGATATATATTACAATATCTCATATATTTTTTTAATTTTTTGAAACAAATTTAAGCCTCAAACTTTGATCGATATGCATAATGTGTTAACGTGGTCCAATGTGATTTAAATTATCTCAATTTTTTTTTAGACTAAATGTAAACAAATTTCTATCGGCGCTCCTTGTAAAGCGACATTTTAAAATCAATCAGCTAAACCAGTGTTTATGTTATAGCGATGTAGTGTTTTTTTTTTGACATTTTAAAGGGGTTTTATTTAAAAAATGATTAAAGACAATTTGAAAAGCGTTTGAAATTTTCTAAAATATAAATCAAAGTATATTGGAAATACATAATTTAGTTTAAATAAGACCTAGGCGATGTCAGGTATATTTTTAAATTTTTAAATTTTCCAATTTTATATTTTTTCTTTGTTATTACTTCTTTCAGACTACAATCACACTTGCTTGTAAAATTTACGATTTTTTTAATACAAGACATGAAGTATAGCCCCCAATCTCAAAAAAGCCGGATATATGAAAAAAGGGAAAACTAGTGAATAACTTGTTAAAATAATTCAAATAAGTGGCAGCCTTGGTCCACGACATAGTGTCAAAATGGTTTTCAAAATGTGTGTTTTCTCGAGCATTTTAATGCTGTTTTTAAATAAGTCTAAATTACCTAAACTTTAGACATACTTTCATACAAAGATTTGTTAAATTTCACATACAATTTTAAAAATAAATACGTTTTTCATATTTTTTGCTGCTTTATGACCTATCCGAATTTCATTAATTTTAAAGCGAACCTATCTTAAAAGCTTCCTTGTAGGTGTCAGGCAATTTATATAGGATATTTGCATTTTAATTTGTTTTTTGGACGTTTAGAAATTATTTTACAAACACTGATAAGGTTTTGTCTGTCGGTGCATTTAACCGGACATAATTATATAAATTCATATATAAAATTAATTTCGTAGAAAAAATTGAATATGTTCTCATACGTTATATTATATACATAGACATTGCAAAATAATATATATTTTGATATTATATCATATTTAAAAAAACACAATTTTATTTTAAATAAAATTGTATATTACCCTATGCAGAGTCACGCTAGAAAATTTGTCAATTTTATTTTGTATGTTAATATGTATTACATAAATACAATAATACAATTAATTGCATCATTTTGTGTATAATTTTATACACAAAATTTACCTCAATTTATATAGACATCAAAATTCGCAAAATAATGAACACAATAAGTAAAAAATGAAAAAATGCATTTTAAAGAAATGCACTTTATGCGGGGGGGGGTTTTCAAAATTACCTGAGAAAGCGATTTCTATTATTAATACATGATTGCCCATTACGTGTAGGTAAAAATTTGGCAAAAATTTAGCAAACAAAACAAGTGTGCAAAAAAAAAATATATAATCAAAATAAAAAAATCTGAAAAACAAACCCCCCCCCCCCCCCCGAAACAAATTCCTAGCTACGTGCCTGGTAACAACATACGAGTATAAAAATGTGTATAAAAATGTTTGTCTTGTCAAAGGATTGTATTTATTATAGATAGTAGCTTACTGTTCATGACATGTTAATAATGTATTAATCATATATGGCCCATTAGTAGGCTCAATTAAATAAATATATCAACAAAAATTTACTTATAAATCATTAAATGTTTCCAATTTTCTCACAAAAATTAGACAGTTTTTATTTTGTATCTTTATTATTTTTACTTTTTAATATTTCCAAGCAACAGGTATCGAAATCAAACCGCTGTTTAAATCTAATTAATCGATCAAAAAAGTCGCGAATTAAAGTATCTATTGCCAATTTAAAAAAAAACATTTTTATTTTCATTTGCTTCACATTTTTCTCTCAATGTCTTTTCTTCTATTTTTTTTTCTTTGAATTTACTGTTTTTTCTGAGGGGGAAATTTCCCTATCGCCCCCTATAACCGCGCATTACTAGACAGATATAGAAATTTACGACAATAATTATTTTTTTAAAATGTTCTTTATTTTAAAATATATCGTTTTAAATTTACGGGACAGTCTTTTTATTTATGGGTTAGAAACTAAACACAATGTTCAGTATGGGTTAATCTACAACACTCTAATCAACGTATTTAACACAAAGTTTTTTCTTGTAGCAAAAGTAAACAAAAAAGTTTTTGATTTTTTAGAGTTTTTATTTAAAACTTAGTTTATCAATTAAAACTTTGTTTATTTTTAATAAACCTTTAAAAAGAAACAATTTTTTATTAAAACTTTATTATAAAGTTTATAAATTTTTGGTTTACAGTAGCCAAACAAATTTAGAAACTTTTTTATTTAAAAATTTTATTAAATTTTTTTTAAAAAAATAACAAAACTTCAACTAACAAATATTTTTTCTCAAAACTTGTTCTTTATTTACAGTGTTTAACCGCGAAAAATCAACAAAAGTATTCAATAGAAATTTCACCGAGTTTTGTGTTGGAACATAGTTCAAGAGTCGTTTTTGCATTTCGACGAATTTGTCATTAATCATAAGTCTTCAACTAGAAACTATTTTGTGTTGAAAGTGTTGATTTTTGTTACTGTTATTTATGCAGTAGCCGTTGTTTGTTTTATAAACAATATGGCAGATTTGGAACGTATAAGACTGGTCATTTTGGGTGGTGCTGGTGTGGGTAAAAGTTCCATTGTAAAGCGTTTCCTTTTCAAAACATACACAGATAAATATCGTGCTACAGTCGAAGACTTATACAATCGTGAATATGATTTGGGTGGTGTTACATTGAAGGTAAGTTCAATTTTTTATTTTAAAATTTTTGACAGAAAAAAAAAACAAATAGAAAATGTAATTATAAATTAAATACAAACAAAAATCAATAAAGGTGGAAAAGTCAGTTTGCAATCAAGTTAGTTGTTGTTTAATTTGGCCTGCATAAGTTAATTGCATTAATTCTTCACACGATAAATGTCCTTTTGGTAACATCAGTGATTTTGCAACATTTAAAGCGCCCGCTAGAAGAAATATTGGCAACCACAGTAGAAATTTTGACAATATATGAATCATAGATGGCTGAAGACGTTTTAATTTGTATAATTTTATGAATAATAGTGTCCGACCGAAGACTTCGCCCAGTAAATACTTTCCGTCGGTATTTTAAAGCGTTATGGACAAATTTGACAAACGCAAAAATGTTTATTGGGATTATAAGCTGCGATTTTAGTGTGAAATTTATAGAAAACTCCATAGTTAAGAAATGAATTCAATGATTGGCCGCCGAATAATCGGCCAAATCAGAAAAACTTCGTAGGCCGATTGTTTAACACTACAGCTAAACTTCGATTTTTACTTAAATTTCATTCTCAAGATCGTATTAAAATGGCTCAAGAAATAAGTTTTCAATATTAAAATTTGTCCGCATTGCCTTCAAATACCAAAAACAAAAGACCAAATATCGTTTTTGGCCGATATTACAAAATTTTAGTATAAAAAAATTTTTTAAAATTTGAAAAATTTTAATTTTTTTGTACGCAGTATTAAAGCAACCGAGAAAACAAAAATTTTGATATCAATATTTCGCAGGGTAACCACTTTTTTGAAATATATAATATAGTTCATAAAAGATCTTCGGGAAAGTTCGTGTTAACGCTGAACGATTACAATAATTGGAAAAAGCTCAGATACTTTCTCCATAAAATTATATAAGCATTATTAATGTGGCATTCGAAAAAATTTTTTTTTAAATAACATAAATGTTAGGCCATTCACGGACATGTTTCATATACCACTAAATGTGTCCTGAAAACACCTTTCATTTGATATCGAAATTTCCTGCACTTGAATAACTTTTATTAGAAATATATTAAAAAAAAACTTTAAATTGACTCCGTTTTTGACCCCACTTTTCAACGCATAAACTTGAGATTGCGCACCTAAAAAAAACTAAACTTCTACACCACTGTGTAGTTTCCTTGTTAGGATAATTGAAGAATTTTTGATCCGAGCCAAAATAGAAATGCTTTAAACGCCTTTTATTAAATTTTAATATTTTTTTATAATTTAAATCTGTCAAATAAATTTTTTTCTCACAGTTTTGTTAGTTTTTTGTTTTTATATACATCGAGATTATTTTTATGTTATTTTTAATTTTTAACGAGCTTCCAACCTCCGTATATTTACAAAACTAAAGCAAATCAAACATATTAGGTAGGTTGATACTAGTATTTCGATCTGGCTAAAGATCTCATCAGAACCCGAAGTTTTAGAAAAGCTAGAGCCTTCATAATAGGCAGAACTTTAACAAAAAACCTATTAATCATTAATTTTGCTCCGTTCTTGTCTTCTTAGTAATCAAGCACGTGGTTAGGGTCTTTTTCTAACAAGCATCATGACGTTACTTAACTTTGAAGACCAAAAATGTTCTATTTATACAAACAAATTTTAGCGTTTTTTATAAAACTTTAAATTCATAAAAATTATTTTTATATAGAAAAGAGCTTAGATTACGCATATTTTATACAAAAAAAGATTTGTCTAAATATTGGCCTACAAAGTTTGGGATGGTTTTTATTGGAATGCTAGGGCATTTTAAGAAAATGTGTCCAATAGAAAAATCATCTTATTTAAATTTACTACAGTTGAGAAATTGTTAAACAAAAAACATTGAAGATTTCAATAAAATATTGTAAGAAAACATCAGATGGTTTACTAATTTTTTCTGCTAAAGTGAAATACCAATAATTACAAAAAATACTTGAAAATTAAAATTAATCTCATTTAAGATTTATAACTAATTCAATTGAAGGGCTTAGTGCAAAAACTTGATAAGCCACAAATTTAAAATAATGAAATAATCGAATTCAAAGTTTAAAAACAATGTAGAAAATAAGGCTTTAACTAAACCAGACTCTAAGCATACATAATAGGTGCTTAAGGAAGGCTCCCATCACATACCCGTTCATGGATGATAGAAATCCATCGGAAACCGCTTTTTTACAAAAAAAAAAAGTGTGGCTTATCAAGTTATTGCACAAAGATAAGTAAAGAAGTTCATAGTCTGAAAAATGGTAGCAATTAGATAGTCTTTTTTGATACTTGATACTTGTAAAAAGGGCCAAAATGTGTCTTCTATTACATGACCTTCTTCGGAAGACTATAAGACAGTAAAAACCATTTTATTAAGTCAATGTGGCTTATCAAGTTTTTGCAGAAATGTTATTTAGATTTTTTTAATTTTGAAGAAATGATATCTGTATTTCAGGCATTTAGTGCTCTAGGAACTTATAATAAATGCCTAGATATTTTAGCACTTATTACAAGTATCTGTTGCTCGAAAATCCTGCAAAATAGCAACTATTTCCTCAAAATAAAAAAATCTTAAAGAGAATTACTGCAATAACTTGATAAGCCACGTGGATTTGAAAAATGGGTTTCACTGCCTTGTAGTCTTAAAGCGATGGACATGTAATAGAAGATACCTCTTGGCACTTATTACAAGTATCTAGAATATAAAAGTCCAGAAAAAGAGCGACTTTTTCTTAAAATAAGAAAATCTTAAATAAAATTTCTGCAAAAACATGATAAGCCACATTGATTTTAAAGAAATGGTTTTCAATGACTTCTAGGCAGCTGCTAAGCAAGATGTTCGAGCTATAAATGCTTATAATAAGTGACAGTATGTGTCTTCTATTACATATCCGCCGGTGGAAGTCTAGAAGAGTGTAAAAACATTTTATTACGTCAATGTGGCTTATCAAGTTTTTGCACAAATTTTATTTGGGATTATTTAATTTTAAAGACTAGGTAGCTTTTTTAAAGGATTTTCATGATATATATACTTGCTTTAAGTGCAAAGATGTGTCTTCTATTTCATGTCCATCGCTGGGAGACTAATAGACAGTAAAACCCATTTTTTTAAATTAATGTGGCTTATCAAGTTGTTGCAGAAATTTTATTTAGAATATTTTTATTTTAAAGAATAGATAGCTGATTTGACAGATTTTCGTGATAAATATACTTGTTGTAAGTGCAAAGATGTGGCTTCTTTTGCATGTTCATCGCTGGGAGACTAGAAGACAGTAAAAAACATTTTATTAAATTAATGTGGCTTGTCAAAGTTTTACAGAAAATTTATTTAGAATTTAGAATAACTTGATAAGCCACAAAAGTTAAAATAAATCATACATCAATGGTTTCTTAAATGATTAGATCATCTGTAGGAAAATTATCTTTATCCACCATACTTCAATCAATATATTTACAAAAATATTCAAGTTTCCTTTTATTTTCTTCAGAGTTAACCTTTTTGTTCAGAAGTGTATCTAATTGGTGTGGCATATCATGTTCTTGCGTAAAAAAATATTGAAATATAGTCGAATTGTAAAAAGTAACATTTGCTCTAGATCTGAAAGTATTTGGAATATAGCTTAAATCATTTAAGTGGATATTGATACCACGTTAGGTAACGCAAGGAACACATAAAATCATTTTTTGAAAACGTGTGGCTTATCATGTTTTTGCACTAAGCCCTTCAATTGAACTTTACTAACAAAATTAAATTGTTAATAAAACTCGCTAAAACTTTAAAAAAAATCTCAGAAAGTTCAATTTCTAAAAAAAAAAATATTAAAATTTAACTTCTGTTCGAAATTCTACTCTGAGTGTGCATAGAAAAAACATCGAATAATATTACAAAAGCTTTCGTAACTTTAATTAAAGGTTTCATCAAATCGATTATATTTTTAATACAATTTTTAGTTATACTTTTTATAGTTTATTAACCTTAATACTTTAATCTTAATTATAATTTTTAATTATTTCAATGAAACTTGAATTAGAAAATGTCACTTTTGTTTCACCAAAAATTTTGTTAACTTTGTTCAAAAAAAAAAAAATACCTAAACTTATAAAAACTAGAAAATATTTTCGTAAAAATTAGTATAACGATTGTACAATAAAATTCTTTAATTTTATTTATTTTTTCTGGGTGTGCTAAGGAAAAGTAGCGATTAATATTAGTGATTCAATTGTTGGCTAAAAAAGTGACAAATCGTTTAACATTTCAACTAAAAATTAAAAACTTATCCAACTTCAATTAAATTGTTCATATAATCGATTAAACCATTTATTAAAATTGGCGACAAAAGAAATAAAAGTTTTAATTAAACTTATTAATGGTTTAATTAAAACATATAAAACATAATAATAAAAAGTTTAAATGGTTTTAAAAAATGTATTAAACATATTTGTAAAATTAAGAATAAAAATGAACTGTAATTAATATTTCTAATTGATTTTACACCACTTGTACGGCACGAAAAATAAACAATCACCCCTATCGTGAATAAAAAGGGAAATGTTTGTTTCCATGTAATTTTCATTCCCCCTCGAGTGAATGATTAGACAAAGGGAACAAATTTCAAGGGAACTTTTATTCACGATTGGAATTGAGTGAAAAGGGAAAACAATTCGAGGGAAAAAATATTCACGATAGGGGTGAATATGTTCTTCTACCAAAATTGTGTTCAGTTCAAAATATTTTTTTTAAATTTTACGAAATTTTAACTTTAACGCTTTCTTGCTTTCAAACAGTGCCATGCTATTTCCATCGAAATAGCAGAAATTCTTATAAATCACTCATTTGGCGCACTTATGGCCAATTTATGTTACCCCGCCAGGAGGCGGACTTGCCGGTTAGAGGGTTAAATTCATTAAATTATAAGTTGCATTATTTTTACACAATTTTCATTAAATTTAAAGCAAAATTTTTTAATGTAAATTTATCTGCAGTATATGTTTAAGAAACTAACACCATTTTTGCATTATTAAATTTTTGGAAAATGTATTTTAGTGTCAAACACATATTTTCAATTTCCATAAACTTTTACTCCCACTCATTTTGAGTTTGACGTAATCAATGGACACCTATTGATATATTAAAGCAATAATTTTATTTGGTAAAATGTTACTATTGAGCAATTCCATTTTATTTCAACGACTAAATATATCGATAGTGTCCGATTTTGATAAGATTTGGTGATTATGTTTGACAGTGGACACTTATTTCAAAAACGATTTCTTTATTTTTAAAACTATGGCAACTCTGATTCTTTTAAACATTGAAAAATGAAATTGGACATCTTTTAGAAGGTCATAACTAGGGCAGCCAAAAATAAACTATAGCTTGTTTTTAATTTGAAAGATATCAATATTTAGACTATATACAAGTTCGGATCATGAAATTAACCCTCTAACTGGCAAACGATGTTTTGCAACGAAATTCATACAATGTGCTCCACTCGAAAAACAGATAATAAGTTCTGCAAAAAAATTGTTAATCGTTGCCGAATTTAGGCGATATGAGCCAAAATATTTTAGGGTGCCCTTTGGAAACTAATGCATATAAAAGAGAAGTTTTAGACAAAAAATATTTTTTCTTACCCAGATATAACGTCGCTCGAAAAACTATTTTTTTTTGCTCCTATTTAAGGAGATATCGCGATTTTCGCTTTTTGGAAAAAGCGAAATTAGGCGAAAAAGTATCTAAACTTCAATTTATATTGTTCAAACTTCAACGCTTTGCTTTTATTACTTAATGTCTTCTTTCTGCAAATTTTCATAAAAATCCGTCTATTAGTTTATAAGTTAAGACGAATCCTGATAAAATCCTGTGAGTCCTTGGATTAAAGTAAGGAATTATTATTAAAGAGTTATTTATATTTTATTATAAAGAGTTTTTACTTAAATTAAATTGTTTATTCAGATTTTTGAGAACTATATTTTTTTTAAAAATTTTACGAAATTTTGATTTTGAAGCTTTCTCGCTTCTAAACCGTGGACGGCACACGAAAAATATTTAGAAAATTCAGTTTTTTATCGGAATATATTAACTTCTAATCATAAAACGTCTTCATAAAATTAACCACAAATGCGTCAAATGCATTTGTGGTAAATTATATGAAGACTGCCCTGAGGCAGCCTTACCCATTATAGGGTTAAGAACATTTTAAGTTATATTTGTTAGAGTTTTTTTTTTTAGCTTAATTTTTGATATTATTGATATAATTGAAAAATTATCCTTCAGTAGAAATAGTGAACATTTTGGGGTACAGAAATTTTACAATGTCCTTATCCCTCATTTTTCGATATTTCAAAGCCACAGTTTTCAAAATAAAAAAATTGGTTTAGAAATATGCATTTACTGTCAAACATACTCACTAAATTTTATCAAAATCGGAGGCTATCTAGTTGTTGAAATAATATGGAAATGCTCTATAGCTCTTAACTGATTGTGAATGTACTTTATATTACTTATTGAACGAAAATGACAATTTGCACATGTTGTGTATAATCAATGTGCGGTCGGTCAGTTGGACAATCATCGCAGGCATTCTGTAAAGTGTTCATAGATTAGAAATATATTATACGAGGGCGGTCCCAAAAATTAGCCGACCTAACAAAGAAAACACAAAAAGTTTGAGAAAACTTTTCTTTATTTCTCAACATAATCTCATAATCTAAGCTCGATACATTTTTCCCAGCGATAATTCATAGCTTCGATACCATCCCCGCAAAAACATTTTAAAGGCTACTTATTATTTTATTTTGTAATGAGTACTTATTACATTCTGCATTATTTTAAGTAATAAAATAATGGGCTTCCAATAAGAAACTTTTAATGGATTACTTTCATACAAAAAATAATTGGTAATATGTTATTCATCGTATTAGTTCCAGCCAAAATCAAATTATACAAAATTTTTCTTCATTATATTTTTAAACTCATTATAATTCGTCTTTTTGTAAGCTAAATCAAATTATACAAAATTTTTCTTGATTATATTTTTAAACTCATTATAATTCGTCTTTTTGTAAGCTAAAGGGTAAAGAGTTAGTTTGAACGAATTTACATAGAATAAAACTTTATTTATGTTTTAAACTATCAAATGATACATGCCTCGGTGGCTTAGGGTATGTTAATCTGATGACCCGGGATCGATTACCGACCATGTTTTAAAAAAAAATAGTATTTTTTTTTTAATTCATATTTTTTTTTAAATCTAGCTTTAGACCAGTTATTTTTTTTTCCTTCTGGTAATGGCTTAGTATTCGTACACTTGCATGTTTATAGGAAACCCATTGTAATTCATATTTACGTAAGGCTGCCAGTAATGCATAGCTCATTACTTTTGGAACATTTAATATAAAAAAAGTTAGAATTATAATATAAAGGGTAATACATCCAAACCTTCGAGTTTATGTTACTAGACTCATTATTTTTTAAGGTGTGCTTTTGCAGGGATGTTTATAGTAAGAACTGTCTAGCTCCTTAAAAGAGCCATCAACCGCAGACTCCACCTCTTCATTGATTGTAAGTCTTTTACTACCCAGCCATATTTTGAAGTTTGGAAATATAAATTGATCCGAGTGTTACAGATCTTGCGAATAAGATGCGTGATGAGACAATTCTAACCTTAATTCATTGATACTGCAAATCTATATTGAAACACCTTCACGACGCAATTTTTGTTCTATGGTGATCACCCATCTTGCGCACAGCATTCTCATTTCCAAATTTTCGGTCAATATGCGATGTATAGCACTTTTTGAAATGCTTATCATATCAGCCAGCTCACGCCCCTTCAGACGACAATCATCCAATACCATTTTGTGGATTTTTTTTAATAGTTTCCGGCGTGGACAACTCTATTGGTCGACCAATACGCTGTTCGTTTTGGCAGCTCGTACGGCCTCGTTTAAACTCTGCCACCCTATATTTTATTGTCGTAAACGCAGGAGCGGGCTCCCCCTGAGTAGAATCTAGCCTGACTTTCTTTTTGGTTGAGACCTTTCAAATAAGAGTATTGAATTACATATCGGTGACCAATTTTGTCGTTGTTTATTGCGATGGCTCCAAAAAAATACTAAACAACATATCGCTTTGAAACTTAAAACATGTGTTTTATAAGGTTTACCACAGTTTACCAAAGTAATTTTTTTTTTGTAACTACTGCCGGCTTCAGGTCGGCTAAATTTGGGAACGCCCTCGTAAATGGATATAATGATTGGTCAAACGATGTAAATATTGTTAACAAAAATATATATATCAATTAAATACATAATGATGTAAACGAAAGAGTGTTTGTGCGTTCTTTGAAAGTGTACATTAATACATTATTATAGAATCATTTTGGTAAAAGCATAATGTAATTTAAAAAATTATATCTTTATAGGAGGCATATGCTGGATGATGATGATAATGATAATGGACACTAATTATAAAAACATGTTATTGCTTTAGATTTTCTGAAATATTAGAGTAAATATGATATCATTGGCAAATAAGAAATCTAATAGTTTCTCTGATAACAACATTAGTAAACAATGCTCCAGTTTTTTAATTATATATTTAGGCTCCAAAATCAAATTAATTGTTTATGGAACAGTTTTTTAAATATTTGTTTATTTTGGCTATTAATTTAACTATTTGACTATATCTTGCTCTAAGATCAAGCTGCTTTGGTCAGTCAAAGTGCACAGCCAATAACATTCAAATCGCAACATATCTTTTGAATGCCTTTTTTAGTTTTGGACATATGGGTCGAAATTACAAGTAAAAAATTAATTACAAATAGAAAATTTAGAAAATATATCCAGTGATCAATTTTAATGGATACGTGTTTGAGGAAAATTGATTAATATCACTGAAAGTCATGAACCTTTAAACTTTAGGGAAATATTAATATAGTGTTAGAAGCTTTATAATATGTACATCATTTAGTGTCAAAGAGATAAAAATATTAGTCTGGTATAATTATTGGGGAATTCAATTGACGTTAGATCAAATACATATATACCCATTTATGTATAAATTCGATAACTTTTTAAATAAAACAGCGTTTTTTGTGAGTGGTTCAATAATTCGGGTCAAAAGAGATAAATTTATTGTTATAGGATATTCGATAAGGGTATCGGTAAGGGTAACGCTATTTTCGTTTATTTCGGTAAGGGTATTTTAGGGGTAACGATATTTCAGTTATTTCGGTAATGGTTTTCAGCGTTAACGGTGTTTTGCTTATTTCGGTATTGGTATTTTTATCGGTAACGGTTTTTCAGTTATTTCGGTAACGGTATTTTTAGGATAACGTTATTTTAGTTATTCAGGTAATGTCAATGCACATTGATAATTTTAGCCCTATTATGCTCTAGTTCTAAAGACTAGCTAGTTTATGACCAAGATTTTGAAAAATTTATATCTATTTACAGCTATAATTTTTTCTGATTTTGCCAGTTTATTTCGGTAACGGTATTTTAAGGATAAAGGAATTTAAATTATTTCTGTAACTGTATTTTATATATTTTGGTAACGGTAGTTTAAGGATATTGATATTTCAGTTTTATCGGTAACGGTATTTTACAGATGACGCTATTTCAACTATTGCTGTAACGGTATTTTAGGGATAATGATAGTCAGTTGAAAAGGTTTTGAATCGAAATGGTATTTGAGCGGTATTGAATGCCATCCCGAATTTGTACCAATTTATCTAACATTCTCTTTGTTCTGTCCCAAATATGGAGAAGAAAAAATTACACATCTCTTGTTCCCTAAAAATGATTTTTAAATTTTGTTGGAATGTGCAAATTGGGTGCATATAACAGTTTTTCACGGGAATTACAGTGACGGGATAAAACTTGTTTAGCCTTATGGGAAAAAACATGCACTTAATACAGAGGTACGTATATATAGAGTTGCATTTATATATCGAGTTGTATTTAATTTAATTTTCTTGTTTCCGTTGTGATTGGGATTCGTGATTGGGATTCGTGATCACTATCAGTGAAGAAAACTGTAGAAAAAGAACTCTCTAAAACGAAAAACGGATTAAATTGGTTAATGAACCTTTAATAAAGAATATCAGTGAAATATTGCTGCTAACTAACTATATATTAACTATTTTCATATCTGTGTTTGTTCACTTCGCTCTATTCGCTTGGCTATTAATTTTTCGCAAATGCTTTTTTACTCTCAACAGGTATTCCCAACCAGAGAAATTGGGATGCACTAAAAGCTGTAATCGAGAAATTGGTGACAACAATGCTCAATTACTTTCATAAAATCTATTACATCTATGACATTGAAATTACATTTTCTGCATCACCATACCAATGGAAAAACGATACAAAGGAAAAACGCTGGATGCATTCCTTGTAAAAGTTTGTTGGTGGAGTCTAAATATGAAGATGCAGGTACCGAAGTCGCGTAGGACGATATATTTGAAGGACACACCGAAAGAGATATGCCATTGAATGTGCTATCAAACTCAGATCATGATGATGATTCAGGTCGTGGATTTGAAACACTAACGAAAAAATCAAGAGCATCAAATTCACAGTCTTTACCAAAAGCATCAACTTCAATGCATATTGACTTATTCATGTTTTTTTTTTTTTGCCTTTTGCAACGTTTTTCACACATTTATCGAATATTCGATGTAAAATACAGGAATCCTTTTATCCGAAGATTACTTTACTGAAGTAGCCACAGTTTGGCAGCTATGTGCCGAAAATGCTGACAAAAGATAGAACAAATTAAAATTTTTCGATATATTAGCAATTTTGAGGCACTAGATGCAGTTTTTTTGGGTTAGTTTGTTTTCTCCTACTCTATAGCTACAATTGTGGTTTCCGAGATATAGCCGTGAGAAAAATTGCATGTTCTTCGGAAAAAACATGTTTTAGCCAAAACATACTTAAGACCATAAAATTCGTACAGCAGCTAAACTAGCAAAACCCTAATGGTGTTTGCCAGTTTCGATAATTAAAGATTCAAGATTACCTTGAATTTTCAGTAAACATATTTAAGCTATTATTAAACAATATGGTTTCCTTCATGGACCTTAATAAAAGGAAAACGTTATTGGATTTTATATCTATACTTGAACATATATTATTAATTTCATAAATATATTTAAAGCAAATCCAAACATAATTTAAATTGTACTTCAATAGAATCCTATATTGTTTACCGATAATACCTAGAAATATTTACACAAAAAAACAATAAAAGATTTATTTGGTTTACCACAACATATATTAGAAAGTAGGGCAACCAAAAATAAACCAGTGCTTGCTTTTTAATTTGAAAACATAGAACTATTTAGATTGATACAAGTTCTAATCACGAAAATATAAAAATTTAAACCTCTATTTGTTAGGCCATGTATTTTACTTATTTTGTAATACACTCAGGGAACTTCTGCTTTAAAAATATGTAGTTGTTTGGGTTGTAATACAGTTTCATTATTTTTAATGTGAATGTAAGTCATTTGTAGAACAAATAAAGTTTTTAACTAACCTTGTAGTTCATTTAAAAACACAACTCACATCAAATGACTGTTTTATAATTTTACATTCATTTTTTACAGTTGTTTTTTCTTATTTAAAAAAATAAAAAAAAAATTGTTGGTTTATTTTTTACTACCATGTGGTTCATTTTTACTACAATTGTTAGTCATTTTTTGAACATTAAAAAACAAATGACAATGTTAGTTAAATTTAATGAAATGTAAGTCGTCCTTTTTTTAAATGAAATTGCTTTTGTTTTTGACTACAATTGCTGTCGTCTTTACCAACATAATTTCCTAAGTGTACTTAACTCTTTTTGCATATTTTGTAAATATTAGCTTTTGCTTTAAAAATAAAGCTTCTTAAACTTGTTTCTAAATTTATATTATGATATAACTTGTGATTATGGAATGCATTCCGGGATTTTCCTTCTATCGTTGGTTCTACATTATAATTTTCTAAAGGTTTGATGTGCGCTGAATCGGAACAGTCAGGATTTTCAGATGACATAAAAATTTTTTATGAATATAGTTCAATCCTCGATGTTAAACCCAGTAAAAAACGTCACTGACATGCAAGCAGGTTTATATGGGAGTAAGCCAAAAAGAATCCCTTACAAACCTGCTTACATATGCCATGATTTTTATGTGGCGAGTTCCCACTTGGAAGCATTACTTTTGGGCAGACTAAGTTCGGATTTCAGTGCTTACAAAAGCAGTTATTTCTTGGTTTTCAGTAAAATCATATTTCATGTCTACGTTATTACGATTAAAAGTAATAATATGAATATACATAATTTATTTTACATAAAATTCGGCAGATATTTGACAAAATTTTTGACATATAATATAATTAATGTTTTGTTTTTTACCGCTCCATGTGTTAGCTCTTCAGAAACAGTTAAATGAGTAATTATTTTTTCGTTCATATTTGAAAACACCAAACACAATTGAAAATTACTCGGGAAAATTAGTACAGAACGTTTATAATCCACGATATGGAACATTCTGCATTAATATGCTTCTTTTAATGGGGACAAACTCATTAAAAAACTTAAATTTGTTTTAAATAAAATGTTTATTAGAATGTTATATGTTTTTAATTACATGGTCTTTCGAAAAAAAAATATATATAATTTGTGTTAATAATAACACAGATCAGTCTATAATGTTCTCAAAATTAAAGGAAATTAGATATTTGTAAGAAAGGTTTACAAAAATAAAATAAAATAAAAAAACGCAATACAAACAAAGTATAACCGCCTTGTTATGTAATGTGAGACAGTTCTTAAAAATACCTTTCCTTTGATGCCAAAGTCAATAAATCACACAGACTCATTTGTTTGAAAACATATTTGACTGTCACAACGAATCAGTTTTCTTTTTGTACATTTCAAAAAATATTCAAAAATTTATTGCTAATAACATTCTTATTATTTGCTTGTCAAGTTTTCCAATCATAAGTAACAGAAAATAATAGATAATTGCAGAAGATATCTCATATTAAATGACATTGTATTAGTTTTGAAATGATGTAGAATATATAACATAAATTGGGGCCGAAGAAATACACAGTAATTTAATAAGAACTACAACCTTTTATGTCTTTTAGTGTTAAAATAAAATTTTAAGGTCACAGTTTCATTAGTGTTAGCACAGTGGGGAATTTTAAAAAAGTAATGGTAGTAAATTTAAAACTTTTACTCTACGGATCCGATGGCCATTAATATATGCTTTCCTTTGATACAACCAGTCAGAAGGAATTATTTGTCCACTTTTAATTTTTCAGTCACGGTTGACATTTCTATGGTAATTGACATATCAAAAAGTAGTAAAATTTGATTTAAAATTTTTCAAAAAAAGTAAAAATTGTTAAAAATAAATACGTTTAAGGACAAAAATAACAATTTATTATAAAAATTTTAATTTTTCAATATGTAGGGTGTTTGTATTCTTCAAGTTGAACAACCTACAACTTGAAAATTTTAAAATTTTATAATAAATTGTTATTTTTGTCATTAAAAGTATTTATTTTTTACAAGTTTTACTTTTTTGCAAAAATTTTAAATCAAATTTGACTAACTTTTCGATATGGCCATTTCCATAGAAAGGTCAATCGTGACTGAAAACTTAAAAGTGGACAAGTAATTTGTCACAAGTTTATTGTGAAAAATTTAAAAGAGTTACTTTTTTATAAAATTTTAAAGCCTGTCACATCACCTGGAAAATATTTTACCTCTGAGTAGCAAAATATTGTTATTTAAAATTCTAAAATCTGAAAAAACAAGGGGCCGGAGTGTGCTTTCATAAGGTTTGATGTGCTCTGAATCTTAGCTTACAATTTTTGCATCACATCTTCGAGGTATCTTAGAATACAGTTAAAAAAACTTCGGGACGTTATCCCAGTAAAAAATGTTCGTGTTTTTAGAAGCAGGATCAAACAAATGCGCTGATGTAAGGGCTTATTGTTACATAATATTAAGAGAGAGCATAAGAAACGAACAATTCTCGTATAAAAATAAATACACAAAAAGTTTGAGCTTACTGTTTGTTCTAACAAGGATGCATGTTGTAAGCAGCTTACCCTTAGAAGGATGCAGGTTGTAATGCAGAATGTTTCATATCGTGGATTATAAACGTTCTGTACTAATTTTCCCGAGTAGTTTCCACTTGTGTTTGGTGTTTTCGAATATGAAAATTTTCAAATATTAAAATCTGGACATGTTAACCTCTGATCAATATTTTTTTTTTTAATTATTTGCTAGTCAACTTTCAGATTTATAAAAATCACGCGACGAGTAAAATTTTGCTGTTCTCATGTCAACAGAAGCATTATAACAATGGAAAACCAGCTATTGTAAACCACTTCATTATAAGTATGACAAGGAGTTTAGGGCAAATGCATGTTTTTCTCGATAATCCAAAAATTATATGGACTAGATATTTATCCGAATCATAAACTTAAGAACAAGTTGACATAGATGTGTAATTGCATATTTAAGCATATTTTGATGCTTTAGTACATTTTGACCATCTATATATATTTTGTGCATTTTAATAGGGGATTCCAAAGCATGTGACCCAACTTTTGAAGCCGATGTCTTCAGATCAGAATGAAACTCACGCAAACTTTAGTCCTATTGGGCAGTAGCTATGACACAAAAGTTCAACGGAATGGCTGGAGGACTCTCCGGGTTAGAGTATGTTGAATTTGGACATTTTTGTCAAACAGCCCTTTTGAGGATACATATAACTAATTACTTGCTGTAGTTAGAAATTTTTTCGATAGCATTTTCAATTAATCTTTTAAAACAAAGTTTTTACTTTTCATTTGCAAAGTCAAAATTTTTTAAATTTATTTCAAGACGTGGTATTTTTCGCTCAGAATGAAGCTTCCTTGTGGTAGCTTAGTGGGATGCGACTTGTTTATCTTTATTCTTTTCTTTCAAAGTAAAGAACTTTTTGCACAAAAAATTTTGAGTGATCAACATTTTTTTTGTTTATAATCAGATTTTCAAAAAAATAAACATGTATAATCTGATAGTAAAAACCTACCAAAATTATCGTTACGTTAGTGGGTTACCTCTTAAAGTTCCGTAGATATTCCCATTTTAAAATGATAAATTCCAAATTTGTTCCGAATTATGTCCATTTTTTGCGAATAACTGGATGAAATCGAGGTTAATTTTTGATTTAAAACATCTATTATTTAACAAAATAAAGGCTTAATTAAAGGACAAAACATGAATGCCATATCTTGTTCCACTCAAAAACTACATTAATTTAAATTATGATTAATAAAATCAAGTTTTTGCAATTTTCTCCTCAAAGAGCACCAACAGTCTTTTACCTCAAGATAAATACTTCCTTTCCAAAGATGTAAAAGAGACTTGTGTTAAAAAAAGTCTTCGATTTGTATCTACTTTTTCCTCCAAAAGTATAAAAATTTGCACTTCTCCAATAAAGTAACGGAAGTGGTTGTAAATACTCCAACATATACCTTATTTATTGGACAACAACATATATCTTATTTATTAAATATAGATATGGCAACAACAAATTTAAAAAATTAAATTTTTTGAAATTTTAATTTTTGGAACAGCAAATCTTAAATTCTGGCACCATTTTGTGTCATAACTACAACTCAATAGTAACAAACTTCGTGAAAGTTTCATCCCAATCGAAAGATTTAGGTTTCAAAAGTTCGGTCACTTGAGATTTAAACAGTTTTGGGTAAAGGAATGTTTGCTAATGTGGCCTGTTTGCCAAAAAGGATATTTCGCTTTATTTCGTGTTGTTGTATGAATTTGTCAAAAACGTTTATCCAGCAATAAATACTGCTTCCGTTTAAGCAGTTTCGTACAGAAGTTTTAAACCTTACAGTCTTCCGATAGCAGAGAAAAGTGTCATGACTTTTGTTTGATATGTAAGTTAACACAAAAAATATTTAAAACATCAAAATAAAAAACAACTCACAAAGCTACGTTGCATTCGATGACATCCGACACCTCATTTGCAACTAAGCTTTGTTCGTTCACATGCTGAGACAGCGTCTACCATCAACACGCGCAGCTAAGCCGTACCCATACTTCCAACGTTCACATGCTGATGCAGCAACTGCAAGTGCACGAGGTGGTGTAGTGTTAACCTATACGGTAGGGTAGAACAAGGTAGCATTAAGAATTAAACTTCACTTGTAATTTCACTTTAACAAAATAAAGACGTGCTGTGTGCTTAAAAAACACACAGCCAAAATAATTTTTTAATAAAAATAAATAACGTTAAATTAATTTGTATCGTCCGGCAGCACAAATCCCTAAAAAAAGCCCGTTTCAGTGGCCGTTTTTCATACATTTTGATTTTGGTTTAAACAGTTTCACAAAAAAAAGGGTTCTCATAAACTTTTATTGTAAATATTCGAACACAGAATTAAGCTCAGAAGAACAAAATACAGAGTTGGTCAAAAAAAATATAACTTTAAAAGTTGAATATGACCACACAGTTCCACAGGGGTTTTACTATACTATCCTAATAGACTTATATAATATAGGAATCACCGACGCCCAAGATCATTACCGCTATTTTGTTGCATAGTGTTATAAATAAATCAAATAAACTTTTTTGAAATTTAAATGTCATTTCCCTATGAACCAATATGATTTAGTGGTCAAATACATTTTACCTAGAAAGAGTTCCTTTATACTGTAAAAAAGTATGGGAGTATGAAAATATATGCAAAAAAAAAAGTTGCGGTCCAGATTAAAAAAAAAAATTAAAAATAATTCAAAACTTAAAATGAGAATTTAAGTTTATAAGTTTTACATTATATATATTCACTTACTCTATTTATAGTTGAAACAAATTTAAAAAAATTTTACAATAGTATTTTTAAGTACTTTTTTGTATTTTTGACAATTGATGATTTCCGACCATATTTGATTTCATAAAACCCACTAATTCAAATTCATGTTATTATACAATTGACACGGTTGGTCTTATTAGGCACACAACTTCAAATGTTTCATTAATTTTCGTTTCAACTCGCGTATGAAGTAAGTCTATTAATCAAAAACAAATACAATGGTTCACAATCAACTTTGACATGAGCTATATTACAAAAAAATTCTTTAAAATAAAACATACTTCACAACACATAAAGATTAGGGGGTTTCATCATTACAAATCTTTAAACGAAATATGAATACCTATGGCCCAAAAGATTTTTGAGAATTTTTTCACATTTTTTGAGGGGGGAAACAGGGTCGCTGAAATGGATTATGTTCAAAAAAAAAAAAAGAAGTTATGAAACAAACAATATTTTAATTTCTGTTCTCTTATAATTTCTTTAACGAGAATACATAAATCACTTCTCGAGAGTTCTAGCCTATCAAAAAATATTCGGCGTACAAATTATTAGTTATAGGATCACTTTGATGAAGTTAAAAAACAAAATTTCAAATTCAAAAATAAATAACTTTTGAAATAAGCATCGTATTCAAAATTCCATTAATGTAATACTAAATTTCCTTTTTGGGGAATTTCCTTGCTTGTTGGCGAAGTCTAATGTGAACTAGGAGGAAATAAATTCCATTGCTTAAAGTTTTTAATTCTTTTTCCATATTTCTTCAAAACTGTGAAGAGAAAAATTGGTATCAAATGAAAATTATATTAAAAATCTACGAGGGCGGATCAATAAGTCCGTGACTTTTCGAACTTCCCTAGTAGTTACATGAAATGAAACACTGTTCCCATCAAGTACCATCTGTTAATAGACAACTGTCAAATTTTGAGCAAGTTCTGTCATTTACTTTGCGTTTAACAGCTGTTCAAAACATACAACCTCGTGGATTTTTTAAAAATGGAAAAAAGTGAATTTCAAGTGCTCATTAAACATTATTTTTTGCGAAAAAAAACCGTCAATCAAATCAAGGAAAAGCTTGATAAATACTATGATGATTCTGCATCATCGATTTCAATGGTAAAAAAGTGGTTTAGTGACTGTCGTTTTGGTAGCACAAGTACAAATGATGCTGAACGTTCTGGACTGCCAATTGAGGTCAATACACCCGAAAATGTCGAAAAAAAAATACATGATATGACGTTGGCCGATTGAAGAGTAAAAGTGAGTAAGATTGTTGATCCCATAGGCACTGTTGCCAGGTTTGACGATTTATCGTTATTTTGACGATTTTTAGTACCTAAATTACTAAATGACGATTTGACGATTTTTGCTTCCATAATGACGATTTTTTGACAAACGTTTAATATGTCAGCAAAACATGTTTATTTGTTATTATTAAAAAATCACCGGATCTATTTTTGGATTTTTGTTATTTCGTTAAAATTAAAAACTATTTTTTATTGAAAGTTTAGCAAAAAAGTTATTTTATGGATTAGGTTATTTTAATTTATTTTCTGCACTTAATAAAGACCACTGCAAAAGTGACTAAAAACAAATGAAATTTCACCTGAAAAAAGAACGACTTATATTTTAGTAAATTCAAAAAACATAGTCATTTGTTTTTTACTGTTCAAAAAATTAACTACAATTGTATTATTAATGAGTGGTTCAGTCAGTGCAGTAAAAAATGAACACACATTAATTTGTTTTATTTTTTTAAATAAAAAAAAAAATGCTGTATAAAATGAATGTAAAATCATAATACTGTAATTTAATGTGGTTTGTTTTTTTAAATGAACTACAATTGTAGTCAAAAATTTAATTTCTTCTACAAATGACTGTTTTTTCACTTAAAAATAAAGATACTGTATTACAACTGAAACAACGACAAATATTTACAGCAGATGTTCCCTGAGTATGTGCTTTCTTTTTTCATGGTTGGCAAACACTACCTTTTTATTACAATGGCAGTTGCCTGCCACGGCCACACCAATGCCGTTATGAACGTTTTAAAGCTACGATTCCAATAGTGGCATGTGTCTTTACAGGGTTTATTTCAAAATTCTACCCATTAAATTTTGTTACATCCACAAAATAACGTTATAAATCGTCGTTTCGGTATTTTAGCGTTATTTTGACTTTAACTAGTTCAAGATATTACAAAATCAAACAGTTTAAATAGAAAAACCGTTTACATAGGAAGAAACATGTCTTTAATGGAGTCGCTTTTTTAAATTTCCATTCCGCTATTAGTGTTACTGTGATAGCCAATCGTTATTATGAAAAGTTATTGAATGCCAACCCTGCTTTTTTAATATTTATATTTTTATAAAGTTTAATTAGTGATTGAGATAAAAATAAAATAATTATTTTCGTTTATTTAAACTTATTTCTTATTTTTAAATTTTCTAATTATTTGAGTTAAGGTTTGTTTTTTATATAAAAGTTTTTTTTATTTTCAATATTTCACTACTCCTTTGTGTAGCATCTTCAGGAAAATAAATAAATTAATAAATTTTCAAAAAATTTGAAAATTTGAAAAAATTTATGACAGTTTGAAAACATATTATTATTTATATTTTTTGTATTAGAAATATTTGTCAAATATTTTAAACATGTTTTCAAACTTTCAAAAATTTTTTCAAACTTTCAAATTTTTTGAAAATTTATTAATTTATTTATTTTCCTGAAGATGCTACACAAAGGAGTAGCGAAATATTGAAAATAGAAAAACTTTTATATAAAAAACAAACCTTAACTCAAATAATTAGAAAATTTAAAAATAAAATATTTTTTAAATTAAAAAAAAAATCATCTAGTTTTTGCGAAACAAACATCGAGTTCGAATATTCTCATTTATAAATCCAAAAATAAATCCGGTGCTTAAAAAACAGGCCTAATAATAATATAAATAAAGTGTTTCAAAGTGAAACTTTAGATATATACAATTTATATTTGAAAATGGAAAAAATGCAGTAATAAACAATATTTTAATAAAAATAAATAATAATATAAATAATAAATAATTTTTAGCAATATTAAAAACCAACCCAAAATGGAAATTATGAAATAATCAAAAATTTAATTTAATTTAAACTATGTCATCTCATGTAATGCAGTTTGAAACTTTAACTCGTTAATGGAAATCCAAATTTAATAATTAAAGAAAATAACATTGTTAAAGAATTTCTAAACTATGTAAAAGAATTTAAGATTTAAAAATTGTGCTACTGAAGTGGTGTTTACAGAATTATGTAGAAGGAATTAACAGTTTAAGTGGTAAAGTGCTATCGTTATAAAATTTCATGATTTTCGAAGTTTAAATTACAGAAAAGTGTAAAAAATCGGTTTATATTACACCGATAGTACATGAGCATTTGAAATGTGAATTACATTATTATTCTTTTTTTTTTATTAAAACTTTATCCCACTTGTAACAAATATTTTTTGTTTTGACGATTTTTTGACGATTTTTGAAAATAAAATGACGATTTTGACGATTTTTATTGGAAAATTTGACGATTTTATGCTCAACATACCTGGCAACACTGGCCATAGGCATTTCATTTCGATGTTATGTGATCAGTTGGGTTTAAGAAAGCTGTCTGCAAGATGGGTGCCGCGTTTGCTCTAAATTGACCATAAACGTAATCGTAGCCAATAAGGTGATATACAGTTCCACATCGATTACCTTACAAAGGGAAAAACAATAAACGACTAATATTATGCCAACTTAGTGGGTCGATTTAACGAGGATTTTAAAAAAAAACGACCCCATATGGCCAAGAAATGCCTATTTTATTTACCTCGAAAAATCCTATTTTTTGGAAGGGATAGAAAAATTGGAGAAAAATTGGAAAAATTTAAAATTTGCAATGTAGTTATGATTTTTAGAAAATACACTCATTCTTCTCTAACACGCCTTTCACAGTTGGACTAAGTGTATTGAGCTAAAAGGAAATTATGTTGAGAAATAAATTTTTTTTTTGCAAAAAAAAAAACTGAGTTTCATTCAAAAAGTCACGGGCTTATTTATCCGCCCCCGTATACAACAAATTTTATTTCACGCCAATACGATGTCTATTTCTGAAGTTATTGAAATTTGAATTTGGAAAATTTAGACTTTTATTTTTTAAGGTCATCAGAGTGACCCTTAAACTTAAACGAATAATTTTTTTTAAGTAGACTAGAACCCTCCAATAGTGATTTAATTGGTTTTGTGAAAAAAAAAATCATAAGAGAAAGAAAATTAATAATAATCTATTTTAGCGACAACTCTACAACATTTGGACTGTAAGTATTTATAGTTATTCCGCTTCAAAAGTTGCAAAAATTCAAAAAGTTGGATATTCTGAAAGCCCTAATATAGATGGCTTACTGTAGAAAGGCCTTAACTTGTTTTTATATTTTCGGGATTATTAAGCAATTTTATAAGATCTTCAAAGTTAGAACATAAAATTTTTTTAAACGCAATTTTTCTTGTGTTGTTAAATAAAAATTTATATTCAAAAGTTTCTTTGATATTATTAAATGTTTTCCTTCCTTTATAAAATAATACAAAATACAGTTACGTTCTTTTTACATTAATCCATCAACAAACATGTAATACTGTTTTTAATACATTACACAAGTAAATGATACTGATGAGTTTAAACATGAGTATGTGGTGGAAAATATAATCATACACGCATACATACTTAAGCAAGTATTTAACAGAGTGAATGTATTTGTTGGTATCATAGGCACGCGTTTTTGTTCTACACGCAGAAAAAACTGGGGGAATACTACCGAAGTGCTTAGTAATTAAACAACTGCACAAGTTTGAAGTTAGTTTTACAAAGTTCTGGTAAAATCAAGAGCGGATACAGGCGGGTGGGTGATGAGGGTGATATATCCCCCCCCCCCTGACAAACCCGGTTGAAAATTTATAAAATATAATACGATACATAATAACTTTAAAATAACACGGCTTGTAATTTTAAATCATGGTTAAATTTAAATTGTTTTGCGCATTAAAATTTTTGCTGGTTGCCTTAACAAGGACTGGCAGGCACCATGGCATCATGGTTAAATTAAAAATGTTTTGCTGACTCAAATTTTTGCTGGTTGCCTTAACAAAGACAATGCACTAGCACTGTGCACACGATATTTTCTTAAATATTTTCAATTATCGTAATTTGATTAGAAAATTTCTGTTAGAAAAGTTACCCCATATTTAAATATTTATGATCGCTATTAAAATATGTGCTTTAATCCGCAAATGGTAAAATTTTACAAAAATGTTGCAAATCTTATTTCGAAATGTTAAAGAAAAAGTTTAAAATGTTTTAAATATTTTTTTTTTATCATATTGGTAGAAAAATTTGAATATTCGGTTTAATAGAATCAAAGTACCACAATATTTTCAGAACATAAAATTCGGAAAATAAAAAGTATTGTTTCTTTAGCATTTGTATTATCAAAATTGTCAAAATTCCCTGTCAAAATGTATAATAAACAAAGCAAAAATATGTTTTGAAAATCAATTTTATGCTCATAAAAAATTTACTAAAATTCTGAAATTTGCTCTTAAAACACAGATTTTCTTCAAGAATTCGGATTTTAAAAATTATTTTCAGTAAAGTTGGAATATCTTTGAGAAATTTATTTTAATTGCCAACAAAAAAGGAGAATACAAGGTTGAATATAGCTAAATCGGTACAGTCTTAAAACAAGAAATTTAAATTTTCAAAAATGGCTTAAACTTCTGAATTCAGTGGTTTATTGAAACGTAAAATTGTTCGATAACTAAAAACTAAATTAAAAAAATAATCGCTAAAATATGATTTTGTTCTAAAAAATTCTAAAGTATGCTCAAAAAAAAGATGTTTTTTATCAAAAGTAGGATTTTTTTTTATCTAAAATAGCTTTTTTTCGAATAAGCAACCACAAGAGCAAAATATGCAAAACTATGCTATAACAAATCATTGCCAGAATTTGTCAATTGTTCTAAAATAGATAAATATCTCATTAATTTTTTAATACGACGCACAGGAAAAAAATACAAAACAACATATTTCTGGTTGTGCTGAAACAGAGGATATTTTGTGTAACAAAAATACGTAAACATTTTTAGGAACATTAACAAAAGAAATTTTGAAATTCTGCAATAAAACTGTAATTAAAAATACAGAAGGAAACCAAAAGTGTAAAAGGTTGGAAAAACACTTAAAAACTTCAAAGTTTAAATAATAGAATTTTTGTTTTAAAATTTATTATTTGACCCTTTCAGGAATGTGTTGATAGATCTATTTCGGGAATTTTACGGGTTCCCATCATCAGAACACGATTTGAAAGAAGTGACAATCACATGCAAAACATCAAACATTCATATAAACTAATTTACTCACTAAATGTGAACTAATATATGAGCTCGAAGTTAAAGATTATCACCATTGATCAAAAAATAAATTGAAATCTTGTTTGTTATGTGCCAGGTCCACCTCTGGTGGATATTCAATACACGTTTTTCTGTTTGTTTCCTCCTTTTTATTTGTTGTTTCGTTTATACACAAAAACAGGGGAATAACAAATTTGAAAACAAAAAAATAAATAAATAATTTGAAAACATTATTTGTTAGGACAATATCCTAATAAAGAAATATAGAGAATGGCCTCGAACTTGAATAATTTTCATTTTCATTGCACATTTAAAACATAATTTTTATTTATAATAAAAATTATATCAAACTTGTTTAAATAATAGTTTAATGCCATTACACGAGCACTCGAAAATTCAAAATCCAAAAAATAAAATAAAAATAAATAGCCAAAAACGAACAAATTTATAGAAGAACAAATTTGCCGAATTTGTTTTTTTAATTTTACATATGTAAGTGTTTTTCAGTTTTTCAGATTTTATTGGATTTAAAAATCGTTTGTTTAACGGTCACTTTGATGACCTTATAATTAAAAATGCCAAATTTCAAACCCACACTTTTACAAAAGTTAAAGAAGTTATAATTTGGAAAATTGTGAATTTTTACATTTGTAATAATTTGATCCACGAATAATTTTTTTAGTAGGCTGGAACTCTTAAGTAATAAATTATGCGGTTTTGCGAAAATAAGACACAAGAAAAAAAAAACATTTTTATGTTTCACATCCTAATTTTTCGGATAAAAATCCATCTCAGATTTTCCGCACCACTTTAAAAAACCAGACCAATTTCTTTAAAATTTACAAAAATTTTCAAAAATTATCTCCCCCTAAAATCGCGGACTGGATCCGCCACTTAGTAAAATATTTACAAATTTTTGTAAAATATATACAAACCTAGTGAAAAGTTTCTAAAAAATTTCATATATTTTACAAGAAATTTGTAAAACTAACTTGAAACTTATGTACACTCAGGGAACTTCTGCTTTAAAAATTTGCAGTTGTTTGGGTTGTAATACCGTTTCTTTATTTTTAATATAAATGTCAGTCATTTGTAGAACAAATTAAATTTTTTACTAACCTTAATTTTTTTAGTCTTTAACTTTTTACTAAAAAAACAAACCACATAAAATTACTATTTATGATTTTACATTCGTTTTTTGTTATTTAAAAAAAATAAAGAAAATAAATATTTGTTTCTTTTTTACTAACATATGTGGTACTACAAATGTTAGTTGAATTAAATGAAATGTTAGTCGTCTTTTCTTTAAGTGATTTATTTTTGACTACAATTGCTGTCGTCTTTACCGACATAATATCCCTAGTGTAGATGCATAATTACTAAGCACTTCGATAATATTTTCCCAGTTTTTTTTCTGCGTGTACTTTTTAAAGATTTTGATTAATGATGCATCTACATAGCTGAGATTTTTAGCTAGTCGTCATCTATTACGGGACTTGATATAAAAAAATTGTAAAATGAACATATTCAGACAGGTACTGTTATAAAATTTATGAAGAATTTCAAAATTTTTTGACAGTTTGCGGTAAAATGTTTAAATTTTTTTTATATATGACATAAATAACCGCTTTAAGTATTCTTAATCCATTTAAGTTAATCATTTATCTTTAACGGTGCAAACATTATGGCGGCTTTAAGTTTCAAGCAAATTAAAATAATTTAATTAGTGTTTTTGCGTGAATTTAATTAAAGCTGCATTATTTTTTTGATCTCATTGTATTGATCACATTTAAAAGTATATATTACACCACCAAAAATATTAATCAAAGAAAATGTGTTGTAATATATTAGAACTTATAAAGAAACGCGGCAAGTGGCTTCGCTGAATACAGTTTTCCTGCGCGCGTCTCATTATCTTCCCTAGTGTGACGCGCGCAGGGAAACTTTATTCAGCGAAGCCACCTGCCGCGTCCCATGGAGGAGAAGGCCCCTAAGAGCGGCCGCAGGCCGCCATGCAGAAAACCTAACAAATATTAAAAAAATTTCACTTTTAGCAAAATGAAATATCCCCCAAAAAATATGAAATAACCCCCAAAATAATTGCATATGAAATAATCTCCAAAGAATTTAAATATTGGGCTTTATTTCATTGGGGGTTGCTTCATAATGAAATAATCTCCAAACCGTAAGATGAAATAATCCCCAAAAAAAATGAAAAAACCACCAAAAAATTTTACACAATTTTTTTGGGGGTTATTTCGTTTTTGGCCGTTGGGGGTTATTTCGTAGCGCCACTCATGAGTGCCAAATTATTGGTAACTCATTACTTTATGTTTTTAAATAATGATGAAGGTAAGGAATATTCGTATTACTTTCTGTTGGAAAATAATTATACAGGTAAGGGTGTACATTACAAGATAATGCATTATTTTATCGCATCCATTACTAAAGTTTTCCTGGGTATGATAAGAATTGACAAATTAATGTACATTCCCTTTTTAAAATGACAGCATACTGGAATATAGTAAATATAAATGGGTGGTAAGGGGTGGATAGCGTGTAAATTAAGCTTTATGTTTATGAAAACCTCGACAAATATACTCCAGTAAATAAAAATTAACATTTTGCTCTATATGTGTAAATATTTCAGATAAGGGGCATTTTAAAAATAAATATGCAAAAAGCAAAATTTGTAAAAATTGTTTCCTAAAATTTTAATATTTATTTAAACTACATAAATAAAATAATTCTCCAAATTCAATATGTAGGTTCAATAATATTTGAAAAATATGTCAACATTTTTAAATTTTTTTATACAACATAAGCTGAAAATTTCATAACATCGATTCGGTTTGGTTTTTACTCCAAATTCGTACTTGTGGCCTTAATTATTTGTCCAAAAGTTTAGTTTATTTTAGATAGATTTCTAATAAAACTTTTTCATTATAAATCAAACATTTTCAGTCAAACAAAATTGGTTTAAAATTTGTACTTATTTGAAATTTTATTTATTGATGATTTATTGATGTGTCTACACCTTTTTCAGAAAATATCAATTGGAATTTGAAATTTCATTTAATATTCAGAAAATACCCTGCGGGAAATGAACCAGTCACTGTTATGGTCACGTGACTAGAACTTTGTGTGTATGAACCAGTCCTAGTATCGGTTCTGTTATATGACCGGAACTTTTAGCATGGGCTTGTCATAGGAGGTGACAATTGCTACCTGTGGAGCCCTGTGTGATGTGGCGAATAACTTGACCAAGGTAACCTATCACCGTACCGACTGAAATGAATATGCTACGGGACATGTTAGAAGTAGGTAGTGTCAAAGTATGGCCATTTTAGGATTTATTTGATATGCAACAGAACCAGTGGGAAAAATTATCAAGTGACTTAAGCGCAATGTGTTCTGTTATAGAGGTAGTTTGAGTGGTATATTTTTGTAAAGTTCGCTGGACATGCGAAAAGTTATTAGCAAGTAACCTGTCACTTTTGATTCAGCGTGTGTCATATTATGTAAGGGTTGCAAAATATTCCGTCCGGAACCAGTCACTGCACTTATTCAAAACAGCGTGTCATACCACGTATTCAAAAAACCTTCAAAAAGGCAAAATAAAAATCATATTTAAAATTAGTTAATTTTGTCTATACCCAACACAAAACTATAACATTAAATTCATTATAGCAACTTGGAAAAGTCCATAATCTAGACAAGAAGTCCGGATCTTCAAAATATAGATTTTTTGCAAGTTTGTTCTTTAGTAGCTAACATTGGTATAATCAAACAATTTCTACTAATTTTTATGTTCCAACACTTTTAAAAAGCACTTCATGAACATTTTAATTTTGTATGCTGAATTATAATTCTAGTTCACAACAATATCTTTATAAAAACAGGGATCTACAACAATTCAGCCCAACTTTAATGTATAACTTAAAAAGCAGAGTAACAAAATATATACTCAGTTTCCCAAAGAAATTCTTAAAATTCGCCAATTACTTACACATAAAAAATCGTTACCAAAAATCTTGTAAAATATCTAAACAAGATATTTCGAAACCAATATACAGAAATTTTTAAATTTTAATTTATATTCTTGTAAAGTGTTTCAAGTTTTTGAATAAGTTGAGCAAAAAATCATATTCTGGTGATAGTTATTTGGTAGCGATATTTTATGTGTAAAAACGCAATTGACGCGAAAAATCGCCAGTCAGCATTTCGAAAATTAACTTGCAAACGAGTCAATCGATCCTTCATTTCCCGCAGGGTACTTATTTAAATTTAGAAAATACTAATTTAAATTTACAAACACATCAATTGAAATTCATTAAATGTCAATTTGAAATGCAGAATATATGAAATTCTAAAAACATTAAATGAAATTGATATAAAATACATTCTGAATTCAGAAACACAATTATTTCAATTGATGTGTTTCTGAATTTGAATTAGTATTTTTTGAATTTCAATTGATATTATCTGAATTACAATTGATGAATTTCAATTGATATTTTCTGAATTTCAAATGAAGTTTTCTGAGTTTCAATTGATATTTTCTGAATTTCAAATGGAAATTCTAAACTTCAAGTGAATTTTAAATGTAAATCCTGAATTTGAATTGATATTTATTAAATTACAATTGAAAAAAAGAGTAGTATGAATACTGATTTTATACGTAATCATTTTTAAGCAAATTTTAGCTTTAAAAGGACAAATCCAAAAAAAAAAATTTTAAGGTCTTAATGGGGTATTTTACACACGCATGAACTTCTTCCGATATGATTATTTTATGTGGAATTTATATTCATAAAAAGATAAAAGATGTAGGTGTACTTCTCCAAAAAAGTGACCCATAAAATATTTTCCCTTGGATAAAAGACGGCAATACGTTAAAAAGTTTTTGACTTTAGATTTGGCTTTAAAAGAGAAAAATTTCAACGCTCTTTTGACTTTAGATTTGGATTTAAAAGAGCAAAATTCTAGAGTGATCCTCCGTAAGATAGTTAGAGCGATCCTCCGTAAGATTGTGAAATCCCCACCCCTTTATATAATGATGCTTTTTGAGGTTATGAAAATGTTATTTGCTCTATAAAATTTAAAGCCCATAAAATGTTTTAATGCATTTTGTATTTTAATATTAAGCTCATACTAATTCTTTCTCTGATGTACGTTTCAACGGAATTGGCACAGCGCTTTATATGTTTAAAAAAAAAAAAACTGCCGCTGTGTCCACTAGGAATGAACAAAATTAAACTTTTATGCACTTTATCACACTAAATACCTAACTATGTTTTTAAGCCATGTGTTTTTTATAATAATTAAATTTTGCAAACATTTTTAGAAAGTTAATAAAAGCTTTCCGTTTAAATTTTGAAAATGAGTTTTTGACCTTCACAAAGAAACTCAGTACACGTAATACGCTTGACGATTTCAAATATAATTGTGAATGTCAGAAGCAAAAAACTGATATTATCAGTTTGTAATGTTCGCATCCCGTTATTGGTGTGCTGACATGGACGTTGTATACGTCCAGCTGTATAAATTTACACCAATTCCTAATACTGTTCTCAAAACTCAAATCCTTTAAACGCAGCAAAACTCCTACTTAAAAATACCAAGCAGCGATATGGTAAATCCTTTTTTAGTGATGAATCTGACTCCATTTGTAGTGGTTTGGACCTGAAATTTAAAAACTATGAGCAAACAATTAAAAAGATGGAAAATACTTTTTTAAGTTTTAAATAATTTTTCGAGTTTGAAATGGCCATCAATTCTTTTGGTGAATACGTTGCATAGCTTCTGAGTATAGTCAACCTAACCCTGTTCATCATTCATCTCAATTCAGAAATTAGATGCATTCAACTCAGTTTCAGCCGATGTCGAACATTTTTGAAGTAGCTGATACACCTATATAAACAATATTGATTTTTAATGTATTATACATAGTCTTTTGTATGTGTTGCATACTGCTACGACATGGTATATAGATTTCTTTATATGTTTCGTTGGTAGCTAAAACATATCAAAATTGCCTTTTGTCATTTAGTAGCATAGAAATGTATTTGATTTGCAGAAATATCATTAATTTAACAAATCTAACAACTAATTGAAATTGTGATGTATAATAATGATACAAATTAAATAATTCCTTTTCATTTTCTTTTAAAAATTTCCAAATGTTGCGGAAATACGTACAAGTTTTTATTGTAGCTGAAATAAACTTTAGGAGAAATTTTGTGATTAATTTATTAATATGTTATTAAGATTGAAGAATATTAATTTAATACTTAATACTTTCACTACTACTGTACAGTACAGTGTGCACCATTTAAACAAAAAAAAAATTTTAATGATATAAAACATTATATTTTTGTTTAAATAAGATTATTATATGCAAAAACTTTTCATCAGGGCCATGTAAACGTATACATATTTATATTTTTTTTTTTATTAATTAATAATCATACCCTACGCGAACACTAGCTATTATGGCTTTTGGCGCATTGTAGCGAAATCAGACCAGTGCCTCTGGTGGGAATCGAACCCACGACCTCTGTACTGATAAGCCAGCACGCTACCAACTAGCCTACCAGGGCGCAAATGTATTTTTAAATTAGATTTAAATTTGAAAAAATGTGTACAGAATGCCTAGAACAAAATCTAACAAATTATTTTTATTTATTCGAATGTTGTAGTGGTTAAACTGGGAAGAACATTTAAAAAATTCGGTTTTCGATCTCATTTGTGTTGGTGGGTAGGAGGGGGAGTGGGCATATATGTAAACTTTCTTCTTTTAAACTTAAGGACCCCTAACAAGAATTTGTAGTCAAAATAGAAATATATCCACAAGCAAAAAGTCAGAAGTAAAAGGGTTAGTTATTTCATTTAAATTAAATTTCATTGTTTTAATCAGGTATTTAACATCAACATAATTTTAATGTGTTAACATTTTTCACGGACGTTAAGTATTTATGTAAGTAAAATTCACTTACATTTTATCTTTTGACGAATACAAAAACAAAATTATAGAGGTCTATTGTAAATGCATTGCTTCAATGCGAAAATTCATTAATATTATGCTTACACAGAAAAATTAAGTTTCATATTATATAAAAAGAGTTTATTTAAATACTATCTACTCAAGAGAAAAATTTCAAAATATTACATTAAAATATCCCTTAACCGTATGAACTATGGGAACTAAATCCCATGTTTTTATACAAACAATAAGAATTTGTTATTTTTTTCATATTTCAAAATTACCTCGGACCTCAACTTAGATCGTAGTATAGTTTTCATCGACCACGCCCACTTCTACGCCTACTTCTGACAAAAAATCTAAAATTTAATTTTTTTCACCTTTTTCAACTTTTTTCGTTTTTTTCGAATACAAACTTCTACTTCCATCAGGTGGCGAGCAACAACTGTTCTAAGACTAATCATCTCGCGCAATTTCAGTGTTGCCATATTTGAAGCCCTTCATCTTTCCCCACCTTTCATCTCTCCACTATCCAATTTCCAAAGAAAGCAACACATTAATAAATAGGAAGAATTTCCTGAGTGTTGCTTCTCTTTCTTTAAAAAAAAAAAAAAAAAAAACTTCTACGAAAGTTGTAACGGATTTCCTTGAAATTACTCACATATATTCTACGTTTTCCGAGGAAGGCCTCAGTAAAAGCTTCATTAACATAGCCCACTTCAAGACCGATTATTGATCAAAAACGTCAAAACCAAAAAATTACACTATTTTTAATAAAGCTTATTTTTTTTTTATTTTGAAAGTATTAAATCCAATCAAAACATTTTAGGAAAAACTATTTTTTCCCCCGTATAATGTGGTTCATTTTATACTGATTTTTTCGCAATGTCTGTATGATTTAATTTTTTACAGATTTTTTTTTCCTTACCGTTTTTCGCAATAACAAAGTCCATAAAAAAAACAAATTTCTTTAAGAATAAACTTTTTGGCAACCATGCACTAAAATCAATATGAGACATCTTCTATATATATAAAATTAATTTTCTGTTTGTTTGTTTGTTCGCCATACAAACTTCTATTTCTCAACGGATTTCTCTGAAATTTTGTATACTTGATCCTATTACTACAGGGATCCTATTACTTTTTAACGGCCATGTCCACTTTTACGCCCACTTTTAAAAATATGAATTTGTTATTTAATAGTACACACAGAAAAAAATTTAGATGTTTGCCAACCGAAATTCGGTTACTTCGACTCAAATTCGGTTATTACGAATTTCAGTAGGTTGGTACAACTCAACATTAGTTTTCACAACAAAATTCGGTTAATTCAACTTAATTTTAGTGGCAACACCCAAAATATTTAGAAAGCTAATGTAAATAACGTTGTTCTAACTGAATTTATGAGTTGTTATCATTAAAATACACTTTTCAATACGGTTGGCACTTTATTTCTCTGTGTGTAACATTTTCATTTCTCAAGGAGAGAAAGCTGACCACTCCAACTATTCCAAAAACATGTGAAATTTGTACAGCCCACATTCGTTGTTTGTTAGACCAATTTTTATTTTCTTACGGATTTTGTTTTTGGCACTCATAGTTTGTACACCTCGGGCGAGGTCACCAAATACTAATCACCTATCGCTACCATTTAAAGGCCAACTGTGGATTTCCTATATCAAATGTTATTTTCCAAAGTGTGACAATTTATAAAATTTATAGGGTCCAGTTTGGATGTTCCATAAACAAATTTTTATTTTTACCATATACCCCACAAATTTTAAAAAGATGGCCCTCCAAAAGATCGCTTTATATTTTTTTAATGTAATTGAAATTATTTTTTTACTTTTTATAAAAATTTTGCACAAGTTTGAAAGAAAATTCTCATAATCGTCATGTACTTTAGTAAAACTTTAAAATTATCCTTTAAGAATTTTCACAGTATCATAAAAACAGGGCACACTGTAATGAGTGCTGTGGCGTCCGCAGCGGTCGCAGGAGCTCCTGGGTATATATTCGGTATATATTTTAAGTCTTTATTTTCAATTAGTGTTATTTCAAAAGTAATTGAGTTCCTGGCAAGACCGGGTACAAACAGCTAGCAGTATATAATTTGTAATTATATGATTATTAAGTTATAAAGAAAAAAAAATAATAAAATCATTTAAATAATATTGTAATTTTCAGAATGAATAACTATTGAACGTTTTATAAAAAGCATTGCGTACTTAATTAAATTTTACAATTTTACTTATTTTTATATTATTTTATTTTTTAGATTACCTTTCAGTCAGCATTTCGATGTACATAAATAATAAAGGAAATAATAAAGACGAATAAATGACAGATACAAAACAGTATTATTTCTTTATTATAAAATATGTATCTCTATATTTTATGTATCTTATAAGAAGAGAGTAGGCAGCTTCTTATTATTAAAAACGTTGAATTTTTGACGGGATATTCCAGGGTTAGACTAATATTCATTAAAAAAATTAAAGATTCCAAACATTAAAATAATTTTGAGCGATTTTCTTTAAACATATCATGAGAACTTAAAACAAATAATACTGTTTTTTAAGTTCACTTAGCGTGTGGACCGATTGAATTTTGGCGGATTTTAAAGATACTATTGTAAATAAAAAAAATATTTTAAAAATATATTTTTGGAGAAAGGAACTAATTTAACATTGCAAATTGTTTAATTTGATGCCAGTTACTCAGTCCCAAAACTATGTTTTCCGTTGGCATAAAATGTTACATAAAATAAAAAAAGTATTTTAATATTTGCAATATTACAATTTTTTAAAAATTCTTATTCGTAATTGCTTTGGAAATAATATATAATTTTAGAATTTTTTTGGTCTATGTGCTATGTGCTATCAGAACACCGAAGGTGCTAGCTGCGATACATATAAGTGATAGAAAACTCATACATATTATTTTTCTAAGTTGATGTTGTTGTTATCGAGAATCGAACCAGCGACCATCTGTGTAACAGCTTGGGGTTAAATTAAATTATAAATAGTTAATCTTCCCAATATTTCAAAACAAAAAATAATGTATTACCAATAAATGCAAATAAATTACACTACACTCAGGGAACTTCTGCTTTAACAATATGTAGTTATTTGGGTTGTAATACAGTTTCTTTATTTTTAATGTAAATGTCAGTCATGTGTAGAACAAATTAAAATATTTATTAACCTTGTAGTTCTTTTAAAAACACAACCCACATGAAATGACTGTTTTATGATTTTACATTAATTTTTTACCGTTGTTTTTTGTTATTTAAAAAAAATAAAAAAAAAAAAAAAAATGTTTGTTTATTTCTTACTAGCATGTGGTTCATTTTTACTGCAATTGTTAGTAATTTTTTTTAACAAAAAAACAAATGACAATGTTAGTTGAATTTACTGTAATGTAAGTCTTCATTTCTTTAAGTGAAATTTCATTTGTTTTTAACTACTATTGCAGTGGGTTTACCTACATAGTATTCTAAGTGTACTAATTTCATTGTACTAATATTATTAAAATTAAGTTTTTGTTTTTGCTGATTTAATCCATATATGCTTCCATACATGGCATTCATCGTCATACATGCTGATATATGAAACAATATATGCTCAATCATGAAATCATGCATGTTCATATATTCTTCTTCTTCATTTCCGCTTAACTCCCTGTGTAGCATAGGTCCTCATGTTCATATATTACCATATATTATCATTTAATCAGTTTTCGATTATATTATTTTAAGAAACCGAACTCTAGATGGAAATTGGTGAAATTTTTCTTTGTGTGGATAATTCAGACAATGTATAATAAATTGTTTTCACGGCTGTATCTTCTACCACATCATGCCCAATGTTGCATATTTGTTTTCTAAAATTTATCAGATGCATTTTTTGGTTAGCTTCTCAAAATGCTTGGTGGATGCATTTCTTGATTCTTTGTCTTTTCGTTCATTTGCAACATAATTTGGTATTCCCTACGTGCAGGTTTACGGTAGTAAAATTAAAGGATTTTAATGGGGTTACTGCTAAAATAAAAAAGGCATCAAAAAATGCTAAGAAATTCTATTGTATGGAGCAGACAAAGTGTGAATGTTTCATGATTTTACATTAATATTTTACAGTCGGTTTTTGTTATTTAAAAAATAAATGTTTGTTTATTTTTTACTAATATTGCACAGTAAAAACAAATTACAAATTTTAGTTGAATTTCATGAAATGTTAGTCGCCCTAATCGGCCGAATATCTAAACTTATGGCTGTTATGAAATTTTGAAATGAAAATTATTCAAGTTCGAGGTCATACTCTATATTTCTTTATTAGTATATTGTCCTAACAAATAATATATAGTGTTTTTTTTTTTTTTGTTTTCAAATTTATTAGTTGACCCTTTCAGGGATATGTTGATAGATCTATTTCGGGAGATTTCTAGGTTCCTATCATCAGAACACGTTTTGAAAGCGGTAACAATCGCATGCCAAACATCAAACATTCATATAAACTAGTTTACTCACTACATGAGAACTAATATACAAGGTGGCGCAAAAATAACCTTCCAATGTTTTTTTGGCTGCAATTTAAAAAAAAAAATGAAAAACTTTGATTCTTCTTGTGGATTATTTTTATTTGGTATTTTAATTTTTTTTACATCAAGTCGAGAATATGATGTCATGTAAATGGCCGCCGCCACAGTTGATTGTCATTTGAGCCCTTTTTATAGCATTTTCCATCACTTTGGCCAAAACTTCCGGCGATAGGTCTTCACATTCTTGACGGATATTGTCTTTAAGAGCTGCAAGAGTCTGAGGCTTGTTGACATAAACCCGCGACTTCAAAAAGCCCCACAAAAAGAAGTCTGGAGCGGTCAAATCAGGCGATCTTGCTGGCCAGTGCAAATCGCCAAAACGGGAGATTAGGCGCCCGGGAAATGCATCCTTCAGCATATCGGTTGTGGCACGTGCAGTGTGTGCCGTTGCACCGTCCTGTTGGAACCACATGTTTTTCAATCCCAATTCATCAAGTTGCGGCAAAAAGAACTCGTTGATCATTGCTCTGTAGCGCTCATCATTCACAGTAACCGTTTGGCCCGCGACGTCTGCGAAGAAAAAAGGTCCGATGACTCCTCCAGCAAAAACAGCACACCATACAGTGACTTTGAGCGGGTGTAATGGCTCTTCGTGGGTTACACTCGGATTTTCAGTGCCCCAGAAGCGTAAATTTTGCTTATTTACGTAAATGGGCCTCATCACTCATGATTATTTTTGATGAAAAATCATCTTCCTCTTGGTATGTTACACGCAATTGGCGGTCAGCAGCTAACAGCTGATGCACCGTCTGGACTTTGTACGGAAACATCTTCAAATCTTGTACCAAAATTCGCTGTAAAGACCGTCGACTGATACCCATTTGCGTGGCACGTCGTCTGGTCGATGTCGACGGCGCTTCCATGACATCCTCGGCTACAGCAGCAATATTCTCTGCAGAACGGCTACTCTGGGGTCTGCCACGCCTGGCAGCATCTCGTGTTGTGCCAGTCTCTTCGAGGCGAGTGGCTAAACGTCGCAGTGTTGCACCAGTAGGCGTTGGACGGCCAGGAAATCTGCGACGAAATTCACGTTGTGCCAAAGTCACCGACCGATTATTGGTCAAATAAATAGTCACCAATATTCCGCGTTCTGGAGCAGTGTAGCGTAACATTGTTTATTAATGTGTATTTCGCATGTGTTTACTACACAAATGTCAAAACAGAACTGACAATAGGGGCCAATCGCAAAATTTATAGCATTTTCTGATAGAAGGATTACTTTTGCGCCACCTTGTATATATGAGCTTGAAGTAAAAGATTATCACCATTGATCAATTTTGTTCTTCAGTTTTAAGACAATAATTTTTCTTTAATATGACATCATATGAAACCAGCTTTTATTATGGTCTTAAATTCGATTTGCAAGATCCAATAGGGGAAAAAAGTTAATACTTCCTAGACATCACTCTCTTGTTTCTGAATATCAATTTCATGTACATTCTGCTCGTCTTTGGAATTTATTACCACAAAACATACAACAAGCCAGCAACGCAACGCACTTCAAAAATTTACTTTTTAATTTTTTTGAATAACTTTAATTTTTCAATGTTTTTTTTTCTTTAATAATTTTTACTAATTTTGTTTTCAATACTTTTATCTTTTTCTCTATTTTTGGTTTTATTATATTATATTTTTTTATATATTTTATATTCATTTTTTAAATTTTTTAATTTTTTTTTTAAATTTTCTATATCTTGTTTTTATTTTTATATTATATTAATCATTGTGAATCATGTACTATAATTATAAGATTCAATCTTGTTGTACTGAAAAAAACAAATAACTAAAGTTAATCCCAACAAGTTTACCAGTTTAGGGCGTCCTTTTTGGTAGATGTTGGAGTCTAGATAATTGTATTAAATTTAAAATTATTATTCTTGTATTACTTTAAAACACCACAATAAATAATTTTAAGCATAAAACTTGATCATGGCAGTAACTTAGTAATGTTAATAATTCCCCAAAAAGTGTCCCCAAACTATGAAAATTAATAATATGTTCAGAACAATTTTGGGCCCCTACTGAAAATGGGTTTCACATGACACATCGGGCCAGAAGCCAAATTAAGTTGAAAAAAAATTACGACAAAAATTAACTATGCCATCTTTTTGTGGGCTATCTTACCTTTCAGAAACCGTATCCCATGAAATCGTAGCTGATCCTTAACCTAAAATATCATCGTTTTTATTTCAAGATCCAGAATCTTCGAGGTTTCAAATTTGAGTCTTACTTTAAAGCCCATAACTTTAAAACGGCTTAAAATAATTTCAGTCTGTAAAATTTAGTTGATTGAAAACTCTTCAAGCTTTTTTATGATGTATAATATTGTATGGGTTACTTCTCGAACATAATTCATAATTCTTGTTCAAGATGAAAAAAGTTTAACTCGAAGTTTAATTAACAGATTTTATATAATTTACACACCATCCTTGGCGCTTTTTTCTAAATGGCATCTCTAATAGACCTAATGCACTAATAAACAATGTTTTTTATAAATGCTGAGAAGAAAAAGTAACTACCGTAACTACTGAGAAGAAACAGTAGTTGTATCATCGAATATATATCTTCAATCAATCCCAAAATTACAACTCTTTGAAAAACCATTAACCATTAAAAGCATTACCAGGATACTTAATTTCCCCATTAATTTTGTTCGCGATGAGTCAAAAAGTAATGGGGGCTCGTTACAATATCGCTTACAAGCCCATTACTTTTTACACACCCATTACTTTTTAGCTCAGCGCGGACAAAAATAATGGGAAAGTAAGTAGACTGGTAATGGTTTTAAGCCCTGTTTTTGCTGGGAGTGCTCGATTTTTGTACCACTGGCACATATAGTACTAAATATAAAGGAAACTTACAAAAATTAAAAAAATAGTGGATTTAACACAGCTCAATGACGTACCATTAAAATTTGTTTAGGATTTCAAACTTCTATTAATTGCTAATGGCCAACAGACTGCAACTGCAACATACCGATGTCCTTATTGTTTGTAAAGTTAAATTAATTACAGAACCACGATGTACAAAGTATAGATCTCAAGACCATTAAACACTTAAAATAGGATTATACAAAATTGAGGTCTTCTGGTTAGAATAAAAATAATGCTCCACAATGCCACAGTGTAGTAATCACCCCCTATTTATAAAAGAAGATGACGACGAAGATAATAACATCCATGTAATTGAAAAATGTATTTTACCTGAACTCCATTTTTTACAAGGATTTGTCAATCATCTTTTTTGTAATGGCATAGTTCCCCTTGTAGGACGGGAAAAGGCTCTGTTATGGCCAAAAAAGTTGAAGCAAATTCCGAAAAACTATCACGGCGATATTTTTGAAGGGAACGCTTGTAGAAAACTTTTAAGAGAAACAGATAAATTGGAAGATCTAGAAATATTTGACGAAGTTGGAATATTTAAAATTCAGCCATTCATTGCATCATTTAAAGCTATGAATATAATTGTTGACAATTACTTTACAACGAACATAGTCAATATTGCCAACAAAAATAAGCACTTGACTGAACTCCTTAGATCCTTTCAGAGTACGAATGTCAAACTCTTAAAATTCACGTAATTCTTCATCATTTAGAGCAGGGTCTTATACATTTGGGGTTATGGTCCGAACAATCTGGCGAATCTATTCGCAGAGAATTTCTCAAACTTTGGGATAGATACAAGATAAATCATGGATCCAACTTTTTCGGAACGATTAAAAAAAGCGGTAGTTACTTTTCCTTCTCAGCATTTATAACAAAACATTGTTTATTAGTGCATAAGGAATTATACATTTTTTCGATATGTAATCCATACAATATTATACATCATAAGAAAGCTTTTCTATTAACAGTATTTTACAGAATCAAATTATTTTAAGCCGTTTTAAAGTTATGGGCTTTTAAGTAAGACTCAAATTTGAAAACTCGAAGATCCTGGATCTTGAAATTGAAACGATGATATTTTTGGTTAAGGATCAGCTACGATTTCATGGGATACGGGTTTTGAAAGGGTAGATAGCCCACAAAAAGATGGCATAGTCACTTTTTGTCGTCATTTTTTTCCAACTTAATTTTGCTTCTGGCCGGGTGTGATGATGTCTTCTATTGGGTGTATGTTAATATTAAAAAACTCTTAACAAATTTATCAAATATTGATCTGATGCAAATGTATAACAATTGCCTTAAAATATAAAAATACTAATATTCTTTGTTATATGAAATAGTTTGAATTTTGATTTTGAAAAAGGGCACATTGATAAATAAAATAAGACTAAAAAAATTATTTGACTTGCTTTCATAGTTAAAAATTTAAACAATATATCTGATCAAATTAAGACATTACAATTTGCTTCTAACTGTGGGTTGGCAAAATTGTTGTACTATCCTACGGCACGTATGAGTGCTAATTATAATTAATTAACACTCATACGCGATGTAGGGCAATGTACATATTAAATTAACTATATCTTCGAAGTTTATCCCTTAGAATGGCCGCAACTTGTTAGGAAATTTTACAAAATGCTGATATCAATGAGCACCGGGCAGAAAAAATTTCTTTTTTATATAAAAAAAGAAACATCTTAAAATTTTGAAGCTTTCTAATAATGGACCTAAAAATCTATTCAAACTTAAAACTGTGTTAGATTAGATTAGATTTTTCTTTATTTGTTTTCAAAAAGTTTACAAAGTTTTTCTTAAATTTAAAGATAAATTTATGAACAATAAAAATAATAAAGAAATGTACGGCTTGGTTGTAATCAACCGTCAGGCGGAAAATGGTGTTAAACATAAATAATTTCAAATGCTTTATACTTTTTAATTTACTTTTATAAATTTAAAACATTTTTTAAAAATTAAATTCAGCTATAAGCAAAGTTCTATATTTTAATGCTTCTTTTAAAAAACTATAGAGACCTAGCCAATAAATATCTTCACCTCCGTTAATAACGTCAATAACATGATCGCCAGTAAGTGTTGTACATCGAAAAAACTTAAATCTTATTGCATTTAGCACGGGACATCTGCCAAGAAAATTAATTGTTGTTTCTGGTTCTCTGTGATTGCACAAAGAACACAATATTGCTTGGCCTGTTCTGAATTGGTTGCCATTTAACCACAGGAGATCACCTCTTGCTTTCATTATGTAGGTAATCTGCTCCTGATTGTAATTTTGATTGCAATAAGTCAAGCCTTTTGAGTGATCTAGATTCTTATAAATTCGTTGACGACTACTGTGCACATTTGTTAAATGATCATTATATTTAGCTTTTTTCATCTCATTTATAAGTTTTGAACAAGCATCATTCCACTGTCTTTTACTTTTTTACTTTTACTTTTTTGCAGTTTTTGAAAACATTTTTTAATGTCGTAATAGTTTTTACCGCAGATGCTAAATAAATCGTCATAAAAATCAAATCGGTTAAGAACTAGACTAGTAATAAAAAATGCCTGATGCCACTAGCGTACCAAATACCACTTGATCACGAAACGTTTTTCAAATTGATTATTGCAACATAATATTTTTTTTTAATTTAGACTCACTAATTGTGAGATATGAAATATGTTTTTTTTTTATTTATAAATTAAATAGTTATTAAATAAACTATAAATAAACAAATAGTGGGTATATTTAGAACTAATAATATACAGTCCCAAATATCGGGCTCGCTCTTAAAACCCATAATATAATTTTTGGTAATAAATATTTAATAGTTATTTACATTTGTATATAATTTGTAATAATATATCAATTGAAATGTAAGAAAAAGTTGAAAAAAACCTTACTTTAATATTTTAAAGTTTTAAATAAATGGTCCGAGTTTAAAAACAGAGAAAAAAATAAATAAAAAATCAGTTGCATAACCACCAAAATTGTTTGATATTTGTAGCGTATTTGTCCGCTAAATAAACACTGGTATCACACCTTGTATTCGCCGAAGTAAGTTGATTGCATGATATAGCCTTGACATTGGCTCTTCTGTAAATATTAAAAACTATGGGTATAACCGTTTGATTTTAAATGTAGCCGTATTCATCCAAGAACAAAAACCCACCGGTGGTATAAAACCTTTTTGAATAATGTCCTATATATATGTTTCGTCAACATGGTAAGGAGCCAAAATTAGGTTATTTTCATAACATTCTGTGCTTCTTAGAATGTGATTCCTGGTCAATTGTATTATAAAGTTATCAATTCTGCTGATCTTTGATACATCATACAGTCTTCTGTTCGAAATATACTTTGTAAAATTGCTAGATGGTGATCTGTACAGAGACGTGCAACTTATCAGACATTTTCTCTCAAATAGTCTCATTCGTTCCACGTAAGAAGGGGAAATATTATGCCAAATTTGGCAACCATAAGTAAGAATGGGTCTTATCTCATTCGTTCCATGTAAGAAGGGGAAATATTATGCCAAATTTGGCAACCATAAGTAAGAATGGGTCTTATAAAAGATTTGTACATAATTGTCTTTACTTCTGGGCTCAGGTATTTTGAAAAGAACAGTTTTTTATGCACAAAAAGGTCTTTTCTGGCTCTCTCAATTTGAAGATTAATGTGGTCATTATAACACAGAAATTTATCTAAGTTAATACCAAGATATTTAACAATGTTCTTGTTTGGTATAGTAACATTTAATGAGGATTTTATCCCGAAGGATTTCCAACATCTTTTAATGTTGTTGTTGCATTTGCCCACGGGAGGACGAAAAAGAGTAGTTTCACACTTATTCCGATTCATTTTCATCTGCCAATCCTTCGAATAGTTTTCTACAGTATAGAAAAACTTCTGCAACTTATCATTAATCTTTTCAATTTTATCACCTGAGTGATAAATTATAATATCATCAGATATGAAATATATATCTTTTAGGATGTGGTTAACCTGCCCTAAGGTGACGTCAAAATGGACAATATTTTAGAAATATTTTTTAACTCTCCAATTTAAGAATTTAAAAAATTTTATTCAACTTAATCAAAAAAAAAAAATCAGATTTAAATATATTTTAGAGAATAAATCTAAAAGCTATTAAAAATATCTACCGGTATAAATGGGTTTTGTAGCGATTTGAATTTGGCGGATTTTAAGGAAATTGTGCCTTTTTGGTAATAACAAGGCTGATTTGTTGTCATAAAATATTTAAAATCAAAAATTAGCTACTTTTATACCGTTTGTTGTTTTATTTTATTACCATTACCCAAAGTTGAAATATTCTTTATTTTTTTTGAACATCATTAACCCATGTGGAGTTCTGGCCCAAAATGACACCCGTCTTATTTATTTAAATTTACAAATAACGTCAAAGCTTTGAAACACTCTTTTGTTGTCTCACTGGGAATGAAGCTGTAGACAAATCAATTAAATACCACTTCCAGCAAATACAAATTTGTAACTAAAAGGTTAATCAACTAATACATTCAACCAATTGGGACTCAATAGAAAACCATTCTAATCCTAACCAAATGTTTATAGCAATAAATGAAAAGCTTAATTATATTTATAAATATTCAAAGAGTACTTTTAAAATGGAATGAATGATTTAATAAGAAATTGTTAAACTAAGGCGAAAATTCATGAAAAAAGGCGTTTGAATGGAAATAACAAAAAAAACATGAACATAAACATAAACAATACAGAAATATATTAAATAAAAAAGTTGAATTATGCTAAAAATTATTACTATAAAAATAATTTTTTTTGGAACAGAAATAATATACGCGTAACGTGGCAGATAATAAGCGAAATAATTGGAAAATGGTGTAGACTAAAGTTGTGCTTAATAGTTCAATATTCATTTCGTTAATTTCCATTTATTGAACTAAAACGGTCTTTTAGTTCACATGTTTGTTTTCATTTATTAATATTGTTATGTTACATTATATAATTTTGATTAAATAACCATAACAAATTTTGAAAAACTAAATTTAAATGAAATTTTTAATAGATTTGCCTTGAATTTTAACAAAAAAGTTGAAACCCTATTACTCAATTTTGAACTAAAAACAATGACTCAGTCCCATATAAGACTACAAAGTTCATATTACTTACAAAGTACATTGAAGAAATTGCTAATATTTTATATACCTTAAATCTTAAAAAATAAAAGTGCTTGATCTGATGCAATTAGACCAATTGACTTAAAAAACAATGCTGAAATAATGACACCAATAATAACAAAATTAATAAATTTGATTATCGACACTGCGATAATACCAGAAACTCTAAAAATATCACACCTGCGTCCAATATATAAAAACGGCAAAAATCGGATTTTATTAATTATCGACCTATTGCAATACCAAAAACGATCTACAATGCAATGTAGATCGTTCTTGTTCAAACAAAACCAAGAACATCTACAAATTCCTACAAATTAGGCTTTCCAACCACAAAATCTTAACTCGAGAAAATCTTTTCTCAAACTCCAACAGACTTTTGTAGATCGTTCTTGGCAATACTATAGGCTGTTGAAAAAGTTATGGAAGAAATAATGTGATTAATAGAATCCAAAAACAAATACAAATACAAAGTAATAAATAACAATCCATTTGGATTTCAAAAAGGATAAAATATCAACAAACTACTAGGCAACTTTGCAAAACATCGTAAATTAACAGCTACACGGGCAGAAAACAGCAATTGGCACAGTGTTGCCAAAGCTTCAACAACGGTATGTTATGTGTTGGCAAAACGTGTGATTAACAATATTCACAGTATTGTCCTGTTACCAGATTAATAACAGTGGATTGAGTGGACTTGCCAACGTTGGCATCACATTGGTAATTCAAAATATGTAGCGCTTTTAAAATCGCCTAAATTTAATGTGAGAAATATATAATAAAAAACATTTAAAAAGCAGCAATACAGTTCGGTCTAATTCTTATACATCATATTTAAATGTGTGCAATATTATAAAATATTTTAATGAAATGCTTCTAATTGGTTGTAATATTAATAAAAACAGTATTGGCAAAGAATTTTGCAGTGGGTGCTGGCAAAACCTAGCATTATAAACAAAATAGTGTTTTCCTAGTACAATATTAGATTTGCCTATGGTAATTTTTAATACGGTAGATTTTACAACAATAGGTGTGGTTTTGCCAGTACTACTTTTTTGGTACGGTTGGCAATTTCTACCAGGGCATTGTCCTGCTACCCAATTGATAACACTGGCCCACCGTTGGTTTGAGCAAACTTGCCACCGTGGGCATAACGATGGTAAATAAAAAATATGGTGCTTTTAAAACAACTTAAATTAAATAAATTTTGAGAAATGTGTTTAATGAAACACATTTGAAAAACAGCAATACAGTTCTGTCTTAAGGCAGAATTATTTGTACGTTCTGTTCTGTTATGAATCAGCTGTTTTACTTCTGTTCAATTGAAAGTCTGTATGTGTGGTTAGTTTTCACTTTTTCGTTCTGTTCTGTTGCGGAAAAATTGTTGAAAATAGAATTCAACGTTAAGTGACAGCCTAAAGTGCGTATGTATTAGTTTGTTGTGAAATCTTTTTCTCAATATTTGAATGTTTCTGGTTGGATTTTCTTTTACTTTTTAAAACAGCTGATTCCTTTCACAGAAAAAGTAATTACAAAATATTACCTACAGAACAGAACGACACAGAACGGCAACAGAAAGTAACAACTAATGAGGCCTTTAGTCTTGTACATCATATTTAACTGTTTGAAATATAAGAACATATAAAAAAATGCTTCTAATTTGTGGTAATATTGGTAAAAACAATATTGGCAGAGAATTTTGCAGGCGGTACTAGTAAAACACATGCTTTTCAAACAAAATAGTGTTTTCCTAGTACAATATTAATTGTTTCTTTGGTAAATCTGAATACGGTGGGTTTTACAAAAATAGCAGTGGTTTGCTAGTACTATTTTTTTTGGTGCGGTTGGCAATTTCAATTTCACCATTGCCTTACCTTGTTCATCGACTTCAGTAAAGCATTTTACACAATGTCTCACGTAAAACTGCTACTATCTTGAGTGGTTTAAAAACTACTTATGAAATTTTATTATTTGGTGTTTAAGTACACAAAGCGTATTTGAGTATACTGTTCCCGCCTTTTAAATGTAATTTGTTCGTTTCTTCTAAAATTGCACGATTATTTATACGCTTATAAAGGGTGTTTTTTATACAGGCCATTTTGCCAGCTGTCAAGTGATTTGTGTTTAGTTTGGCTTGGCATTTCAACATGAATGGACTGACGACTGAATAACGCTTTCAAATTTTATTACGAAGCTCTTTCAAAGCAAATCCAGAAGGCATGTGAAAAGCGCTTCTTTCATGTGCTCTTAGAAGTAATAAATTCATGCTTCTTAGGCAATAGGAAGCACTTTGTTTTGTATGTTGACAACATTGATGCTTCATGGTATGCATTCTTTATTGCTTCGTTGTAAGCATTTTTCACTGCTTCAAAGAAGGCATTTTTGGAAGCACAGCAGAATGCCTTTATTGTATGCAAGGCGGTGAAGAGCTATTTTGGAAGCATACAAATGTAGTTACTGCTTACCAAATTCAGTTTTTTATTTTTGCTGGGTCAGGACTTTAAATGATCTACACACAATGAAAAATTTTGCTATTAGCCAACTGAAATTCGGTTACTTCGACTCAAATTCGGTTACTACGAAATTCAGTCGGTTGGCACAACTTAACATTAGTCTTCACAACAAAGTTCGGTTAATTCAACTGAATTGTATTTGTAGAACTGAAGATATTCAGAAATCTAATGTAAATATCGTTGTACTAACTGATACTATAAGTTGTTACCATTAACATACACTTTTCAATTCGGTTGGCACTTTATTTCTCTGTGTGTAGTAACTTGAGTAATGAAACTGATTCTGATTATACATGATTTATATGAATGAACGTTGAGCAAAATATTAGCTTATGCAGACGATACTGCCATTTGTTGTTGCACACAGAAATTTAGAAAATGTAAAAAAATAATGCAACATCAACTGGATACTGCGATACGATTGTGCCATGATCATGGATTAATAAGTAACGCAACCAAAACTAAACTGATGCCTATTAAAGCACCTCATTTTCGTTATCTAAATATTAAAATTACATTTAATAGTACTGAATGTCTTCACAAAAATAAACTTAAGCAATTCAACTACATTAATGAATTAATGAATTCAACTTTATTGGGAATTCAACATAATTAGATCAATGCTCCTCGACAATTGAAATTGTAAATACTTACAAATAGCTTTGAGTATTTGTCGACCAAAATCATTTCAAATAGAACCCACACACTGATAGAATTTTCCTTCATAGTATTAATGAAACGATTTCATTAAAATCGATTCATTGTTTTAAAGAAAAATTTCATTAACTGGGTGAAAATCCATTAATATTGGTACTTGTTTTCATTAACATTTTTTATGATTTTTTCATAATTTCATAAAAAAAGTCATTAAATCAATGAAAATTTTTCAAATTTTTTTCAATAAAAATTTTGACTTGTAATAAGAAAAAAATATTTTTTTTGTAATGAAAAAAACTGAAAAATTTCTTTTAAACAGAATTAACCAAAAGTTTGATATAAATAAATTTTTTTTATTTAGTTTGCCTAGAGCTAACAGTTTTTGACGAATTTGAATAGTTGGTCACTAAATTCCAGGGAACAGATTCTCTAAGAAAAACGATATAGTTTTGCTCAAAACGAGACCTAAATTGTTATGCTAAACTTTTTTACATGTCATCCTATTGCAAGTAACGAAAATTTGCTGAATCAGACTGAGTATAATAAAAATCTGCCATCGCTTTTGCAGAACAGCCTGTGATGTTTACTTTCGAACTTTTCGAACTTTTTTTATAAAAGAATTTTATAGATCCTATAAAGACCAGACCTTATAAATAATATCAACGAATAATAATTTCTCAATAACCACCAAATTAATGCTATGCTAAAATAATCATAAAAAGTACAAAATATTAAATATCAACGAAAATATTACATACAAACTATGAATTTTATTCATTAAACACATGAAACCTTCATAACGAGTAAGCTAGGATTAATGAAAAAATTTCATATACTTTATGAAATTTGCGTTGGGTCAATGAACCCATTCATTAAAATTGAGTTAATGAAACAACTTTCATTGGCTCAATGAACCGTTTCTTTGGGGACTTTTTTATGAAAAAATTCATTGGATTAATGAAGGAATTCATTAATACTACGCACAAATTTCTATCAGTGCACGTAGAAGAGGTTCGAGAAAAGTTTAGGGAAGCTGCCTTAGCCAATGTTCGAACAATATAGTTATGAGACAAGCCTATTTTTCGCTGCCGAATCACACATTCGCCATGGCATAACAACCTGGGGAAACTCAACGTACTACAAAAAAAACTTCAGAAAACACAAAGCCAATTACTAAAACACTGACTGTTTTATGAATTTACTTTGATTTTTATAATCGGTTTTTGTTATTTAAAAAAATACATAAAATAAATGTTTGTTTATTTTTTACTAACATATGTGGTTCATTTTGAATACAGTTGGCAGTAATTTTTTGAACAGTAAAAACAAATGAGAAATGTTAGCTGAAATAAATGAAATGTTAGTCGTCGTTTCTTCAAGTGAAATTTCATTTGTTGACTACAATTACTGGTGTCTTAGTGTATTTCCTGAAAATAAAGCCAATTAAATATCATAAAATATCACATGACAAAACATTTTTTAGTTTTTTTTTTTATATATATTTTAGTGGTGTACTATCCCAGCAAAAAATTTCCAAAAAGGTAAGGGAGTTTGTAATCAAGTATTTTGGGCAGAACGCATTCCTTACTAGATAACTTATTTTAACAGTGTGTGAGACTAAAACAATTGATTCTTTAGAAGTGATTATTTTTTTATTTAATAAGAAATACATACATTTTTTTAATAAAGAAATAGTTCCATGGTAAAACTACGAAGTACTTACACAAAAAAAATAAGAATTACTTACATTTAAAGAAAGAAGTAGTTCCATATTAAAAATAATAACTATTTCTTTTAAACCATTTGTAACTACACAGCCAGAAATTGCCAATGGTCTGAAAAATCAAGCACTGGCAGGGCACTATTTGCCAATGATCCAACAAATAAAGTGCTGGCAAAGCACTGATTTACAACGCTCTGCCAACGTTAGTAAAAAGTGATTTGCCAGTGCTTAATTAACAAAATTTACAACAGTAAAAATAATAAAAGCACTGGCACAGCTCTGACTTAGAACGCTCTGCCAACTTTCGTAAAAAGTGCTTTGCCAGTACTGGATTTACAAAATTTACAACCGTAAAAATAGAATAGCACTTGCACAGTACTGACTTAGAACGCTTTCCCAACATTGGCAAAAAGTGCATTGCCAGTACTTATTTACAAAATTTACAACCGTTAACTTAATAAAAACAGTGCCACATCCCTTGTTCACAACAAGAGTGGAAAAAATCAAAACTAAATTGCAATTTATGATATGAAGTTAAGAATATTAAGGTCTTCTATTATAGTCAGCAGAAAGTATAGTTTTTGTACTAAAATTTTATTTAAGAAATTTATTTTCAAATTTCTTTCTTTATTAAAATTGTAGTAAAAAATCGTGCTAACTTATCACAAAAATAATTTGATAAAAAAAATATTCAGTTATTTTGTAATTAACTTCGCTAAAGCAAGCCTATTGTTATTTCTATTCAAATTACCAAAATCATTCGATAAGAAATAATACAACTCTTTACTGAAGTGAATTACTAGGTAGGACCTAATTGGTCGTTTTTGGTTTCGGTACTGGCAAAGCGCTTATTGACAGTGCTTTGCCAACGTTTTAAAAAAGAAACGGCCAAGCCCTGCCCGGTGTTATCATTTTGGGCTTGGCAAAGCACTTATTATATTATTAAAAAAGCACTTTTATGATTGTTTTGCCAATGCTTCGCCAACGTTTAAAAATTATGGTTTTGGTACTGGCAAAGCGCTCATTGCCAGTGCTTTGCCAACGTTTTAAAAAAGGAACGGCCCAGCCCTGGCCGGTGTTATAATTTTGGGGTTGGCAAAGCACTTAAATCTTCAGATATCCAACGCTCTGCCAACGCTCATACCACCGTTGAAAGCACTGGGCCAATGCTTTGCCGTTCGTATTTTTCTGGCTGGGTAGCTACAATTTAAAACAAAGAAGTACTTCTAATATTGTCACATAAAAATAACGGCATATATTCTTTTTGTGTTTCAACACGTGAACATTTGAATAAGGAGACCTTAAAACGTTTAATTCTTTTTTGAATTCTAGTTTAATTGAAATACAAATAAATTATATAAGTTATTAATTGAATTTATATTGTATGTAATTTTAATAAAACTTAATGTAGTGCTTTGCATAACACACCGTTCTAAAGATATAAAAAATTAAATTAAAATCAAATGTATGTTGTAGAGCCACTCCAAGATCCTAAATCTAAATTAAAATTAAGGAATTTATTCTTTAAAGGTCCGCAAATATCACAGAAGTCAACATGATAACTTTTTTAGAACAATCCAAAAAAAAAAAAAAAACGATTCAACTAAAACATTAAAAAAACTATTAAATTTTTAATTACAAAACGTCCGTATTCAAATCGAAAATTTGCATATAAAAAGTAAGTTTTAATGGAAATTTAGATAACAGAAATTCAGAAAGTTTCATTTAATATTAAAAAAAATTGTTCGGTTTTAGATCATGACAAATTTTTCTCTAAATTAACAGAAAAATTATAATTTTAATATGATAATTAACTTTGACTATTAGAAAAAAACACAGAAAAAGTTATTAGACACTAGCATGAATGGAATGCATTTTCTGACCCACTACGGTCTTCATCAACATTCTTCGTGCCATTTAGTGTTAATCGTAAATATCATCTATTTAACTCACACGTTGAAGAAATTGGGTAACGTTAAATCCCACATTACTCTGGGTGTTGAGTTAGAATGAAATTTACCACGAACGATTTCTATTTATAGTGTGTTTGTTTTTTTCTCTAGTCATTATCATAGTTGCCAGTTTAACTTTCAGTTAAAACTTTAAATGGCAGTTCTTTTCTCTATTGTCATCATATACTATCCTTCTACATTGGCAAAGCATATCAACAAACATTAAAGATTTTTTATTAATACATAATTTTTCTGTTAATTTAGAGAAAAATTTGTCATGATCTAAAACCGAACAAATAAAATCTCACACATAAATTTATAGATCAACTATAAAATTCACTATTTAAAAAAAAATTTCATTTAAAAATAAAAAAAAATAACGAAAATTCTCAAATATTAATTTTAAATTCAAAATTTCCTTTTGAAAAAAAAACTATTCAAAATTAAAAGTTAGTTGTATTTATTAAATTTCCGAAAACATGATTGAAGAATATTTATATATTTAATTTAAAATTCGGAAAATATCAATTGGAATTTGAAAATTGGAGTTGAAATCCAAAAACATCATTTAAAATTCAATAACACAGATAATTTTATTGGCCAAAAAACAACTAAAATTTTTTGTTAAATTCATGAAGTTTTTCCTCCGAATATTAAAAAAAAAAATTCTTAATATTAATAAAAGTTTCCTAAATTATACGAAACATAATTTTAAATGAAATTTTTTATTCAGTGTATAAAAATTTTCATACATAAAAAAGAAATTATTTTGACTATAACATCTGATTTTAAAAAATATTTTTCAAAAGTGCTATTATTTAAGCGCATCATAGAAGGAAAAGTGAATGAACTTTGACTCACAATTACGTGTACTTATGACGGAAAATCGTTATCACACACTCTCCTCTAACTCACGCTCACTTGAGTACATTCAACTTTTACTCACACTTGATTATCCTGAGTCACACAAATATTGCGATCACATCTCATCCAGAAAAACTAAAATCCTAAAAAGTGAAACATCGAATTGCTATGATAACATGGGTTTGTCATAATTTTGGAGCTATAAACCACGAAAACATAAATTTTTCCCAAAAAAGAACAAATAAAAATTAAAATTTAAAACAAAAGTATGACTCACGCACAATTACCCTTCAACATTTTTTTACATTCACTCACGATAACGTCAGTAACTTCAACTTTCACTCACAACTTTCTGCTCATGTGAGCCTCCCTAATTTATTCCTAACCACAGCTTAACAAAATTTTGGCAACATGCAATTTCTGTTTTAAGTATTATTTTCCTGCAAATACCAATTTTTTTTAAAAAAATATATAAGATATATTCTTTAAAATTGTATAAATTCTTTTTTCAAAATGAGGAAATACTCCCAATAACGTCCTTTTAATAACAAAAAGTATATGATTACTTCTTGAGTACATAAAGTTATACATATAAGTTAATAATATTGATATTTTCTTTTAAGTAAATAATTACTTTGTTATTGAGTTCATGCTTTCTGGTTTAAATTTAAATAATTGATTACAATACTACTTGATTTTTTGACTCTATCGTTGAAATGTGTTCTTTATTGCAGTTACTAAATTTGGCAATGAGATATGTAAGCAAGTGTGGGCATCACCTTCTTTTTGGAATGTGTAATTTTTTCCTGGGATATATCTGATATATGATAAATACAATGAGATCCTTCAATTGATGTTTCTTTAATTTAATCGAAATAAAAACTGTAATTAAAGATAAATGATTAACACGGATGAATTTAGCACGCTTAAATATCTGCTAACGCATACGCAAAAGGTTATTCGTGTCATGCAAAATATTATTTAAAATATTTTACCTCGAAGTGTCGAAAAGTTTTGGAATTCCTCACATACTTTTTTCCCCTTTCCACATAAAATAATTCATACGAGATGTGGTTAAAATTGAATGACTAATAGTTAACAATATATTTCACAAGCGTATACTTTATATTAATTCAATAAAAATAACTCATACGTCAAGTAGTTTTGTATATGCAACTTACCACTTATAACCATATTTATATATATTAATACCAATTTATTGCCTTTTTATAACCAACTCGATAAAAGTATAATTGCCTAATAATTAAATTTAATTAAAACCACAATTCAAATTAATAGAAAATATTTAAATATTATAGTACATAACACTACTCTACAGCCAAAAAAAAAACATGGCTTTGAAATATATCTCTTTCTCGTTCGCAGTTTTTGATATGTAGCGATCTTCATATTTACATCATTAAGCCCATGTTTTCCTATATATTTTGCTTAATTTTTGAAATTTAATAGCGGAATTATGAATTGTTTTCTATAAACATAAATCTGAACAAAATTATCTTTAATTTGTTTATAATCAGTTGGCTGTTAAAAATGAAAACAAATTGACGAATTTTGGGCGGGACATCATTAGGTTTGATTAAGATTCTTTAAAAAAATTATATAAATTTTTCAAACTTTGGAAAAAAAAATTAGGAGTTAATACTATACATTGACAATTTTGCCGGTTTTATATATTTTCATAAAAAAATATTTTTTTTTAAAAAACTTGAAAAGAAATTTATTGCTGTTTTTTTTTTGTGTTCTTTTTAACACCAAATACTCGGGAAAAAATATTAAGGTTTTATAACAACATAAACCCCAAAAAACGTCAAAATTTTGCAGCATCCAGGAAAAGTTGTGATATATAGTTAAAACCAGTGCGTTTGAGTTCTGCTTAAAGACTGATTTATTTGATATTTAAAGCATAATTATAAACAGTAGTTAGTCTTACAATAACTTAACTAAGAGAACTTAATAACTAAGAGAACCTATTTATAAATACATATCATTCCTCCCAACTTAACTAAGATTTCCCCTTATCAACAACTTTCATCTTCCTAGCCATACTACGTGTCACCACCCCTGTACCTTCCTCGTTAGCTAGCCTATTCTTTTCCTCATCTCCGGACCCCTCATTTGGTAACCATATAGTATCACTATTGCGAGTGGAATCCCTCCTAATCTGATCTGTGTGTGCTTGCCTTACCACACCATTAATCGACACCAAATATCGATATGTACTAAGTTTCCTTATGATCCTTCCCTTCACCCATTTAATCAAATTGGAATGGATATTCCTGTACCATATCCCTTCCCCATCCTTAAATTTTGGTATCTCCTGTCGCCCAACTTTTACGTCCTCTTTCCGCTTATGTTGATGAATCTGAATTTTACTAAATGTTGGCTTTGATGTCTCAGCTGTTAATGTTGTAAGTAACGTTCACGGTTTGTATTGAAAAATCATATCTGCCGGTGTTAAGCCAGTTGACATAGTTGGAGTTGTTCTATACTTCAGCAAAAATCTATCCATTCGTATCTGTAGCGGGATACTTTTCTCTTTGCAGTCCAAGAGAGATTTTCGCAATCCATTTTTAAAAGTTTGTACAGCTCTTTCAGCACTGCCGTTGGATTGTGGGTGATATGGAGGGGATTTGAGGACTGTTATGCCATTTGATTTGCAAAACTCTACAAATTCTTTTGAGCTAAATGGAGGCCCATTATCACTCACCACGTAAGCTGGTAGTCCAAAAATAGAAAATATTGATCGTAGTTTTGCAATTACCATAGTGGCTGTCGTTGTTGTAAAAACTTATAGCATCCATCCATTTTGAATATGCATCATATATAATTAAAACCTGTTGGCCGTTTAATGAACAAAAATCAATATGAATTCTTTCGAATGGGTATGTTGCTTCTGTCAACTGTGACAAATTAGCCGGCTTCGCCCTTTGAGTAGATTGGCACTGTTGACAATTGAAGTTATACCGCTCAATGTCCTGGTCTATTCCTGGCCACCATAATATTGTTCTTGCCAAAGCTTTACTTCTGAAAATTCCTATATGCTGGTCATGTAACAATTTTAGAACATCATCACGAATTCCACTCGGAATTACTATCCGGTCTCCATAAAATAAACAACCATTTTCGGTTGCTAATGAATTTCTTTTTATAAAATATTTTTGTAATCCTTCTGTAATTTTGGTTGGCCACTTGCCAGTAATGGCAGAATTATATGATTGTGTTATGTTATCATCGTCTTCCATTGCACTTTTCACATCCTCAATGCACAATGGAAATTTTACAGCATTCAAATTATTTATACTATCATCCTCAATATCTGTTTCATTACCCAATGGTAACCTAGATAATGCATCTGCATTTGCCATATCTTTTGCCTTTCTATATTTTATATCATATGAATACATCGACAAGTAAATAGCCCACCTTTGCAAGCGATTTGCTGCCACACCAGAAACATCTTTTCTTTCACCAAAAATTGTTCGCAGTGTTTGGTGATCACTCTGTATAGTAAAATTAAGCCCAAATATATATTTATGAAACTTTTTGACCGCAAATATTATAGCGAGCGCCTCTCTGTGAAGTTGCGAGTAGTTACGTTCAGCAGCACTCAAAGTACTAGACGCAAACATTACAGGACGTTCCACACCATCTATAACGTGGGATAACACTCCCCCAACCCCATATGGACTAGCGTCTGCAGAGATAATAATTGGCTTTTTTGGATCGTAGTGCGTCAGTACATCAATATTATTTACTAACATTTTACTGTGTTGAAAACATTCACTGTGTTCCTTTTCCCATTTCCAAGGGACACTTTCCTTTGTTAATTTATACAAACACTTTGTTAATATATCAAAACTATTAATTTCAGATAAAAATTACAATTTCTAAACTTAACGTTAACCATAAATTCACCTAACGTCTTTACATTTTCTCCAGAAATTAATCCATAAGATTTTTCCTCATTTAACATTTTAATTTTAGAAAAATATTTATAGTAATCCTCCTTATGAATTGCAGTAACGACCGCCCCTGAATCCACTTCAAATTCCATAATAAAATTCTCAATACATAATTCAATTTTAAGAGGCTTATTCTTAAAAGATGAGATATTGTTTATATAGTTAGAATTATTTTCCTCCTCTTCGGACTCTCCTCTAAGCTCTTAATTTTAAATTTTTCCCTCTTCTTTTTACAAAATCTTTGTAAATGCCCTGGCTTACCACAATAAAAACATACAACATTTTTATAAAAATTTTGTTTCCCGTTATTTGATGTTTTATTGTAACTGCTGGGTGAGTTATTGTTGACTGCGCTGCTTCGATGTTCTGCTCTGTCATCTCTTTTTAATGTGCCATACCCTTTTTTCCTCACAACGTTAAGATTTGCCTCTTCCTCTTCGTCTTTGATCATATCAACATTTGTTGTTGTCAACTCGACTGCATTTGCTAATTCTACTGCCTTTTCAAATTGGTTTAAATTGCTTCCACTTAACAAACGTTGTTGTATTTTTTTCATCATTAACTCCACATACAAATTGAATTAACAATGCCTTGTTTAAAAAATCACCAAAATCGCAATATTGTGCTTGTTGTTTTAGTTCAATAACAAAATCTCCCAATTTTTGACTTACGGTTCTGTTTGTTTTAAAGAATTTATAGCACTCAGCAATAATGTTTCTTTTTGGCTTCAAATGGTTTTTTAGCTTAATAACCAATTCCGCATATGAAAAGTCATCCTCAGTCTTAGGAGCCGTTAATGAAACAATAATCTTATATAATTCAGCACCACCAAAACTGCATAAAAATCCAATCTTCTCTGAATCTTTAATAGCATTTAATTTAAACAAGTGATCTAATCTTCGAACATATAGATCAAAATCATCCCCTAATATAAAGGGTTCAGCAGTACCGATAAATTTTGCCATTTGTTCTTCTTCATTTGCAACTTTGTCTTTTTCGTCTTTCACCATTAACTTTTTACCGTCGTCGCCAATGATATATAGTTAAAACCAGTGCGTTTGAGTTCTGCTTAAAGACTGATTTATTTGATATTTAAAGCATAATTATAAACAGTAGTTAGTCTTACAATAACTTAACTAAGAGAACTTAATAACTAAGAGAACCTATTTATAAATACATATCAAGTTGTAGATTAAAAGATTGCTAATATTTAAATAATTTTGGACGCTTTTTTATACTAATGGCCTCCTCCTCCTCAATCCACTTTCAAGGAGAGTCTCTCGAATGAAATTTTGATATGTGATAAAGAAAAAATTAGGGACACGTATGTTTTTAACGGCCCAATCCCACGTTTATGGGTTAAAAATTGGGGTTTAAGTTAAGATATTTTTGTATGTAAACACGTTTGAAGCTAATGATATTCAGATTTTTGAGCGCTGTTTCGATGTACTCAAAAAAACTAAAATTTGTATAACAATATTGCCAATATAGGTTAAAAAGCTCTTCGGAAAAGTCACATAAAACACGAACAATTACGAATATCGGCAAAAACGCAGACACCCCCTCGATTAAATTTAATAGACATTAGTATACATATTATTTTAGCCCAACTATAACTCGCTCATACAAATTCATCCGTACAAATACTTGAAAATTCCTGTACCGTGAAATAACTCCCAAATGAAATAAGTCCCAATGAAATAACTCCCCATAAAATAAGTCCCAAAAAAAATGAAATGAGTCCCAATTTTAATAAATGAAATAAACTCCAAAGAAAAAATGAAATAAGCTCCAACACTTGGGAGTTATTTCATAGTAATAAAATAACTCCCAACAAAGAATGAAACAACTCCCAATGAAAAAAGTCCCAAAACAAATGAAATAATTCCCAATTCAAAAACATAGAATTTTATTTATTTAATAAATAAATGTAAAAATGTACATAATATTAAACATATTATAAAGATGGAATTTAATGTATACATAAATATACAAAATTAATAGAAAAATACATATTAAAAATATATTTGTAGAAAAACCTTAAATAATCCTTGTTTAAAAAGTTGAAATAAATTAGTTTACATAGCATGGAGTAGTGAAACAGTGCATAGGGGGGAGGCGGCGCGGCGCTTGCGATTCGCGGCCGTGGCCGCGCCTATAGGACGCGAAACACGGTGGCGCCGCATTACGCGAAACGCGGCCGCTCAGCAGGACGCGAATCGTACGCGCCGCTTTCCAGAAGTGGCATGTCATAACGTCCAATGACATAATGTCCATGGCCGATATGTAACTCGAAAAGTGTCATAATGTACATGGGCTTTATGACAATTTGGAAAATGTCGTAATGTCCATGGACATTATATCACTTTCAAATGGGGCATAGCGTCCAGACTTTTTAAAATAAGAATATTTATAATATTAAGTATATCAATACAATTTTTTTAAATATTCCTTAGTAGTATATCACAAAATAAAACTAAATTTATAAATCGTATAATCGCACGCAGAAAAAACTTTATTTCGCGAAAAAAACTTTATTTCTTTTGCCACTCATTATTTCATATTCAAGATTTGCCATTATTTTTAGTCACTTTAATACCGATCTTTACTTACCAAAATTCTAGCAAGAACTGCATTTCTTTTGGTAAAATAACTAATTGTATTGCTATTGTTTACTTTACGACAATTTTAAGAACCGCTACAAATGCATAAAATTTACCAAAATGTAATTTTAATAGAAATGAAATAACTCCCAACAAAAATGAAATAACTATCAACGATAAAATCACATTTAAAAATGAAAATGAAATAAGTCCCAACAAAAGTGAAATAACTCCCAACAAAACCTGGTTGGGAATTATTTCATTTGGGAGTTATTTCATAATGAAATAATTTCTAACAGAAGATTGTGAAATAAGTCCTAACGCATTGGGAGTTATTTCATAATGAAATAAATCCCAATTTATATGGAAAATTTTTGGGAGTTATTTAATTTTTTTTTTTTTTTGGTAGTTTTTTCACGGTACCGGAAATTCCGTTACGACAACTGAAAAAGTGACTAAATTTGCTACAGCAGAATTTTCAATGAATTTGAGAATTATGTTAGTTAGTTAAAGTACAATAATTTTGCAGAAAAGCTGTTAAATGCAAATGAAAATAAATCAGTTGAAATAAGCACATGTTTTCGGCTAAATGTTAGTTGGTTAAACCTAGGTAAAAAATTCAGTTAATTTTCAAAAATTTTCTTTAAAATAAATGCTGCTGTATTAACTATAATTTTGACAATTATTTATTTAATGAAAACAAATTTCGTTGAATTTTTTTATTTTATACATTACACAATTGGAAATGCTATATAAATTTACTTAATATCGTTTTTTTTATATCATCATGACTTGTTTGTATTTGCTTTGTTTCTTTCTTTCTCTATTAATGCCATGTAGAATTGTCTGAAAATATTAATTTGCTGAAAAAATAGAAAAACAATATTTAATTATACTCACATTAGTTAATATATGTTTTATTTCAAATAAATACCTTTATTATTTTATCAGTTTAACTATATCTGTAACTATAACTACAACATTTTGTTTTGTTTCGGGCTTGGCTTTCTGCAAAAAAAAAGCATAAACATACACTCACAATATTTTTTCCGTAAAGACTACTGAATATACACATTGAATTAACTGAAAATCAGTTAAAAACATTACTACTTACTTTTTGTTTATAACAATTGTATTTTTTAGTTTATTTTCAATTGTTGAATATTAATTGACAAAATCCATAAAAACAATAGATTGTTTTCGTTTATTACAATACTCAATATAAACCAGCAAAATAGTAAAATCCAATCAACTGGTTGCAGAACAAGTTATAGTATATTATAACAGGTTCTAATTTCTGTTCTACAACCGGTTCTTTTTGTATGGAGTTTGTCCTATATGCAATAGGTTATTTACCTCCAAACTAGAACAGGTTGCTTTAGAACCGGTTCTGGAACCAGTTATAGAACTGGTTCTGGGATAGTGAAACGTTACATTTTGACTCCCAAAAACCTGTTCTAGAACCGGTTCCTTGTAACCGATGATAACAGAAGCTGTTCTAGAACAGGTTAAAAGGTAATCTGTTCTAAAAAATTTTGCTGGGAATATAACAACTTTTTGTTTTGAATAGAAAATTTTAACTGAATATTTTAACTATTACGGAAAGTCCGTTTTTTTATTTTTTTTTGTTGAATAACAGACAGAACGTTAAAAACTATATTTCTTTGGTAATTTAACTGTATATTCTATTGAAATAACTTTACCGATTAAACTTTTAAATAACTGTTGATTTTTTATGGAAAAGTTCTTGTGAGTGTACATTTGTAAAACAATTATTGCGTCTGTTTTTATGTATCATTCTTGTTTGTCTTTGCTTCTAGCTTTCTTTGATGAAAAATTGTATAAAAATATTAAAATAATGAAATAATGAAAGAGAAAAATAATATTCAATAATATTCATATACACAAATATATCTTTTATTTTAATACTAGCCTTATTATTCTAATTACCCAGTTAAAAACAAAAGCATATGTTCCTCTATGCTCATATTTGGTCATGTATGGTTTAATGTAGGCACACATATGAATGATGTATTTACACATATGCCATATATAGATGTATGGACACATATATATGTATGTATATATATGTATGCACAGCGCATACTTTAGGGACACGGCCAAAATTGTCCCCGAAATATGCGGTGTATCGAACCAACTGTCCTCATCTTATACGCTAGATGTATGAAAAGGCGCGAAAACTTTGCGGACAGTCCCCAAAGTAAGCAAATGTCCCTAAACTATGCGCTGTGCATACATATAGATGTATACCAGACACAGAAATCAGTTTGCGACCGAATTCTTGGCAACCGAATTTTTAGTTGTTCCAAAGTACTTTTATTAAATTTTAATACTATTGAAACAACCGATATTTATTTACAAATTTCGAATTTTTATTGTACCAGCTACATATTCACATGCATTCAACCAAATTTTTATTTTATTAATAAAAAAAATATTCCTCGAACTGGACTCGAACCGGCGATCTAACGTTTGTCAGGCAAGTACTTTACCTCTAACAATTTAAATATGTTTTTCTAAATTTCAAACTTGACTAGTTTCTAGTTTCAAATTTAAATATTTTTCTCAAAATAGATTTGTATGTACAACAGAAATTTTGTTGCTAATCTCAATACTTTATAAGAGTTACCAAAAACTATAAAAAAAATTGTATTTTATTTTAAAATTTTTTTATTAACAAAAATTCTTATGCCTCGAATTGGGCTCGAACCGGCGACCATATGCTTGTCAGGCAATTACTTTACTCTAGCCTAAACTCAATTTGTTATTGTATTTTCCAATTTCAACCTTGAATGTTTTTTGCTTCAAATTTAAATATGTACGTCTAAAAATAGATTTGTATGTACAACAGACATTCGGTTGCTGATCTAAATATTTTATTAGAGTTACCAAAATTATAAAAAAATTAATATATTATTTTAAAATTATTTTATTAAAAAAAAATCTTATACCGAGAACTGGAGTGTCGAACCGGTGATCTTCTGCTTGTCAGGCAATTACTTTACCTCTAGCCCACACCCAATTTGAATTTGTATTATCAAATTTCTACCTTGGAAATTTTGTTTCTTTCAAGTTCACATATGAATGTCTAAAAATAGATTTGTATGTACAACAGAAATTGGGTTGGTAATCTTAGTATCTTATTAGAGTAACCAAAACTATTAAATAACTTTATAAAGGGTGTTTTTTATTCAGGTATAGAACTTTAAGTTGGCAACACTGTTTTTAACTGACGGCCATTTTGTCAGCTGTCAAGTGATTTATGTTTAGTTTGGTTTGGCATTTTAACATGAATAGACTTTCGCCTGAACAACGCTTCAGGCGAAATACGTATCGCGTATCAGTAATTCGATTAAATACGGAACTTTTTCGCACCACGTTTACTCTAACTGATAATAAGCATACACAGAGACTTCGTACTTTGGTGTTTGGTGTGCATGGGTTGGTGGAATCATTGGTCCGTACTTCTTTAAAAACGATGCTGATCAGAACGTTACAGTCAATGGTGATCGCTATAGAGAAATAATTACTGACTTTTCCGGTCATCAATTGAACAACCATGTTATGCAGGAGCTGTGGTTTCAAAAAGACGGCGCAACATGCCACACAGCTCGTAATTTATTGATGGAAACGTTTGGTAACTGCATAGTTTCACGTTTCGGACCCGTGAATGGCCTCCAGGATCGTGCGATTTAACGCCGCTGGACTATCTTCTGTGGGGATTTGTGAAGTCGATAGTCTATTATTGACTAATTATTACATTTTTTTGGTTACAATGGAATTCCAACCAATTTATTCTCTGTGTGCATATATTGTCGCATATATATAATCCTGTAATTCCTAGTTGGAACAAAGGGCCGGTACAAATGATTTCCATTGAATTATGTCTTCAGCGTGTCGTTTTGCTTCCCTCCATGTCATTCTGGCTGTACTGAGTTCGGAATCTGTTTGACGTCTCCACGTGTTCCTCTACGTCGGCTGCCCTGGGGATGGAAGTCTAGGGCCTTTCTGGTAACGTCATCTTGGCTTTTTCTGAAGGTATGGCCCAGCCAGTTCATCCTCTTTACTCGTATGTCAGTCGTAATGGGGTTTTGTTGTGTTTTTTGTCAAAGATCATTATTTGAAATTATATGAGGCCAGAAAATACGAAATATTCTTCGCAAACAACGGTTAACAAATACTTGGAGCGCATGTGTCGGGATATTGTGTTAATCGGCCAATCGACTATTGGAATAACGGAGCTGTTTGGTATTAAAGAATAAAAATCATGAGGTGTTCTTCGAAACAAGACTTATTAGGAGATATGCATTGACATTTTTTCAACATATGATTACTGTACGGACTTCCCAACTTTGCTTAGATTTTGTTTTCTTCTACCGAATATTAATTTATATGAAGAATGTCTCTTTACTTAACCGCAGTAACCAAAACCAGCGCAAAATTCAAAATGATTTGTTCTTTTTTGTTCGGAAACACACATAGCATGTAGAATGTAAAATGTAATAAAACAAACCTGATATAATTAAACTAATTTGATTTTTAATAAAAAAAAAAAAAATAAGTAATGTGTTTTATTGACAATCATATATGAAATACTGAAATAAATATACATTTATGAATGCACATTTGTAATAATGTTTGCACAATTATGATCACATAAATACATATTAAATCAACTTTCGTCAACGTTCATATTTGAAAACATATATGATCATCCATACTTAAAGATATGCGAAAACTTGTGATTATTTTTAACCGGGTATAGAATTTAATATTTATTTATTAATTCAATATTTTTTCGGCAAAAAACCCGGAAAAAAGATGTAAAGGAAAAGTAAACTAACAAACAAAAACAAGTGTAAAAATAAAAAGTTGTTAGGGTGCTGGCTTATCAGTGCGGGGGTCGTGGGTTCGATTCCCACCAGAGGCACTGGTCTGTCTTCGCTACAACGCGCCGAAGGCCATAGTAGCTAGTGCTCGGTTAGGGTAATAGTATATAATTTGTAATTATATGATTATTAATTAATAAAAAAAAAAAAAAAAAAAAGGAGTATGAAACCAAAAGCGCGTATTGTATATCTGCCAAAGGTAGAGCTTGCACATAAAAAACAAGTTTTCAATTTATTTTTGATCAATGATGATAATCTTTAACTTCGAACTCATTAATTAGATCTTATTTAGTGGGATAATATATGAATGTTTGATGTTTGCATGGGATTGTCACTTCTTTCACAAAACGTGTTCTGGTGATGGGAACCCAGAAAATTCCCGAAATAGATCTATCAACACGTTTCTGAAAGTGGCCAATTAATAAATTTGAAAACAAAAACTCTATAAATTAATTGTTAGGTCAATATCCTAATAAGAAATATAGAGTATGGCCTCGAACTTGAATAATTTTCATTTTCAATGTGTAATAAATTTTAAACAAACGATTTTTTTAAATCAAACTTTGTTATTTTATTTGCAGTAGAGAAGCACTTTAATTGTATTTATTGAATATTGATTTCGAATATACTTCGTGCTAATGGTCTTGGTGATAATGCATCAACCGTTGATAGTGTTGATGTTGGCGATTTGAATTTGTATATTTCTTCTAATCAAGGTACTAACCCTATCGATGATAGTTTTTTAGATAATGTTCTAGATGAAGGTGGGCTTTCATTTCATAATGTTGATCTTTGTAAATTGATATCTGCTCTATATTCAATTAAGTCGAATGCCGTTGGTTGTGATGAGCTCTCCTTAAAATATTTGAAATTGATTTTTCCATATTTTGTTAATAATGTAATTACCAAATCATTCTTTCCATCTTGCTGGAAAACTGGTAGGATAGTACCTATTGTTGGTGAGTCTAGTGACATGGATAATTTGCGTCCCAGTTCTATACTTCCAGTATATAATGTAATTACCAAATCATTCTTTCCATCTAGGTGGAAAACTGGTAGGATAGTACTTATAGTTGGCTAGACTCGTGACATGGATAATTTGCGTCCCATTTCTATACTTCCAGTACTTTCTAAAATCTTGGAGATTTTACTTAAGAACCAATTAGAGGATCACATTGCTAATGTTTCTTTTTTTAGTGATTCACAATATGGATTTAGATGTGGTAGAAACACCACGTCTCTTCTTTTAGGAATTACTAATACGATTAGAAGATCTTTAAGTATTGGCCATGTCAATGTTCATTTATCCATTGACCTTCAGAAGGCTTTTGAAAAGATCGATCATAGTATATTAATTTCTAACCTATATCATAATTTAGGTATTTCTGTTTCTTCTTGTAGGCTTATATCATCTTATCCCAGAAATAGAGGCCAATACGTATATATTGGGAATAAATATTCTCATGCATTATCCGTTATAAGTGGAGTACCCAGTGGGTTCGTACTTGGACCATTGTTATTTAATGTATATCCCAACGATATATGTATTTCACTTGCATATGCAGATGATTTGTTTTTTTTTTTATTTAGTGGCGAGAGGCAATTATCGGATGTTTTGCAACAACAGTTAAATTATTGTGCCTCTAATATTTCCGATTGGATGTTGGAGAACAAACTATATATTAATGCGTATAAGACAAAGGCTATGTTTTTTGGATCACCCTTACTGGATTTGGTAATAAATATTACCAAAAGTGTCTTGGTTTGTGGTTGGACAATAGTTCAAATTTCGAAAGACATGTAAATTATGTTATTTCTAGGGTCAACTACTGTTTGCGTAGCCTCTATAATGTTAATTTAATTTTACCTATGAGAATCAAGGTTATGCTCATACATTCTTTAATCATGCCTTTATTTTTATACGGCATTGAAGTATATAGTGGTACTTTTGGCTACATTATGAAAATGCTTTCAGTGTTGTTTATTAGAGTAATCCGTTATCTCTTTTGTTTAAGGAGACTTAATCGTACCCATATGACGCCGTATGTTTCTAGATTCTTAGGTTGCCCATTTTCGAACTGTGTTTAAGCAAGGACTAGTATACTTTATATTTATAAGATTAATCATAATGATGACCTTGTATATCTGAATTAATTTTTTTCTTTTGGCCATTCTATACGAAATCGTCAAATATAAATACCTAGATTAACCTCACTCATAGAACGTTCATTTTATGTGCGGGTAGCTTATATGTTTGATTCCTTGCCTGAAGTCGTTAGAATTATCATTATACACTATAAAACTCAAAATTGTTATCTATGCTCATGGTGATGAGTTATAATATTTTTGACACAGTTCCTTTATATTGTTGTTCTATTCTTTTTTCTGACTTCTAATGTTTTTACTATTTTACTATTTTATAATACATTTTTATTTCTCTCTTTTTTTAATTTTATATTGTTATTTATATTTTTGTTTTATATAATACAGTAGTCTTGTGTAGCACTTATTTCTTAGTCATATATAGCCCTTTGGAATCGGTTATTTAATTGAAGAATAATAAAAAATAAATCTTCCGTTAAGGTAAAAAAAAAGTCCAATTTTCGAAACTATGCCAGTGTTGTTCCGTCAAAAATTTAATTGTTTTTTTTTTTTAAGAAGCACTCTAATAAACATGTCGGGGTTTGTATCAGGATTTCTTAGTGGTATTGCAAGAACATTAAAAATGTTCCTTTTAAATTTTACGTATGCAAACCAATTTAAAGATTGATTACTGTTCATTAGACCGACTCACGAAAAAAGTTTTTTTTTTTATTAATTAATAATCCTATAATTACAAATTATATACTATTACCCAAACCGAGCACTAGCTACTAACAGAACAGTGCCTCTGGTGGAAATCGAACCCACGACCTCCACACTGATAATCCAGCACGCTACCAATTAGCCTATCGGAGCGCACATAAAAGTTTCTTTTATGACGATCCCTAAAATATTTCATGTATATCATTGAGATCCCATGACCTGGACCGTTTTCGAAAAAGCAATTTTGCTTAGTTTTACAAAAAATGTTGTACTATAGCTATAGACAACGTCAACAATATTAGTGTCATATGGAAGGTTTTTTATGGCGCGTCCAATGGTATATGTAACATGTCAACGCAAGTCCAGATGTGTCCTTTTTTCAAGGATATTCAGTAAAAAAAGGATTTTTTAGGTTTTTTGTACGAGATTTTTGTTATTTAAATGTCATATTTCAATCCTTAATCGATTTAAGTAAAAACGTATTTTATAATTTGGGTAAATCTTCTACCCCTTCGATATTGGTCCCCTGAAAAATTTCGGTGACACGAAATGAAACATGAAAGGACCTGTTATTTGATAAAGTCTGCAATAAATTTGTGTGGCGTTGTGGTTAGCGCTTTGGACTGTTACACAGATGGTCCCGGGTTCGATTCCCGGTGACGACAACATCAATTTAGAAAAAAAATATGTATGAGTTTTCTATCACTTATATGTATCGCTGCGCCCACCTTCGGTGTTCCCATAGCACTTAACGCCACCGAAGTAAAATAATGAATCAGTGCTATGAAACAAACAGCTTCAATAAGTTCGCCACCTCTACATCAGGTGGCGAGGTACAACTGTTCTAAGAATTATCAGCTCGCGCAATTACAGTGTTGCCATGTTTGCAGCCCTTCATCTTTCACCACCTTTCATCTCTCCACCCCATCTATCCACTTTCCAAAGAAAGCAACACATTAATTAATAGGAAGAGTTTACTGAGTGTTGCTTCTCTTAAAAAAAAAAAAAAAAATTAGCGTATGAAAGCAATTTTAATTAATAGATATACATTGCACGGTTTTTTGTTTAACAAAAATCAAAAGGTCTTGAACTTGAATAAACTTGCTCACATCTTAATTTCAGGATATTTTTATGGATTTGTAATGTTAATACAAAAATGAGTACATTAGAATGTTTAGTTTACGACTAGTATAAATTTCAGATTTTTAAGCATACATAAAATTCAAAAGAATAAAACTAAACATGAAAAATTTTCAATTTCCATGCAAAAGCGGTAAGAAATCCTGCAGCAAACACCTACATGATTAGAAATGAAAGATAATTTTGTGTAGAATTATATTAAAAAAAAAAATACTTAATGATTTCGCGGTTAAATTTGAAAAAAAAAAAATATGCAAAATATACGAAAAAATGGAGTAAATCATGTAAATATAAAACCGCGAAATTTCAAAAACTGCAAATGATAAAAAAAAAGTTTTGACAGATTTGGATTCAGCGTACCTATGTCTATTAAAAAATATGTACATATATCAAAGACTTTGAAAACTGTTGAATAGTGTAATCAAAATGTTTATTTTAATTAATTTAATACAGCCACTTATTGTCATTTGAGCATAATTTTAAATAACACTTGCAAACAAATTTTGTATATTTATAACAATTAAAGGGATCACAAACCAATTAAACTATAAAACTTATAAAGGGTCCACCATCTAACGTTTTTTTTTCAACTACACTCAAAAAAAAAGTTTGTAAAGTCAGCAAAGAATCTTGCTGAGTCTGCAAAATTTTAGTCAGGAGGGTGCTAGCAAAAGAATTGCTAATGTCAACAAAAGTAGATTCTGCAAAAGTTTTGCTAACACTTAGTAGATTAGAAATAAAAAAGCGTTGGTAAAAATTAATAAATTTTTTGCTGAATTTTAGTAGACTGAAAAAAAACGCAAAAAAATTGTAGAAAAAGTGTAATTTAGTTAATATATTTGCTGAAAATCATAAAACATATTTTTGTGATTCTTTTAAAAATAATTTACAATAATTACGAAATATAAAAATTTTCATTTTCCCACATTAATGTCATGAATTAATTTAATATCGGAAAATATATAGAAATAAATATATATAACATAACAAAAATTTTCTTTCAACTACTTACATCAATGGTAGTCTAAATGATGCTTTCTTTTAAAGGACGCAACTGCCGAAGATAATTATAGAAACGAAACGAAAAAATAAACAAAAACAAACGAAACGAAAAAAACAACCCTTTTTTTGCAATAAGAAAAAATAACCATACTAAGATATGTGTCTTTGTCTTTCGCTTTACTCTGTCTACATGTCTGTATATGTTTGTTTGCAATTTGGCCACACTAGATTATTAATCTATTAACATTTATTATAGAAATACATATTAAATTTAAAAATTTTCTTTTGTCTTTTATTTTAATAATAGACAATTATTTTCACAAGCCGGTTACAACGCAAAATTTAAGTTGTTTTAATCCTCAATTTTGTCTTATGTATGAAAAACAGATACAAAAGTCTTCCATGGTTGATTTTGTTATATGTCTTATTAGAGTTGTACTTTTTACTAAAAGTGTGCGTGAAGCGCCATCAACATCAATTCACCGTCTTCTCAACAATTGAACATTTCGGAGACATCATTGAGACGAATTTTGCATAAGGACCTTGGTATGACGCCATATAAAGTCCAATTGGTTCAGGAGTTCAAAAAAAAAGTTATTTGTCGGACCCTTTAGTACATTTAAACAATCATATCTTTTAAATAGTGTTTTGTTTAAGCCTGTAATGTTAAATGTTATGTTGGAAAACTAAATTGATTAGTTAGTAACAATTTTTACTAAAGAAATATAAAATTTTACCATTCCACATTTATCTCATGAGAGTAAACAGGTTTATCTAACAATTTACGATTATAATATATATAGTTATAAGAATTTTCAGGTTTCTATTTGCTTATAAAATTGTTTGTATTTTTTTGTTAATCTGCAGGTTGATATTTTGGATACTTCAGGTGATATGCAATTTCCTGCCATGCGTCGTTTATCCATTGCTACAGCACATGCATTTATGCTTGTGTACGCTACCACATCTGGACCAAGTTTTCAATGTGTTAAACAATGTTTCGAAGAAATACGAGAACAAAGAGCTGATTTTCAAGTAAGTTTATTTTACTTGCATATTTACGGAAATACAGTGCGCGAAATTACCAAAGCATACAAATTGGAAATATATGTTTGTACTTTTTTTCTTGTTTATGAATTTTCGAATATTTTATATGTACATTTTATTGACATATGATCGACATTCCATATAAAGACATTTTGCATGCTGAGTGGAATAATTGTTATTTGTTGATATATTTCTTCTTAGAACGAAATTAGCAAAGCGTAAAAATAAAAAATTTGTTGAAATTATGACAATTAATTTAAATACCGTTTAAAAACGTTTAATTTATGTTATGTTGTACAGGGTGATTTTTTAGCAAGTTTCTTTTTATCAACACTGCTTTTGGCAGCTCAGCTGTTATCGTGTATCATGCTACTGTTAAACATGTTCAGTGTGGTCTTTTCTTTAACCATCGACTTACAAACGAAGAACGCTTACAGATTATTGAATTTTATTATCAAAATTCGTGCTTGGTTAAGAAAGTGCATCGTGCACTTCTTCCAATTTACGGTCAGTTTGGGTGACCTTCTGAGGCGGCTATTCGGACTCTTGTGACTAAATTTCGCACCAAATTTAAGCATCGCAGCTGTATCCGCCAGTATTGTTGGTGCCCGTGAATTATCGATACGGCGCCTGTCGCAGCAATTGTAACTACGTGGAAATTTTGCGGAAGGATTTGGGTGTAAAACCTTTAAAAATACAGCTGTTTCAAGAGTTAAAGCCACACGATCAACCACAATGGTTAACTTTTGGTGAATGAGTGCTGGCAAAGTTGGATGAAGATCCACTTTTTTATCGGAAAATTGTGTTTAGCGACGAAGCTCATTTCTGGATACATGAACAAGCAAAATTGCTGTATATTGTGTGAAGAGCAGCCTGAAGTATTGCAAGAACTGCCAATGCATCCCGAAAAATGCACTGTTTAGTGTGGATTATGGGCCGGTGGCATCATTGAACCGTACTTTTTCAAAGACGACGAAGGTAGGAACGTTACTGTGAATGGCTAGCGCTACCGTGTGATGATTACAAATTTTTTTTTTACCCAAAATGGAAGAGCTGGACTTATATGACATGTGGTTTCAACAAGACGGTGCCACATGCCACACAGCACTCGAAACGGCCCAATTGAGAGGCGAGTTCTGTGAAAAGTTTATTTCACGTTTGGGGCCGGTCAATTGGATGCCTAGATCGTGCGATTTAACGCCTTTAGACTATTTTTTGTGGGGCTCATGTCTATAGGGACAAGCCGGCAACGGTTTGACGCACTGGAAGCAAATATTGAAGAATTTATTCGTGAGATACAGGCCGATACGTTGGAGAGAGTATGCCACAATTGGATGCCTAGATCGTGCGATTTAACACCTTTAGACTATTTTTTGTGGGCTATTTTAAGCTCATGTCTATAGGGACAAGCCCGCAACGGTTGACGCACTGGAAGCCAATATTAAAGAATTTATTCGTGAGATACCGGCCGATATGTTGGAGAGAGTATGCCAAAATTGGACCCAGTATATGAACCATTTGAGGCGTAACCGCGGTCAACATTTACATGAAATAATTTTTAAACATTGAATTATATAGATCGTTCTATCGACTCAAATAAAGATTTCATATATTTCTCTAAATTGTATGTGTTTTTTTTTAAATCAAATCCTAAAGCTCTTAAAAAATCACCCTTTAATTCCTTCTATTATTAACTAAAGATTCTATTTACCGCCGCAGTGGAAAAACTTCGCGGTCATTTTCCTTCCTAATCCAATACATTTTTCTACTTGAGATTTTAGCGTGTTCAAACTACATATAACTTTGAAAAAGCTTTTAATAACGAATGTATACATTATTTTCCAGCTCTTTCTTGGCACTGCAATGCTGCTGTTTATATTATAAAACAAAAATGTTCTATATAAAATTATTTGTTTTTTAAATATCATTGAGGCTTTCGGTGTTATCCAGTTAAAATATCCTTATAAATTACAATTTATATCCCAAAATGGAACTAAGACTATCTCTGACAAGGGCTTCTTACTGCTACGTCTTTATTTTTAAGTGCATCTAATAAATGAATCAATAATTCTTGCATTTAATTTCAGCATATAGAGAAAGAATTTTTAAAAGAAGGGTTTAAACTTTTTTGCGTTTCTTATCAATTTTCGATTTTTTGGACTAAAAACTTTTTTGATACTTTTTTACACAAAAAAAAATAATTTAAACCAACTTTAAAGAAAAAAATATAGAAAAACCCAATCTTGGGTATAATGAATGAATGACTTTTCTCACAGTTTGATTTGCAACTCTTCGAAATCTATCGTCCTTTCTGTATTATTTAAGGTTTTTTTGTAAGCAAATAAGTCGGTTTGATATCCTTGCATATTTCTTTGAGTGTCAAAAAATATCTCTTTTATCTTGAGGACTCCAACAGATTATATTTTGGTTAATTTTTTTGCTTTGTATGCATTAATTTTTTCGTTTTACAGAAAAAGTTTTCTGAAAAATCTACGGATAACAATTGTACTATTCATTATATAAAATTAATTTATGTCGCCATTGGATCTTACATCATTACAGTGCACACAGAAAAAATTATCAACCGAAAATATCCAATAAAAAGTTTGATTTGAATTAAATTAAATTTGAGCACGAGCACTAGCTACTATGGCTTTCGGCGCGTTGTAGCGAAAACAGACCAGTGGGAATCGAAACCACGACCCCCGCACTTATAAGCTAGCATGCTACCAACTAGCCTACCGGGGCGCACTATATTAATAAATATATATTTTATGTTAGATATATATTCTCAAATTATTTTTTCATGCACTGTAACTTAAATAGAAAATTTTCAATATAAAATAGCAAATGCATTTGAGGTTTTCAAACAAAACAAGCACACACACAAACATTAACAAAAACACACATACCAATGTCTCGTTCACACACTTTTTTTGTGGCTATCATTTTTTTTTTTTTGTAGAAGTTATTTACAAATTTTTTTTTAATTTTTAATAAAAGTTTTAATTGATATTATCATTGCCGTGATAGGTGCAAAAACAATTAAAATATTAATTGATTCAATAATTTTTTTAATTGAAACCCGTTCTTAGTTTTTCCTGTGTAGTTTTAAAATATTAGAAAATGTCTAACAATATCGAGAAAGGAGAAAACTAAATTTTCATTTTGTATGCTTTGGTTCTTTCGCAGACTGCATGCAAATATTCATATATTCTATTGAAATTTTCAAATAACAATATTCCCTAAACATGTTTTCTATAACAACTTTTTGTAAATGCACATTTTAAGGAAAATTGTTATGAAAGAACAGTTTATTACGCTTATTACGAACATTGTTTATAACGAACTTTTTTTACAACTAACGATTTTTCTGATCAGAATGTATTTACTAACGAACATCGTTTATAGCGAACAACGATAACAAACCAATTGTTTCTACCCTTTTACGAATTGTAATACAAATTTTTACGCTCCTATTGAAGAACAAAAAAATTGGTTTCTGAAATAAAAAATAAGCTGCAAATCTTCAAACTTTGGCTTTTTACTTGAGAATTTATTACAAAAAATTAAAAATTAATTATTAAAAATTGTATAAAATAGAATTTAATGGAAGAATTTACAAATTAGGAGAATTGGTGAAAAAAATCCACAAATTTTATTTATTTTTGGAAATTGCTTACAATGCTGATAGCGAACTTTACTTATAACGAACTGAATTGTCCGGTTACTATGAGTTCGTTATAACCGAACTTCACTGTACTAAAACCAAATATTACCAAGAAATAATTTAATTAAGATATTTTATTAGAAAAATATGCATGGACGTACTATGTCTTCCCGTAATAGCTGTTACTAATGGTTGCAAAAAAGAACACATTTTTGTAATTGTTTGGTTTCAGCAGCAGAAATTCGGATTATTAAACCGAAATTTGCTAAGAAAATTCCATTTCAATTTACACAGTAATACATACGAATTTTACCACCAATTAATTTTGTTATACGAAAATATGAGCTTTTGAAAATGAAATATATTTATTTTGAATTTTTTTTTATGCTGCTAGAAACCACAAATCTCATTTTTACTTTCCATAATTTTTTTCATCACAAACCCTCAATATTAGAGTGTTTAATTGCTAAAAGCGACTTACAAGGGGAGTCTCCTGAAATTTGAATATGGGATAAAGAAACACAAAAAAGGGACACTAATTTCTTTAGAGGCACAACGTCATGTTTAATGGTTAAAAGGTGAGGCCAAAGATAATATCTTTTTGTATGGAAAGATGTCTGAAACTAATGAAATTCAGATTTTTTTTTGAACGCAGCTTTGATGTACTCGAGGAAACTTTTGATACCAATATTGCCTATGTAGAGTGTTAGGGTATCCATTTATTTAAAATATTAAAAATAAAGGTTAAAAATCTCTTCGAATAAAGTCGCATAAAAGCCGAACTATTACGACTGTTGGCAAGAGCTCATATACCTCCTCGATTATATTGAATAGTCACTAATATTCAAATTGTTTAGATTAATCCAACTATAATTCTTTAACAAAACTCTATTTTAAATATCACTTAAAACACATTTTATGAATAAAAAAAAAATACTTATCAGACATGTTTCATATACCAGTTAATGCGTCTCTCTTTCATTTGGTACCAGATTAGTCTAAAATTTCTCTAAAACAAATTCGGAATAAGCTCAAAGACCGAAAAATGGGGTAATTTTTTACCACATTCTTTTAACCGGTAAACATGAGATTGGGCCGCTAAAAAACATACGTGTCCCTTATTTTTTTTTTTTCCTTCGAGATTACATTAAGATTGGAGATAACGCATCGGGAGACTTCCCCTGTTAGAGTACACCAGGAGTAATAAATTTTTAAATTTATAAGAATTTTGACAACCTATTAATCAATAAGAAATTCCTAAATTCCGTAAATTTTTTTTTAAGTTAATTAAAAAAATCATAATCTTTTTCAAAAAATATGTTTTTATTAGTCTATTTTTTAAAATTTGTCAAATCATTTTATGTGGGTTAAACAAAACTTTTTTGAAATTTTTTTGGGAGCTCGCGAACTCTAACTAATTTTATTTTTTTTTTTTTTTTTGACAACCATTAATATACACACATTTTATGAAGTAATTAATTTGTCAATTCATAATTTCAAACTAATCTCCAATCCAAGAATCTTCGACACACATGATAATTTTTGTTCCAATTATATTTTTGCACAAATTTCGTCAAACGATTTTAATAAATATTTTGTGGTTGCATAACAATTTGTTCATGTTTAAAACCAAAACTACAACAGAAAACAATATATCCGTCGTGGTTTTTCATGTATTACAACACATGGTATACCCGATCAAAAAAATGTTATATCTTAAATGCAAAAACCATATCCCATTTGATATAGATCGACATTAAATCATATCCGAGTTCATCACTAAATTGTGATATTATTATCTAATCAGATTCCTTAAATATATTACTGGATTAAATGATATCAAAATTGGTACCAACTTTAGGGTACCCAATAGTATCTAATTAAGATCCTGATAGATAACAATATATCCAATGGCATTAGTATAGATATAATTGGCTCTAATTAGATCCAAAAAGATAAAAAATTGTTGATGGTTCGAAGAAGATAGTTTGAGATTATATAAGATCTTTTAAACTCCCAGTTCAATTTAAGATAAAATTAAATTATAACAATTGTACAAACCCGATTAAAAAGAACTAATATCCCGATTAAACATTATTGATATGGAGCTTTATGAAGTCATATAAACTTCTATATGACCCAATATGTGATCATATTAAATATCATCCGAAAATATAATTGTATCTTTTTGTATGGGTTTAGATCTAATCTGATGCAATTAGATAAATATCCAGTAAAATGTTATTTGAATTATAGCCCTATACAATTGTATTATATTGTATCAGTTTTTTATCGAATTATATCAGTTTATATCTAAAACAATAAAAATAGATATAATTATATGAAAACCAGACATGTTTGTATCCGGATTTTGCTATGATATTTTTTTTTTTTTTTCAACTTTTATTTATTTATTGGATCTGTCTTATTTCAGAAAATAACAATAAGTATTAAAATCTTAAATTAACTAATAATTTCTGGATCTGTTGCCATTGCAATAGAAATCCATTTTTCGTTGCGTGAAAGTTTATCTATTATGTAAATTCACGAGGGCCAATGTGTCGACCCTCTTGAGGCGAATGTGTCCATTATAGGATAGCAGATCCTGTGCAAGAGGATTTGGATGTGATGCCAGTTTTCGTACATAGTTGGAGCAGAAGATTTTTATTTCGTCGCGAACAAATGCAATGTTAAGGTCCTTATGAATATTTGCGTTACGAATGTACCACGGGTCACCAGTAATAAGTCTCAATATTTTATTTTGTCTTCTTTGTAATTTTTCTATATTAGAAGCCGAAGCTGTTCCCCATAGTTGGATTCCATATGTCCATATTGGCTTAATAATAGCTTTGTAGAGTAGAACCTTGTAGTTAAGATTGAGATCGGAATTAGGACAAAGGAGCCACTGCAACTGTGATGTTTTAAGCTTAAGCTGTATGTATTTAGCTTCGATATGTTTAGACCAGGTAAGGCGACGATCGAGATGTATACCAAGATATTTTATATGATTTTGCTCGGGTATATCGATATTATTTATCTTCAGTTTGGGACAGTTGCCCTTTCTCAAGGTGAAAGTAACGCGTGCGCACTTTGATGGATTTACTTTTATTTTCCATTTGTTGAGCCATTTTTCGAGTTCTTTAATATGAGCCTGTAGACAACTAGAAGCAATTGCTGGGTTTTTATTTACGCTTATAAACGCTGTATCGTCTGCAAAAGTTGACGTGTGAATCAGATTATTTGTGGGCATATCCGAAGTAAACAGTATATACATGAGAGGACCTAGTATACTGCCTTGGGGAACTCCAGCTGTGATTTTTCGTGAGTCTGAGATATGATCTTTGTACTTTACTACAAATGACCGATCCAGTAAATAGTTTCGGAGTAACTTGTGGGTATTTTGGGGCAACAAGGAGCATATTTTATATAATAGCCCATCATGCCAGACTTTGTCAAAGGCTTGGGAAATGTCTATGAAGAGTGAAGAGCAATAAAGTTTGTCCTCGAAAGCCTTTCTGACTAGAGTAACTATGCGATGAACCTGTTCTATAGTACCATGGTCTTTTCGGAATCCAAACTGATGCACAGGAATGATGTGGTGATCGTTAAAATATGGGGTTAGAGCATTTAAAAATACTCTTTCAAAGAGCTTGGATAAAATTGAGAGTAAGCTTATCGGACGATAAGATGAGACTTGGCTTGTGTCCTTGCCTGCCTTAGGTATCATGATATAATTGTATATTATTGTATGTAAACTGATATGTCTATATATAATAAGATCCGAGTTTAAGTCTGGTAAAATTGTACTAAATGCTAAGTATTTATATATGATTGTATGAAAATATACATAATTTCATACAAATATATGTTCATACTATCATATCCGTTAAGTTTATAAATAAATATTAAGCAATAATTTATTTTTTGCGTTTTTTCACAAAAGTTTCCGAATAAACCTTTTTTTCATTTAATACACACTAGAGGGTTCTGAAAGTGAAGAGCTTTACATAATTGTGCCCAAACGATGCATATTATTCGGAATATTTTTTAATTTTTGTACAAAATTGTGTTCAAAAGTTTGGTAATGCTGTGCATATTTTTGCAAATACATATATATTTAAAAATGTTGGTACACTTTAAACTCAGCTTTGTTCAAGAGTTTCAAAAGCCCACTACGAATGCCCCCAAAAAACGTTTTGTTTTTATCCACAAACAGCTAAATACGTTTACGTGACGAAATTAAAAAAAATTTATATTTTTACACAGCAATCAGACTTTAAATGCGGCAATATTTTACATAAAAGAAGATCTACATTTTTTTGATATGGAACGATTAATCTTTACATATTACCACGAATAATTCGAGATATCGTTTTATCCAAAATAAAATAACTTTTTTTGAATATTATACTATATATATTGTGTATTGAGTGTTTTTTGATTTTTAGATTTTGGGATATCATTACTTTTTAGAAGGTTTTTGTGTCAATAAAAATAATGGCGTTTTTATTTTTGAAATATCCAACTCCTTCAATTCCTTCTAGGCGGCTGAAATGGCAAAATTTTGGGTACCTCCTTTTGTAAAACAAAAACCGCTAAATATATTTAAAACCTGACTTCACGAATCAATTCTACATGAAAAATTAGGCTTATAAGCAGTTTTTTACGCTTTTACAATGCACCGGATAGCCATTAGGGTGGTCGGAAAAATCGAATATTTTATTCATTATTTCTTTTTTTAATATACACAATTAAAGAGGATTCTTTCCTGAGAAAAATGGTATACTATACTCATTTTTATTACTAACCGTTAAAAAGTTATTAAGCCTTAAATTTTGTTGCCAGTAACAACAACATTTTTTTGTTTTGTAATTTTTATTGCAAAGTAAATTTTATTTATTTTTATTTTATTTTTTATATTATTTTATTTTTCAATATAAAGATCTAATTCTAGTTTTAGTGTCGCTCGCTCACGTTCTTGGGTAAAAGGAACTGGATCACAGAGCTGGTCGTAAAATCTTAGAACGTATGGTTTTTGAGCTAAACTTCGTGGCTTAAAATTCTTTTTAACATTCTGAAAGTTTTTGTAAAGTTGAATGATTTTATTACGCAAATAATAACGCTGCTTCGGATATAAAAATAAAAGTTTAAGGAATAATAACTTTTTAAGGGATAGTAATAGAAATAAGTATAGTATACCATTTTTCTCAAGTAAGAATCCTCTTTAAATGTGTATACGAAAAAATAATTAAAATGAAAGAAAAAAAAATCAATTTTTTCCGACACCCTAATGGCTATCCGGTGCATTATAAAAGGGCAAAAAAAACTGCTCATAAGCCTAATTTTTCATGTAGACTTGATTTGTGAAGTCAAATTTTAAATATATTTAGCGGTTTGTGTTCTACAAAGCAAAGGTACCGAAAATTGGCGATTTTAGCCGCCGATACGGAATTGAAGGAGTTGGAATTTTTCATAAATAAATACGCCATTATTTGTATTGCAGCAAAAACCTTCTAAAAAGTAATGGACTAAGTGTATTGAGCTAAACGGAGATTATGTTGAAAAATATTTTTTTTTTTTTTTTCAAAAAAAATTGTGTTTCTTTCAAAAAGTCACGGTCTTATTGATCCGCCCTCGTATCTCAAATTGTTTATAAGAACACCATTTCTTAAACACTGTTCTGGAAAATCTATTATAAATTTGAATCCATTTTTTTATTTTTCTACTTGTAATTGGTCATTAAATTTGTTGGTGAATAATTTTCAACGTGAAGCTTTGCATGTAATGGTTTTTAATCCTCGTTTCTCTCAATTCAAAATAAATTTAGAAATATCAGGCGTCTAAAGTGAGTTTCAGAAGGTGTTGAAAATTTTTCGAAATAGCTTACATACACTTTTTTACTCGGGTATCTATATATTCATCTATTTAATTTATATAAACGAGTTTTTTTTTTGTTTTTATAGTTTGTTTATTTTCCTATTTATTTGTTGCAGGACATACCTATAGTAATCGCTGGCAATAAATCTGATTTGGCTAAAACACACAGAGAGGTCAAACTGGAGGAGGTAACAGACTGGGTTTATTGTGAATTACCACGTTTAAGGTAAGTGGTTGCAAAATTTACAATTTAATATAGTAGAGAATTTGCAAAGGGGATTCTTTTCAAACCTTTTAATTGGTAGTTTTTTATTTTTTTTTTTATGTGTGAACAAAATGATGTGTTTGTCTAGTTGGTTGGCTTGTTTTTGTTCATTATTCTGCAACAAAGTGACACTTAATTAGTTTTAAATTTATGTACAATAAATAGTTTATCTAAATAATGAATAAATACAAGAGAAACCAAATTACATAATATATTCATGATATAAATAGTTAATATCATTGCAAATGTAATAGATTCGTGGTAAAAGATATACCAAGTATTATATTTTTTTTCCATGTGAAAATATTTTGAAAAGAATTCAACCGAAAATTTAATATAAAAATGCACTCGAAAAATATATTGTCATATATTAGAACTTCAAAATAAAACCGTATTTGTCACCGATTTGAGGATATTTAATTGGATTAGGGTTTCTTATTTGCAGGAAATCTTATCAAATACTTTTAAATTTGCTAAACTAAATATTTTATATAAGAATTATGCTTTTTTCGATTTTAGTATTAAGCTAATTGAAAGTTTTATATGATTTTACATTTTGGAGGAATTGATTCAGAGCTTTAGTTATCACAAAGCGAAATGTTCTACCAGCTAGTAATGAAATAAATTTCGTTTTTTAACATATTTAGTATTAATATTAACATACTAACAGAAAAAAAAAAAAATTGTTTTCTCATTTGTAGTTTTTGAAATATCGTGGTTTTTTAATTTGGAATTATTAGAATTAGAATTTCCTTTATTATAAAAAATTTCTTAGGTATTAATTAACATGTTATTAATAATAGTTTAAATATATAAAAAGAAAAATATTAAAGAGTTTAACGACATGTTTTTCAATAAAATTAGTTTATTAAAATAATGACAAATTTAGTTAAATTTTGTTATTAAAAAATTTCTATAAACTAGCGCACATTTCCAATATTATACTAAATTCACCCACTCTTTTTCATTTTGGCCATTTAATATATGTATCATATCTTCTTCCGCTAGGTAATATTTCCGAAAAATAGCATATCTAAATTCTTTTAGCACATGACAGATAGCAAAAAATTTTAGAATTTTTCATCTTCGTGTAAATTACACAATTTACAAAACTTGTCTTCGTTTGCTGCGCCAAATCTGTTATAATTTAGTACAATTAACCCGGTGCGTGCTTTAAATATCCATGTGATTTGATCAGTTTTTAAGTCATCATTAAAGTAATGTTTTCCTCTTTCATAATCTAGATGTTTGTAAATTGTTGTGGTGGTTTTTGATTTACTCTCCAATCTGTCATTAAAAATATTAATTTTCAATTTATAGTAATTAAATGTGCTAAAGTCCCAAAACTTATTTAACAAATTGTGAAAAACAATCTGCTGTACGCTTGCCCCTATCCGGATTTCATTCCTGCCCAAGGAAATCTTCACGGGAATTTGTTGTTAGAATTTCTAGAGACATTTGTTATGTTAAATCACAAACTCAATGAGAATTTCTTGTCCTCGTCTAGGAGCGTGATTCAAAATTTAAAATATCAAACAAAAACAAAAACAACAACAAAATATTATTACAATTGGCTTCAAGTTACTTAGTAATTCCGTACCAAAACAATTCCATTGTTATTCCGTGTGGTTTGTTTCTGGCCATTGTATGTTTAAGGAAGTAGCTTTTGATTTTAATTTCGTTTTCCCATAAAAGGTTACGATGCAATAAAATTAAGGATAATTGGTGAGGTCATCTATTCTGAGTATAATTATACATTATCCTACTTAAATATTTAAGATGAAGTCCCAAAGTATAAAGATGGCTGTCTTCAGCAGCGGTTTCTAACATAAGAATGTAGTTTGGGGTGAAGCTAGATAAATGTAATATTCTTTTCATGAAATATTGTTGCAGTTTATTAACGTCTTCAAAATGTCTAAAGCCCCACACCTGAACTGCATAGGCTTGAATTGCTCTGCACACTGCAAGATAAAGTTTCCACTTCATTCTTAGGTTTATATCGTGTTTAACTACCAAACTTTGCCATGTTGAGTTTATTGCACTTTTTGCCTGATTATTTCTTTTTTCCTCATGTTTGTAAACTTAAGTTTTGGTGTGGAGATAACTCACAGGTAGTTGAATTCGTGGGATATTTGTACCTCATCTCCTTTAAAAAATCATTTTCTAGTTGACTTAGTCGACCACCATTTCTGAATACCAAAATTTCGGATTTCTTTAAATTAACTTCCAGATTACACATGTTGCAGTAATTTTCAAGGTTTTGTATCATTTTTTGCATTACCGTAATATCATCCGATAATATGACTATGTCGTCAGCATAGAGTAAAAGTCGAATATTCATATTTTCCACCATAAGTCCACCTTTCAAACAATCATGTAAATCATTAATGTACAGGGCAAAAAGTAATGGTGACAGAAAACACCCATGTTTAACCCCTGATTTTGTTTGAAAATATTCTGAAAATCTTCACCAGTTCACACTTCAGATTGTGTATTAGTATATATTCTTTCTATGAACTGAACAAATTTGTACGATACTCCCATCTTAAAAAGCTTATAAATCAGAGCTTTCTTGAGACACTATCAAACGCAGCATTGAAGTCCACAAAAAAAGCATAAACTTTCTTTTTTTCTGCTAACTTTATGCACACAATAGCTGATAAATTATAAATATTGCCAACCGTTTAATAATTTCTACTCATTAAGTAATTGATTGTGTTCTACCCAATTTAACAATCTTTCATTTAAAATGCCCATCATTATCTTAACAGCACAGTTCATAAATGAGATACCTCTATAGTTTGCAGGTTGACTTGGATCTCCTTTTTTTTGTAGATACGAAAGATAAGAGTTTTTGTAAAAGAGCTATCAACCTGGTTACTGGTGAACGCATTATTGTATACTGATATCATTTTTGTGTAGAATTCATCTGTGGCGTTTATAAAAAATTTATATTTTAAATTTATATACTAAATTTTTTATTATAAAAAATCTTCTTCTTTTCTTAATATTTCACGATATTTTCAATGGATTCACAATTTTAACACAAAATTGAGTTCAGTGGAATGTTTAGTTTAGGCTAACCCAATTAAAATAATTCATATGATACAACAAAGAAATATATCAAAATTGATATAGCCTTATATCTATTTGAAATAAAATTTGATATGAAAAATAGTGGATCGGATTGTATATAAGTGGATGGTATTGTACAATGAGTTTGATATGATTTGATACGATTCAATCCAGTGAAAATAAATTTGCTTAAATTGAATGCAATAGGCTAGATATTATGGTCTGACTATTAATAGCGCAATTTAAATTAAACGTACATTTAATTTAAATTTGATACGCTTAACAAGCACAAATTGTTACGAAAACTAAAATTATTGGAGTTTGATATTTTAAATTTTGATGTTTATTTAACACTTAAATTCCTTCTGTATCTTCAAAAACACAAACATTAAAAATATTCGCACGGCTTTATTTTGAGCTTAATTAAAATGAAAACTTCACTAGTGAGTTAAGACAATCCAAGTGCTCTTTAATATAATACATTTCTTAATATATATTTAGAATTGCGCCTTTTAATAATCGTGAAATGCTGGAATTCTAAACAAATATTTTTGCAACTCAAAAAACATTGTCTACAAGGTTACTGAATTTGAATTGACTCAAAATACAAAGAAGGAAGAAAACATACATGTAGAAGAGGAATCCCTACAAAGATGTCTACTCGTGCTAACGTACCCACTTAGCAAATATCAAGTTTCTCGCTTCAATGGTTTGTCCAGGTTGCGCTTTCCATAGGATTTTCCAAAAATCCTTTCTATACAGATGTCTACTCCTGAGGAGGAACTCACATAACAAATTTCAATGTTCTAGCTTTGGCCAGACCGTCAATAGGGAGACAGTCCCCATTTTAACCCCTATTTTACCACATTCCTGGCCAGAAATCTAAAAACTACCATTCCCAGGAGTTAGCTTTCTAACCAAAGGGCCAGGCCGCCAAGAGGGAGACTTTCCCATTTTGCCCCTCCCAGTGGAAATTTCGTCTTACAAGAATGGTATCCCGACCCAGATCGACAGAACGTCAAAAATTACCACATTTTACCTTATTTTTTAGTTTATTTCGTTCCATTTAAAGACACTATAGACAAATTTGTTATCAAATAAAAGTTTTTTTGATGACTCATTTATTGATGTAAAAACGTCTCTAAAGATTTGTTTTTGTTAGTGAAAAAAATGGGTTTCGAGTAACATTAAAACTGCCGTTTTCTTAGGTAATTATAGTTGTATTATTCTAAAAATAGTGCATAGAAATACTAATTTAATATACGTTTAAAATAATTAAAAAATGAAAATTATTCAAGTAATTCAAAAATATTGAAACTCTGGGTCCACTGTATTTATATGCAATATCGGTATCAAATTGTTTGCTTTCCTAAGTCCTTTAAGTCTGTGTACAAATAAATTTAGTTTTCGTTAATTAAAGACAAGTTTCATACAAAAACAAATGAATTTTTATTCCCACTTTTTAACCCTTAAACGTGAGATGAGCAGCTAAAAAAAATACGTGTTCATTTTTTGTTTCGCTTCTCTACAACATATCCAAAGTTTATTCGAGTCCGCGAGTGCGGGTCGGGATGCATACCTTGTTAGCGGACGTCTAAGCTGAGTGAGTGAGTGTGTGTGTGAGTGAGTGAGTAAATGGGTAACGTTTTTTTTTATGTATATATATATGTAGATAAAACAAATTGTTCTCTTCTAACTGTTACACAGCCCGACGATTCGTTATTTTTATTCAACAAGCATATAGGCTAAAGAAAATTCATACTCGGTGCCGTGAATTTCCTTCACGAAAGAGAAGAAAGAAAAAATATATAAATATATAGATATATAATAATAATACAGTGTTTTTCTTATTATTCTTAAATATATCGGTACAAAAACAACTTTAATAATTAAAATTATATAATAAGATTTTTGTTTAAACACGATTTTATAAACTTCTTTTAACGACTCACATTTATCGTTGAATTATGTCAGATTAACTCATTTTCTCAAAGGAACTTTTTGTAGAAATTACAGACTTTAAAAATCTGCAATTGAATACCCCCTGGTTTTATTCAAACTTCCTCAGAAGTATTTTTTTTTTTTTTTTTTGTAAAATTAATTATTTTACAATGTCAGGATTCTTTTATGATTAAAATTAAAAAACGACACACAATTAATAATAAAATCACAACACAAATTTATAAATAAATAAAAATAATAAATAATCACAACACGAACAAAAATATCACAGTTTAAACTTTAATGTTGCAGAACTAAACCCAAAACTGAAAAGTGATATTAAAATAACGACAAAATTAAAAAAAAAATTTTAAAAAAATTTTAAATTTAAAAAATTTATAAAATAGATAAAATACAAAAAGCAAAATATAAAAAAAACGCCAATAAGAAATTTAATTTTAATTTTTAAAATTTTTTTAATTTGTTGCAATTATAGGTTATAAAAACTGAAAATTTCGTATGCATCAAAAACGTTTTCAATTAAACATTTAATACCCGTGTAAATAAGGTTATATATGATCATATACGACCATATATAATTATGTCTGAAATTGCAGTCTATTCAATTATATATGAGTCCATATATATTTATACATAACTATATTTATGCATAACCTTATATATATTTATATATAAACATATCTGAAATGTTATATAATTATATCTGAAGGTATATATAAATATATATATCTAAACTCGGATATAATTGGGTAGACTCACATTTTGGATATAATTATATATGACCATATCTAAACCTTTTTACTAGGGTAGAAATTATTGAAAGAGAGTTTGAAATCATACAAAATTTTAATTGAAATTTTATTGGAAATAATTTGTTCTGTAAAAAAAATTTAAATGAAATAAAAATGCAGATTAGATTATCCAAAGCTCAACTATCTCTTTTGAAAATTTAGAATGGCTTACGAATTAAGTAATTTTAAAAATGCTTATTCTGTGACGTCGCAAAAAATTATTTTCTAACAATAACTTAATATTTTAGGGGTGTAATCAAATATCTTATTGTTGATAATGGATCTACTCAATAGCACTTGCAAACTTCACTAAGTAGCTTTTTAAGTACATTTTCACTGCAACACAGTGTAATTAAAATTACCTAAGTAGTCTGCTGACCTAAAAATACTTATCCCAGATGAACAAAACTTCATATTCACAAACCAAATTTAAATTTGTTTTTTAATTTTATAATATAGTGTCCTTTGAAGCATTGATGGTGGAAAAACACCTCAAGTTTCATTTACACGGCTATTCAACGAGTTATATTTTTATGCAAAAATAAAATAAAAAAACTCGTATATTTTTGTAAAACAAAATTTACAGAATTTCATTATACAACTTTACAAATTTTTATTCAAATTAGCATTTAAATTCATGAAATCAGTTTAAAATATTATACATTAGGGTGTGTCAAATTATTCGGGCCAGGAAAAAATCAAAAGGTGTATAGCAAAAACGAAGTCTAAGCTAAATTCCAAAAAAAAAATACTCTTAGAAACTAGGGGTCTACAATTAAAACCTAGCTCCAGCCGCGAAACATATATTTGTTTTTTTTTTTTTTTTTTTTTTTTTGTAAAAACTGCATAGATTTGATAGAATTATGATTATGCTTAAAGTAAACCACATTGGTTTCTCTCTTAAAATGGCTTTATTTATTGTTTATTTGTGAAAAATCATCTTGAACAGTAATAATGACCGTCCGTTTTTAGGCGCATAATATTCATTTATATACAATTCGAAATGTCAAGGTAATAACCTTTGAATAATACTTCCATTTGTTGGTTCAGTGTCTTATGGTACGAGTCTTCAAAATTCATAAAAATATGTCTCCTAACAATGTCCGGCCATCATTGTTAGAGTCGAGTTTCGATAAATAAACATTAAATAAAGCCATTTCAAAAGAGATGTCGATGTATTTTCCTGAAAATATAGTCCAAAATCCAAACAATTGTATTGTTTAGTTTATTTTCAACTGTTGAAAAATTAATTAACAAAATCGATGAAAACAAGCTGTTTTCGTTTATTTCAATACTCAATTTAATGTAACAACTTTTTGTTTCAAATAGAAAACTTTAACTGAATATTTTAACTATTACTGAAAGCCCTTTTTTGATTATTTTGTTTATTGAATAACAGACAGAAAGTTAAAAAATATATTTCTTTGGTAATATAACTGTATATTCCATTGAAACAACTTTACCGAAAAAAATTTTAAATAACTGTTGAACTTTTATGGAAAAGTTCTTGTGAGTGTATTTCCCAAAATTAAGTTTAGATATGCCGGAATTTCGGTATTTATAGTCTTATTCTAGTGCGGGGCTTTTTTTGAACAAAATATTAGTAAAACTTTTGTTTCTAACCCGTGTTTTATTAAAGGTTTTATTAAGAGAAATGACGAAAAGTACTGAGAAACTTGCAGCCACTGCAATATCATTCCGAAACACAAATATAGTTTCTATTTTGGACCTATTTATCCCATGTTTCTTAAATCAAATTTGATTAGAACTTAATTATTATGTTTGCCCTAAGTATTGCTCAAGAAATGTGGCACATTCAATATTATTCGCTCTAGTCTTGTTTTGTTTTGTTTTGCTTTGTTTTTTTTTTTTTGTGTTGTTAGTGTTTAGTTTTAATTGATTAATAACTGAATAGTTATGATGTGATCAAGATTATTTAAGACTTTATCTACTGACAGGTCCTTACATGTTTCAGAAGGGGCAAAAGATTTACCATAATTTTGAAGGAAAAGATCAACGCTTTACCCGAATGGTTTTATCTACCCGATGAGAAGTAGCAAATAAAATTGGAAGAATTGAACTAATTTAAACAACAACACTTTCTGACTATATCATTAGGGCCATAAGTCAGTTTTGCCGTACTATGCAATGTTCTCATGTTTTAATTTTAAATTTTAAAAAATTAAAATCAAAATTTTATTTTTCGATCTTTTATCATACATTATGATGTGAGCAAGATTATTCAAGTTCAAGATCATTTGTTTTTTTTTAAACAAAAAACCATGCATCCGGTAATTTAATGCAGACTTTATCTACTGACATGTCCTTACTGGCAGGTCCTTACATACCCAGCAAAACTTTGGTAATGGGTGCGATAAAGTAATGCATTACCTTGTAATGTGTACTCCTTACCCGTATCATTATTTTCCAACAAGAAGTAATGAGTTACCGATAATTGGACACTCATAGATTACCTTGTAATGAGACCTCATTACATTTTACATTACTTCAAAACATAAAATAATGACTTACCGATCATCAATTACATATAATGCGTGAATTATAAACGTAAAGTAATTATTAATATATATTTTTGAAAATCTATTTATAGACACATTACTTTGTGATTTTTTGTGAGCATAATGGTAAGGTGTATATTTTTAATATCACGAACGAAAACACGAAGCACAACAACTCATCTACATGTTAAGCAATAAAATATTGTATGTATCGATAGGTCAGTTGGTAGAGTTCTCGCCTAACTAATTGTTAAATACCAGAGACCCCAGGTTCGAATCCCAGCATGACCAAGTTATTTATTTAATAAAAAAAAAGTTATTATTTAATTAAAAAAAAAATATCTGTAAAAAAAATTTTTATGCATTTTTTTTTATGAAAATCTATTTATAGACACATTACTTTTTCCCACCATGTAACCATATAAGTAACCAGTTACTTTACCCATTACAAGGTAATGAGTTACCTTGGGGCTCATCGCCTGTAAAATTCATCAATGAAGTAACGTGTAAAGTAATGCATGAGGCCCTATGGCGATACATTACTTTACCCATGATTTGGTAATGTGTGGTTTTGCTGGGTAATTAAAGTTGATCAAAAAGTAAGCTTTACTTTTAATAAATAATATATAATTATGAAAACACCAGCAATGTAAAATGACTACAAGAGTCATTCTGAAATGTATGTATTTTTATTGTCTTCCGGGTCAAGTTTTCTGAATTATCAGAACATGAGTATTATTGGTATACCAAGTGAATTTAGTGAATTAAATTTGACGATGATGTTTTGATGTTTTAAAGCATTTTTTTTTTTTTTTCGTGATTGCGAAAAAGAAAAACCAACACTCGTATGTAAACATTTCGCCGATAATTTCAAACAAAATAAAGGGTCCGCCATCTAACGTTTTTTTTTCAACTAGTGCTTATTTCGTGAATGGTAACACTTAGCTCATGTCTGATTTGACAGATAATTAGTTTTATCCTTCCGCTGAAACGAATATGGTCCGTATGTTCGTTATCTTGTGAAAAAAGTGAAAGAAACTGGCATCCTCATCGATAAACCAAAGCGTGAAAAGCCAAAAACAGTGTGTACACCCGAGAATATTGCTGCTGTGGCAGAAAATGTGCGTGAAGCGCCATCAACATCATCAATTCACCGTCGTTCTCAACAATTGAACATTTCGGAGACATCATTGGGACGAATTTTGCATAAAGACCTTGTTATGACGCCATACAAAGTCCAATTGGTTCAGGAGTTCAAAAAAAAAAAAGTTATTTGGCGGACCCTTTAATTAAAATTTGGAACAAAATTAATATTACACTAAATAAAAAAAAGCATTTTAAAAAAGCTTAATACATTTCTTAATAAGAACCTAAAATAAGTCAAAAGCATATCTAGGGCCAATACTCTTTCAGAATTTAAGGCAACGTTAAATGGTGTATTTTATCTCGGCACATGCAGTTGCAAAAAAATCACTACCATGCTCCTGTGGATTAATTTCTGATCACTTCAAAGCGTTCATGATTCATGACCAACACACTAACAGAAAGAACACAATTCCCGAATACGTACACTAAGAATATTATGTAGTTAAAGACTACAACAATTGTAGTCGAAACAAATAAGACTTCACTTGAAGAAATGACGACTAATATTCCATTAAATTCAACTAACATTTTCCATTTGTTTTTGCTGTTTAAAAAATTACTGCCAATTGTAGTAAAAATTAAATACATATGTAAACAAACAAACATTTACTTTATTTTATTTTTTTTTTTTTAATAACAAAAAACGACTGTAAAAAATGAATGTAAAATCATAAAACAGTCATTTGATGTGGTTTGTTTTTTTAAATGAACTACAAGGTTAGTTTAAATTTAATTTGTTCTACAAATGACTGGCTTTTACATTAAAAATAAAGAAACTGTATTGCAGCCCAAACAACTACATATTTTTAAAACAAAAGTTCCCTGACCCCAGCAAAATTTTTTAGAACAGATTACCTCTGAACCTGTTCTAGAACAATTTCTTTTACCACCGGTTACATGGAACCGGTTCTAGAACAGGTTCCTGGGAGTCGAAGTGTAAGGTGTCACTGTCCCAGAACCAGTTCTAGAACTGGTTCTAAAGTCACCTGTTCTAGTTTGGAGGTAAAAAACCTATTGCAAATAGGACGAACTCCATATAAAAATAATCGGTTGTGGAACAGAAATTAGAACCTGTTATAATACAGTATAAGTTGTTCTGCAACCAGTTATTTGGATTTTACTATTTTACTAGGGAGTGTACTAATCTTACAGCCTTCAAGTGTACATCCTTCGTATAGGCCCCACTCTTCACATATGGACGTTGAATCTGAAATCGAGTTTGCAATTCAAGCTGCAATAGAGCCGACTTTGTGCAAAAGCGGTCCTTACGACATAACATTTTCAAAAAAATGTTTGGAAATTTTGGCTTAAAATATGAAGCAGAAATAATTCCAGCATTTATGAAAAATGTGTTTTTTTTTCATACAATAGCATTTCTTAATAAAACTACGCTGTTTTTAAAATTATTTCAAATGTGAATTTTTATATCACTCGGCGGGAGTTAGATTTTGATTTTACTGCCACAGTTTCTTGGAGAAGTTTTGTTAGAATTTTTCGTAGATGACGTTGTTGTTATATCCTTTGTGACGAAAAAAAATTGACCCACCCTATTATATATATTACAAAATTTGAATTGAATTTGAATAACATTAAATCTCTTGGTTGGTTATACACACAGAAAAATAAAGTGCCAACCGAATTGAAAAGTGTATTTTAATGGTAACAACTTATAAATTCCGTTAGTACAACGATATTTACATTAGATTTCTGAATATTTTTTGTGTTGCAACTAAAATTCAGTTAAATTAACCGAACTTTGTTGTGAAAACTAATGTTAAGTTGTGCCAACCGACTGAAATTCGTAATAATCGAATTTGAGTCGTAGTAAAAGAATTTTAGTTGGCAAATATATAAATTTTTCTCTGCGTGTAGCAATTTTTCTAACTGTCATGCCAACACTCTTTATTAGTTGAATTTTAATGCAATACAATATTAAATGTAATTTTTGCAATGCACAAATTAATGTCACAGTAATTTGGTATTTGTACTAATTTAAAATTCAAAAATTACAAAAATTATATGGTAAATGCCTGGCATAGTTTTGAAAATTTAATAGTAAAATTTGTTGGCATTATTTTATTTTAATATCTGCATATAAAATGTTTTAAAAACTCGTGACCAAAAGTAATAAATATGTTGAAATATAAAATAAAATGTTTGTTCCGAAAAGCAACCACACACTACTATAAAGTTTTTGCAATGAGACAAAATGGCACCAAATATATTTTGTAGAAAAAATAAACTTTTACAATTACTAAACAGCAGTCAAAGAACTTTATGTGAACTTACAAAATCCCTCGAACAAAGGAAATTTTAAATAGATGTAGGCTATTCCATAGATTGTGGAGAGTTTAAAGAATAGTTTATGAATGCATATTATATTTTTATACAAAATACATGGGAAAATATATGAAACCACGCGATTTGGCGCACATATTTTTTCCTATTGTTTAAATACATAAAAAAGCAAACTTTTGTGTTAGCGTGAATATAATCTTCTGAGTGCTTTAGAAGTTATAATCAAAAACATAAAAAAAAAATGTTGCTTATAAAATTATTAAAATATTTGGATTCTACGGATATTTGGATTCTACTTCTCATTTTTGAGTAACCTTTCTGTACTATGTCCGAATTAGGTTTTTAAAATTTTCCAAAACATCTGGTTTTTGAGGAAATTGAGGTTAAAGTTAAAAAGAATTCAACTGAAAATAAAATACGTCGTCAAATATTATTTTAATGATAGATATTAGAGTAAATATTAGTATAAGTATGTAAATATTAAATTAATCGAATAATCTATTTTGTCACTCTATCAATTTGTTCTCCAAAATAGATTAAAAGTTAAAAAAAAATAAAATTCTGCACAAAATTGAGTAGCACATCCGTGGCGAATTATGGGATCAAATATGTCTTGAACTGTGCTAATTGGATCGAATGAACTTTGTATTCTCTACAACATTTCTTACTCCAAATATCTTTAAAATACTAACTTTCACATATCAATAATTATGTGAAAGTGCTAAATAGATCGGATCGCATTAAAAGATCGACTACTACACAGTACACACAAAAAAAAATTCATACTATTTATGAATATATTATGAAAAATTTGCCAATGTACTAATTCAGGAACTTTTTCATAACACTTATGAACAGTTCATAAAAAATACTCTGAAAGTGTGTGTCTCGTAAATTATGACAAGGTTCTTAAAATATATGTAGAAACACCTAATATTTATGAAAAAATTATTTAAAAATTTTGCCAATGTACAAAATCCTAATATTTAAGAAAACTGGCATAAATTGCAATAATACTGGGAGTTTTATGTACCTTTTCATAAATGCTAGGGAAACTAGGAACATTTCATAAATAGTAAGTAAATTTCATAAATAGTATGAACCTTTAAAAATATGAACTTTTTCATAAAAAATTATGAATTTTATTTTTTTTGTGTGTACGCTAAAAATCCTATTTTAAATTTATTAGCACATCCACAGTCTAAAGAATAAAATGTTTAAATCTTTCTTATATGAGCGGTTCCCACCAACTTTTGCTTCATATACCCTTTGACATACTTCTACTTGTTCACGGACCTCCAAAAATATTTATTTTCATATATTTAAAAAACTGTAAAAATAAAGAAACTCACCAAAATTATATTTTCTTAAATGAAAAAAAAAATTACAAAAACCAAATGCAAATAAAATGAACTCCTAGGGACCATAAAATTTAATTCGTTATAAGAGATTACTGGATTAAATTTTTTATATTGCAAACAAAATATTACAAATTTTATGAACTTTTTTAGATATTGTGTAAATTTTTTATTTGATTTTATAAATGGATACGTTTTGATTCATTTTGAAATATGTCAACAAAAACAGTTTAATATTTTATCTATAGACTATTTTAGGACTTTTTGAATTAAAAAACTCTTATTGAAAAACTGCTTTTATACAAAAATTTTAATTTTTAAAAATTCGATTTCAGACTGTGACTTTTTTACGACTAACTACGACAAGAGGAATACAGTCATAACTAGATTCATAGACTTTTTCGTACGAATGGGCTTTAACAATTTTTAATAATTATAAAAAAAAAACCAGTGTGTGGTAGTTGTCAGTGAGGCGAAAATAAATTTATCTTACTATGGAGTCCAAAAAAATGTTCAATTATTAAATTACATTTTTTTTCTACAATTTTAAATATTAGTTAAACTGCAAAAAAATATTGTGAAATTTTTTAAAATTAATTTTAAACATTAATTTTGTCTGAACTCTTCGCGGACCCCCTGGAATACCCTTAAGGGTCCGTGTACCCCCATTTCGAAACCGTTGTGATAGATATTGCTGGTACCACTGTTATTTGTAAATGCTTCAAATATATGTGAAAGCTACAAAATTTAACCTTAAATGGCTCTGGATACCAAAATAATAATAATGAAAAATAAACGTCCTGCTTGAAATATAAATGCTGGTAATATACTTTTGGTTGGAAAGCATTTCCGTTTCCAATGCTTCAAATATAACATGTTTGTTTGCAAATATAATTATGTTTGGCTGTAAACATGTATATGTTTGGAAAAAGTGAAAACCGTCTACCTCCAAACATAAATATCATTGGCTGCAAATACATATACACACAGAGAAAATTTTAGCTATTTGCCAACTGACATTCGGTCAATACTACTCAAATTCGGTTCTTACGAATTTCAGTCGGTTGATACAATTGAACATTAGTTTTCACAACAAAGTTTGCTTAATTGAACTGCATTTTAGTTGTAACACCCCCAAATATTCAGAAATCTTATGTAAATATCGTTGTACTAACTGAATTTTGAAGTTGTTGCCATTAAAATACACTTTTTAATTCGGTTGGAACTATATTTCTCTGTGTGTATGTCTATTATATGTATGTTTGCATGTCCCAAACTGCAAAATATATCTTTGTTTAGGTTGGACAATTTGAAACAATGCAATCATATAAGTAATTGCATATTCATATAAGTAATTGCATAGTGTATTTTTTCTGCGTGTAGATATGATAAGATTTGTATTGTCATATATTCTTTATTTCTGAAGGCGCACTTGATCTCAGTTTAATTGTTTATTTTTCAGTTATATGCCAATATAAAAAAATTTCTGAAATTTCTGAAATTTCTATTTATTGAAAAAACAGAGTAAAAGATTTTGAAGAGCTACCATTTATTCCTAACTGAGGTCACATATTTTTTTCAGCATGTAGGAGATTTTACAATATTCTTTTATGCTTAAAAAGTTAAACACAAAATACGAGCAAAATTAAGGTAGTTTTTAATTGAGCATAGCACATTAACAGTATAAATATTAAAGTTAAAGATTTTCGTCTGGTTAAATTCGTTGAATGAAAATTGCTGATACCATCAAAAATATTATATACTGTTCTTAAAACGGTTTAAATACTGAGTGACAAGGAATCGTACGGATCCATAGATTTTTCATATATAAGGGAAGGTGGATGATTTTGGGACTAACTTTTTTTTAGCTTCTAAAACGCACCCACCTCTATTTTTTTTTTATCTCTTGATAGATCCATTTCAAATAGAAGTGGTGTAGCTTCTTAACCCAAAAACACAACCAATTCATTCGTTAGATGTTTTTATTTTGGTGATATTTTCAATGAAGAAAACGTGGGGTAATTTGGGACGTTGTAGGGTAATTTGGAACTCCATTGTTTATCCGATGATAATTAACGAGATAAATGAAATGGAAAAAATAACGAAATTAAATAAAGCCACAAAATAATATTTATTATGATGTGGCAATTATTACAGTTCAAGATCATTTGTTTTTTGTTAAACAAAAAACCGTGCAATGTTTATTTATTAATTAAAAAAATTTCTTTATCCGCTAATTTAAAGCAGACTTTATCTACTGACAGGTCCTTACATGTTTTATTTCGCATCACCGAAAATTTTCAGAGGACCAATGTAAAAGGGGTAAAACATTTACCTAAATGTTGATGGAAAAAGATCAACGCTTTAAATAAGCGGATGAAGAATTTTTTTAATTGATAAATAAACATTGCTCGGTTTTTTGTTTGTCTTGCTTACATCATAATTTATGATAAAAGATCGAAAAATAAACTTTTGGTTTTAATTTTTAAAATTTAAAAGTAAAACAAATAAAATTTATTATGATTAACATGAAGAAAAGTTCTTAATCTTCGCCTGAATATTCTAGCGGCGTAATGAATGCAGGTATAAAATCTGCTGGTTATTCTAGCACTTTTGTTTTTAAGAGAAGCAAAACTCAGTCAGTACTGCCTATTAACTAATGTGTTGCTTCCTTTCAAAAGGGGACTTTCCTTGTCAGTAATAAGTATATTTCATTTTTCTTTTAATTGCAGGGACCCATATCTATTTAGTATTTAAAAGTAGTATTTTTATTTGCTCGAATACATTTCCGTATTCTATGTCTCCTATACGTTTTTTTCTTGCATTCAATGACATAGTTATCGTAAGTGTTCATAATGATCATATATTTAGTACATACATAAATAGTTCATGACCATACGCAAAAGTTATAATATAAATACTAAAGTTCGTCAGAAATGTATAAAGTCTCTTTGTTTTTGGGATATCATACCTTTTTAAAATGTTTTGGTATCAATAAAAAAAATGACTGTTATTATTTTTTTAAATTCCAACTCATTGCAGCATGCCAGCGGCGGCCAAAATTGTGACTTAAGGGTTCCTTTTTCTGCAGAGCAAAAAGAGCTATATTTTATAAAATTTTAATCCAACAAAAATTATTTTTAAAATACTTTTTCCGCATTTTTAAAGTGCAATCATTTTGTAAAAAAAAAACTTTTTATTATACACACAATCAAAAAGCATTCTTAGCTGCGAAAAATTGAGCAAAAATGTTCGCTTTGTGGTAACCCAGTTCTGAAAATATAATGTTTGTGTTTGTTAGTGTTTGTCACTTCTGAGTATAATATACAATAACAGAAAAGCTAATAGGAAAGAAAACTGCAATTTCTGCTGCATTGCATTAGAGCTATATTTGGGTGTGATCGTTAAGCGCTGATGAGTTGGTAGTGTTAAGTTTGTAATGTAAGAAGAAATGCAGGTTCGATTCTTGCGGGCGGCAGGTTTTTGAAATAATTAATCAATCTGACAATTATAAGACACAAATAATAATACAATTTAAATGGAAAATCACTGATGACTCCTGTCCATTAAAAGGGCAGAAATTAGTCTAACCTCAACCTATTCTTAACCTCAAGCTTTAAGTTTTCAAAATGTTGTCTTTACTAAAATGCAATATTTTATTGATTAACAGCTTTTGAAGTAGCCTCGATATATCGAAAATATTTGTGGCATTTTTCTTAGCTCAAAATTCTTTTTCATTTGTGCGGTAAAAAAAAATTTTATTATTTTTTTGTAAAATTTATGCCTTAAAAAACTTTTTAGCGGTTCGTGAAAAGTGTACTCAGTTAGTAATACATTTTAATTGTGTGCGAAAATTTATTTTTCAAAGTTTTTGAAAAAAACAGAGTTTTCACTCCACTCTATTGACTAAACGGTGCACTTTAAAACCCGGGAAAAGTTTTTTTTAACCCAGATAGCGCCGGATTTTTTTTTTTTTTGAAAACTACAATTTTTATTTAGAAACTTAAATCTTTATAGGGCTTTAACATTTTTTATGAATAACTATTTTTTTTTAACCTATAGATTTTCTGGAATCGGGTGTCCTTTTAAAAGTACTGTCTAAAGACAGTACACTTTGCGCTGCAATACAGCATTACGCAAGCTTTCCATCTATCTGTTGTTTAACTAAGATATTACTCTTTTTAATTTTAAACAAAAAATAACAATTAACTGGATGAATTGATTTACTTACATGTTTTTTTCATTACGCACTATTAGAAAAAATCACTATTCGCAAAGCACTCAATAAGCAATTAAAATGCACGGAACTGCTTTCACCAACTGACGCTTTGGAGCTGCGAAGCTAACTAACAAAGCATAAACAATAATAATATAAAACAATATATACAGAAATGCACGTACATAACGGCGATTTCTCTCATTTATCAGATGTTCTTTTAAAAGGACGGTTGGCGTAGTATCGAATGTCAGGTTAAAATTTCATATAGACTATCCCTTTTTTGCTCTGAAGTTAGAGATACCCTAAATTTGAGTTGTTGGCCACCGCGCGCATGTGGAAGGAGTTGAAATATTAAAAAAATAGTAACGGTATTTTTCTTATTGATGCAAAAATCGTAAAAAAAACGATGATATCCCAAAATCAAATTTTTGTAACGAACTCAAATAAATACGTATGGTATTTATCTATTGTGTTTACACTATGTTCAAACAGAATTATAAATTAGAAAACATTAATTTTAATTATTTCTAACCTGAATTTTTCAATACGTTCTTCTAAAAAAAACTGTTAATGAAAAATGCTTAAACAACCGGCTATCATAGGCACAATAGGAAACAGTTTTTGAAAATATTTTTACTCAAAATGTCGTAAATATCTGAAATTCCTTATACATTTTATGGAATTTTTTTTATTTTAAATTGTTTGTCTTATTTCTACCTATATCTTCTAAACACTGAGCTGATTTAAATGATATATGTTTTGCAATCAAAATAACTAAAATTTCTATTAATTAAAAACTTACAAAATCTACTGCTTAAAATAATATGAATGCGATTTTAGGAATTCATAAGTAATAAAAAGTTAGTCGCATTTAGCATGCAGTGATGCTGTAAAATAAAATGTATGAAAATTAACGATACTTTTATTACCATAATATAAGTACCATTGTATTCATTGCTTTTTCTATGTCATTATTGTTCAGGAACGTTCAATGCTCTTTGACACAACTTAACTTACGTCATACAAGTATGTGCTAACTTGTATTTTAATTGTAAGTTAATATATGAATCAATATTTACCCTGCTTATAAAGGGTGATTTTTTAGCAACTTTCTTTTTGGCAACACTGTTTTTGGCAGCTCAGCTATTTTCGTTTAACATGTTAAACATTTTCAGTTTGGTCTATAATTTAACCATGAATCGACTTACAAACGAACAACGCTTGCAAATTATTTAATTTTATTATCAAAATTCATGCTCGGTTAGGAAAGTGCATCGTGGCTCTTCCTCCAATTTATGGTAAGTTTGGGCGACCTTCTGAGGCGGCTATTCGAAATCTTGTGACTAAATTTCGCACCAAATTTATATTATTGGACATTAAACCACCAGCACGCATACGTAGAGTTCAGACAGAGGAAAATATCGCAGCTGTATTCGCAAGTGTTGTTGATGACCGTGAATTATCGAGTTGGCGCCGTTCGCAGCAATTGGACCTACACTACGTGGAAAATGTTGCTGAAGGATTTGCGTGTAAAACCTTTAAAAATACAGCTGGTGCAAGAATTGAAGCCACACGACATACCACAACGGCTAACTTTTGGTGAATGGGCGCTTTCAAAGTTGGATGAAGAGCCACTTTTTATCGGAAAATTGTGTTCAGCGACGAAGCTCATTTCTGGTTGAATGGATACGTGGAAAAGCAAAATTGGCATATTTGGTGTGAAGAGCAGCCAGAAGCATTGCAAGAACTGCCAATGCAGTCCGAAAAATTCACTGTTTGGTGTTATGGGTGATTCTGGGCCGATGGCATCATTGGACCGTACTTTTTCAAAGACGACGAAGGTACTAACGTTACTATGAAAGGCTGGCGCTACCGTGTGATGATTACAAATTTTTTTTTTTTGCCCAAAATGGAAGAACTGGACTTGGGTGACATGTGGTTTCAACAAGACGGTGCCACATACCACACAGCACGCGAAACAATGGGCTAATTGAGAGGTGAGTTCGGTCAACCAAGCCAATATTGAAGAATTTATTCGTGAGATATCGGCCGATATGTTTGAGAGAGTGTGCAAAATTGGACCCATCGTATAAACCACTTGAGGAGTAGCTGCGGTCAACATTTACATGAAATCATCTTTAAATATTTAATTATATATATCGTTCTATTGACTAAAATGAAGATTTCATTCATTTCTCTAAATTTTATGTGTTTTTTTATCAAATCCGAAAGCTCTTAAAAAATCCCCCTTTACTAAAATATTATCTGCATTTTACTTAAATAATATCTGCATTTTAACAGTCTCGAAATTATTGATAAAAGCATAACAAAATGGCAACACAGAGTTTCGAAGTATTTAGAGCTATTGAAATTAAATTTTATATATTAAATTTGAACCAAAATGTTTAAATAAAACATATAAATTACCTAGGATATCATTAACGTGTTTCCACTTAAGCACAAAAAACACCTGGTAAAATCAAAAAATCTTAACTTAACTGTGTTAAGTTAAGATTTTTTGATTATTTGATTATATTTTGATCTTAGACAAAATATATAAATATTAGTACTGAAAGAGCTTAATGTTAAGGAACTTAATTTTGCAACATAAGTAATATCGTATAGAGTAAATTCTGTTCAAACAACAATGAATGTAATCATATCGGTGGCGGTCCATGGAAATCTACAGGTTTTTAAATAAGCTAGAAATTAATTTCGTACGCACTTTAGAGCAATTTTTATTAATAGCATTTTAATATTTTCAAACTTTTTAAATATATATCAGTTTCGTGGTAATCAGAGAATAGTACCAATATAAAATTCAAAAAAATAAAATATCTTAAAAGGGCAGCTTTGGACCACTTTTATAATATACCCAAAAAAAAATTAATTTTTTATTAACCTTGTGGTTCATTTAAAAAAACAAACCACATCAAATGACTGTTTTATGATTTTACATTCATTTCTTACACTCGTTTTTTGATATTTAAAAAAAATAGAATATTTTTGGTCTTCAAAGTTTAGTAACGTCATGATACTTGCTAGGAAAAGGACCCTAACCACATGCTTGATTACTAAGAAGACAAGAATGGAGAAAAATTGATGATTAATAGGTTTTTTGTTATGGAGGCTCTAGCTTTTCTAACACTTCGGGTTCTGATGAGATCTTTAGCCAGATCGAAATACTAATATCAACCTAGCTAATATGTTTGATTTGCTTTATTTTTGTAAATATACGGAGGTCGAAAGCTTGATATAAATTGAAAATAAACAAAAATAAATGTTTGTTTATTTTTTAGTAACATATGTGGTTCCTTTCACAATCATTTACTAACGAAATTTGTCATATAATTAATAATTTCAAACCTACGCTCACACTTGTTAGATTAAACGCTTCATCGTAAAGCGTTAAAGCCCAGACATGGGATATAATACCCATATTTGTTTATTTAATTACAGACAAATTACTTTTTACATCCAACTACATGTAATTGGGTGTAATTAAGTAATTGAGTAATTAAATGCCCAGATGTTATTACTAATCCCCATGTTTGGTATGTAACATTTTACAAATTTCATAAGGAAGCGTTTAAACCCTTTAAGTGAGAGTAGGTCTGAAATTATTAAGGACATTGAAAAATTTCACAAGTCAGTGATTGTGAAATGTAATTGACGCAGCCCATGTCTGATAATTTTATATGTCATATACGATTATATATTCATTTCATTTAATACAGATTTCATGCTAAATACCTTTAACGACATTTTTCATGCACTGATTTTCTTCAAAAAAAAACGCTTTAAATATTCAATATTGCTGCGAACACATTGAAATAACTACAATAAGAAAAAAATATAAGCTAACAAATCTAAGTTCGATGATATATTATGTATGACAAAAAAACTGCTCGTGTAGCTTTAAAGCGTGAGGAAAATATTGAAAATTTCGAATTGCGGTACAAAAAAACATACAATCAAATAATTGAAATACTATTTGTTCAAATGGAAACTAGATTTAAATCTAGTGTACATGAGCATTTTTTTTTTTTTTTTTTTTAAGGTTGAGGAATTCATTCTCTGTAATTGTTTACTTGCATTAAAATTTGTGCAGATTGCGAAATTACTTTTAGTTTCTTTAAAAAAAATTTGTTTTGCTTTTTTATTGCATTTTGGTGAAATATTTTCCGGAATGTCACTTTTTACAAAAATTTACAAAACTAAGAAATTAATGCAAAAATGTTAGAACAAAGCCTACTATCGCATTCGTTCACTTATTATTTACCAGCTTTGGATGTTTTTCTTAAAAAAAACGGGTTAGTAATAGCAAAAAGTTATTTTTCGAAGAGATTCCAATTATTTTTTTTTTCCTTTTATAATTCAAGAATTGAAAAAAAGTAATTTTTTTACAAAAATTTGTTTTTGTGCAGCTTACATTTAAAGTTACAAATTTGCTTCAAACAATTTGGAAGAAATTGTTGTATTTTGCTGGAAACTTGAAAAAATAAAAAGTGACAGTACGGAATTTTTTGTGACAGTAAAGAAAATCCAATTTAAATTTCAAGTGTAACGAAAACTTAAACATTTATTCATTATTTTGTTTTTGGTTACTGTTTGTTTTTCTTTTTTATAAAAACGAAACAAAAAATAAAAGTAATCCAATTATATTAACAAAAAATTCATGAACAAATCTATTCATCGGAATCTGTGAATATTTCATAAAAATTGATTCCCGATTGGTTTTTTTTTCTATTTGTTTTTTTTAAGCGGTTAATTTTTGCTGACTTTGCCTTAAACCCATGACAAAGGCATAATTTTCCGGCCATCCAATTATTATTTGCACAATAGCAAGACAGGTTTCTATAAGTTACTTCACCTTTTTTATTTGTCATAATTTGGTGGATATCTCTTGTGCCTCGAATTGTCATTAAGTCTTTAGGCAATGTTTTATTTATATCAAAAATGTCTTTTACGTTTATGTAAAACAATTTTATATTTGTCTTGTTTAGCAGAATATTGTACAAAGACTCCGCATTAGAAATGTCTGCACCGTGAGCTACAGACCATCCGCTGTTCGCTTGACAACAGCTCCCACGCCGTCTGCTGCACCCTTGCCATGAGATTTCTCAAAGAAAGACCATGTTGCGCACTTGAACTTTTTTTCATATAAACGATGACAGAGCAAATAAAAATTATTTTTTTGTTTATATTGCGACGATGGTCCGTCTGAAAAAAAATGTAGTATTGATACCTGGGGTGCACACTCTTTTAAATACTCCAGAATGGGATCTAAATGAGCCATTTGGACCCTCCAGGTCCATGCTCCAGACTTTCAGAAATCGTGCAGAAGCTAATAGGTTTTTCATAGTTTCTGAGGTAAATCAAGCCAGTATGAAGGGAAGCTTGGTTTCGAGAAGCCCCAAAATGAAAGGATTGAACTTCTTCCGAAAGCTTGCATGAATAATTTTCGGAGAAGTCCACATGAATCATTGCCTCTGTTTCTTTTAAATTTTCTTTGCAAAATCGGTAAGCATTGTATTGATTTTTAACATTAAATGCATGCTTCTTAAACTTTTGCATATCGCTTTGAAACAAATTCGTGAGATTAGCTAATGTTGAAGTTTTTTCACCTTTTTCATGACCTTAACGTGATATCTTTCTAGAGAGCCAGCCTTTTTGTTTGCTCTTTCTTCGGCAACAATTTCCCATTTATAGTATTTGCATGTCTCATCTTCATTAATACCGCTTACGAGAACTTTTTTTGCTTTGCAACTCTGACAGATACCCCAAGCGCAAAGGGCAGACTGATTATCACACATTATGTCTTTCATTAAGTTTGAGTGTTCCCTTTCGGCGATTATATTGTATTGAAATAATTTCATTATTTTAAAATTAATATTAGCATGCTCTTGACATGCGCATATATTTCTGTCTACAGCAGACGTTTTTTTTATACAGAAAGGCTTCAGTCGGGTGAAAGAGGTATAGGACAATGAAATATTTTTGTTTTCAGATTTAAATAGTTTATACAGACTTTTCATTGTGTCGCATAAGTATCGTCGTTGTTCTTTAATTTTTCCACGAGTTACAGTCTCTTTTTTACCAGCACAGACTCTGCTAACGTCGTCTCTTAGGTAAAAGTCGTGAATTGCTGTAATTTTGGATAAATTTTTATTTGGCAGTGTTTTTGAGAGTAATTTACGCCTACGTGCTATAAGCCCCATGAGTCTGTATCGCTTTAAAAGTTTTGAAACGATAATTGTATCAACTGGTTTTCTGGCTTGTATATAGTTCTGTTTGAGATTTGATAAAACAATTTTCGTATTTCTACAAGTGAGATTTAATGTTCTTTTTTCCGAAGTTTCTCCCATTGAGTTCTCTTTCTGTTTTCGTTTTAAACGTTGGAATCTCTTTTTGAATTTTCGGTTTTCTTTCTCAACTCGTTTTAGTTTTTCTTGTAACTGTTTTACTGTCGAATTTAGTTTAAAATTTTTGGATTGAAGCTGTTTCCTGTACCTTTCCTTTCGTTGTCTAACTGAATTAAGTTCCGATACGCTTATTTGTGAAATAGTAAATGGTTCTTCATCAAGCTCCATATTCGAAGCATGTGGCAAAACAATCGATGCAGGTTCTTCATGTCGCACTAAGGCCTTATTGGCACGCTTCCGTTCTCTATCCTTAGCTCGTATAGCCTTCAGCATCTTCCTCGGCATTTCGTTTCTTTTCAATTTTTTAGAATTTCTACACATAAAAAAAAAATTAAAAATGTCCTAAATTTTCGAAATATAACGTGTACCTTTCTCTTTCATTTTTTTTGTATTCATCATCACGTTTCTTGTCTAATTTTCTTTTTTCTCGATAACGTTTTGCTCTTTCAGCTCCCGTCAACTTTGCCTTTGTTTTAACCTTTAAGATTTTAGAAGAATAACAACAACAATAGTCATTCAAAGTAATATAACAAATTATCTTTACATCAAAAGAACTACAGTATTGAAATCAATCAGAATTTTCGAGAAATAAGCTTTTAAAATAAAAAAACCTTTTTACTTAAAAGTGACAGTAAAGAAATTTGTGATATTTTTTTTGTTTTTTTCTTCTAAAAAGTTATTTCACGGAAAATAAAAACAAGAAAAAGTGATCAAAACTTCGTAGTATATTAATATACATTTTTATTTATTTTATTTTTTACGATTTTTTATTAAATAACTGTGTGACAGTACACTTAGGATATTATGTTGGTAAAGACAACAGCAATTGTAGTCAAAAACAAATGAAATTTCATTTAAAAAAAGGACGACTTACATTTCATTAAATTCAACTAATATTGTCATTTGTTTTTTAATGTTCAAAAAATGACTAACAATTGTAGTAAAAATGAACCACATGGTAGTAAAAAATAAACAAATATTTATTTTTTTTTATTTTTTAAAATAACAAAAAACAACTGTAAAAAATGAATGTAAAATCATAAAACAGTCATTTGATGTGAGTTGTTTTTTTAAATGAACTACAAGTTTAGTTAAAAATTTTATTTGTTCTACAAATGACTTACATTTACATTAAAAATAATGAAACTGTATTACAACCCAAACAACTACATATTTTTAAAGTAGAAATTCCCTGAGTGTACGGAAATTTTTAGCTGTACTTACCATCGTGCGATTATAAATTCATTTGAAAACACCAAATAATTGATTTTATTATTTTATTTTTTATCTTAATCAATTTATCACTTCTTGCACTTTTTAATAGCGATGCACATAAAGCAAACGAAACAGCTCAAGTAATGATTATGACTTAATTAAAAAAAATGTGACATTACGGAAAAAACGCAGAGACAAAGTAAAATTAGAACGTCAAAATGACATTGATAACATTTTTCAGGTAAAACCAGGAAAAAGCAATAAAAATAAATACAATCATTGAAAAACAGTTGAATTTTTTATTATTGTTCTATTGTTTTCAACTCTTTTTCCATGTTGCTTAATGAATAACATGTGTGGAGACAGGTATATTTGTATGTAATAGGCATGATATACAGTTAAAGCACCATTTGCACAATTTAGCAGAAAGTTTTACAATAATAACAACTACTTTTGTTTGTTGCTAATTATTTTAGAGCTTACTTGCCGTTTTTGTTTTTTTATTTTCTTTTACATGAAAGAAATAAAAAGCTTGAGACGAAAAAAAAAGCATTGTGTTTGGAATTAACCCCTATACAAAATTTAAAATTTATGGAATTGCTAATTTTTAAAAAAATATGCAAGTTATTAAACAATATTTTTGACTGAATCATTTGAAAGCTTAGAAAAGTATTATGGACATTTTTTTTTGATTTCATTAAATTAAAAAGCGAATTAGTGGTTTTTTATGCGCAAACTAATAAGAAAACAATTAACTATATATTGTGTTTAAAGATTAATATACATGGCCGATATCCAATTCGTTCATAGTAACGGTAACATTAGCAGTTGGAATGGCAACACTGCCAAATAAAAAGCTTTAAAATTTAAAGCTGTTGGTTAAACTTGTAAGAAAAGATGAAAATAATTCATGTTGTTCGGGTAATCAACTCACATCATTGATTCTCTATGGTTCTTTGATATGTATACCTGAGCATAACCTAGAGCTTCTTGTGGGTGGTGGATTAGAATGAGGCTGAAGATGACCTAGTCGCTTCGGTCGAAAGTGCGTCACTCCCTCTGGCGCTGATTCCTACAAGATTTTTTTCATCTTTGAAAAATCGACTGGTTGATTTTATATGTTTTTCAGTCAATAGTAAAGACGATCTGATATCAATTAAATAAAAATCTGTTTTCACAATTAGTTTAAGTATTTGACAATAGCACATTTTTCTAGTAAAAATTTAGAGAAATTAGGTGTTTTATGAATATTTTAACTCAAATTTCTGAAATTGATGGTATACTCATAATAACGCATGCTAAAAATACGAAAAACTTGTCAACACAACGAAATCTTTTGTAAAATTAACAATTTTCGTTTATTTTACAAAATTTTTGGTGATTTTGACATTTTTTTGTATTTTTACGCATGGATTATTATCAGTGTAAAACCTACATTATATCTTCAGAATAAATAACAATAAATTGAAATCCAAATACCGAATTATTTCATCATGTTCTGAATTTTTTTTAAGACATTATTAAATTGGTTTTCTTTTTATGTTTTTTTCTTTTTTTTGGTTTTATTTGAATTTTCCGATTTTAAGGTTTTTAAGATTCTCTGACCTAAAGTTCCTTTTTTACTCATGAAATATGAAGTAAAGCTTTTCTCTGTTTTTGCTTTTACTCTTTTACAAAATTTTTATTTTTTTGCTTTAAGTACATTGATTTGACTTTTTTGTCTTTTCTGCTAATTGTACATAAAAGTGATAGATTTTTTTTATCATATATGTTTACATATAAAAGTTATAGAATTTGTTTGGATTTATTGCATCATAAGTTTAAATGTTGATAATGTTAATAATGTTAATACGATAGCCTCTAATTTTGTTTACGGTACCCTCTAATTTTTTTATATTTGACTTGAATATAACTCATGTGTAATTATAGGAGAACGCCTACCCTAAGCGACTAGGTTTTTGCAATTTTTTTTTTAAATATTGTAATAGTTTGTAAAAAAAAGAACTTAAAACATTTTTTGTTTAAATATATATAAATTCCCGCAGTATCTCCTTTGATATAAATGCGGCACGGCATGGGTTAACGTTGTTTAATTTGTTCAAAACTGTTGGCACAGAAACTTCAGATATTGTGGTATAATATTTAGATCACATTTCTTAAAATTCAATAGTAATAGGCAAAGCTTTGACATATTTTGTAAATTGAAATAAATAAGTCTTAGGTCATTTGGGCAACATGATGTTCAAAAAAAATTTTTTTTTCAACCTTGAGTTACTGTTATATATTGAAACCACAAAATCTACTAAAGCAGCTAATTTTAGATCTTAAATAATTTATGATAACAAATAAGCCTTGTTATTACCTAAAAACACAATTTCCTCGAAATCCGTAAAAATCAAATCGTTGCCCTACCCAAATTTACTGTGGGTTAATTTAGATTTTTTTACTTTTATTCTCTAAGATGTTTTAAACAATACCCAGTTGTGCAAATATCAGTTTTTTTTCGCTTTTGTTGAAGAAAACATTTTAAAATTTGAAATAAGAGATTTGAAAAGCACCCCAAAAATTTTGTCCAATTTTGATATCACTTTAAGGCAGGTTATCGATATCCAAAAAAAAAACTTCTTCCATATCTCTCAATTTTGAGTCTTTTGAATAAAAAAAATTCTATTGTAGTCATCAATTTGAAAAATTTTTTAGATATGTGCTAGAATTTTTCGGTCAAGTAATAAATGGCACAATAGTGGTCCGGCGCAGAATATATTAATGGTCTAGTTATTAACCAATTTTGGAGTTTATACCTTTTTAAATACATAAAATTATCATTATAGCGAATAATTTATCAGTTGGATTAAAAAAATTACAACATTTAAAACAATTAGCAAAAATTGAACAAAAGTAATTTTTCCCCATATAAACGCATGTTTCGCTCTTTAAGGCCTAGTCGCTTAGGCAAGGCCTTAAACTACACACGAGCTAGATTTAAGTCAAATTTAAAAAATTAGAGGGTACCTTATTATTATTAATTTCAACATTTATACTTAAGGGACACTCTAATAAACATATTATATGGTCTCATTTGTAGCTATATATTTTTTTGCATTTATTAATTATTTATTAAAATTTTAAAAAAAATTTACATTTCATTATTTATTTTGAACCTTACGAAGCTATTATAACTTTACTGCAGGTTAATAAAAGTTTAGAAAATGTATTTTTATGACATTAAACTTAAATTGATTTATAATTAAATTTTTTTTTTTTGTATTTTTAAATATTTTCTTCATAACGAATAGTAATCATTGCTGACTAGTGAAATAATTTTTTAGTATTATGTTCCTTATATATTTATTGTTACATTTTTCAAGGATGCTGTTTAAAATAGTAGGTAGCATTACAGATTGGATAGTTTTTCCGTAGGTGTTTTTTTGATTTTTGTACACGGTATGTTCCTTCGATGTTTCTTCTAGTGGCCTATTTTTTTGTAGAAGTCTGGTATCGTTATTTTTATTTTTTTTTATTATTTATATACTTAGTCTATAGATTAAATCCTTACAGACTATAAAAAATTGTAATTAAAATTTATTTACAAAATTATACAACAACAACAAAAAACGTAATTAAATATTTAAATATAGTATTATTTTACGTTTAACAGAATCAACATTTAAAGAAAAATCAATACAATTATATAAATCATTAAAGTCTTTGCATATTCTACGTAATGGGTCAGCATTAGCATAGTTGCTACGATAAAACTGCAGTGATAAAGGACGAAAGTAACGACTTGGACGTTGAGGAACACTAAACGTTATGTAATTAGTCAAAAATTCCGAAAAAACATCACCATTACATAAGTTAAGTAGAAAAGATACGTTTAAAATAATTCGACGGCTTTTAAGCGTAGGTAATTTTATAATTAAGGAAAATTAACTCCAGGAATCCATGATGAACATCTCAAACAAAAAATCAAAAACTGTTTTTGAACAAATTCAATGTGATTACTAGGGTATTCAAATTACTCGGGTTTGGTTTTGTTCGAGTAAACGAGTAACTCGATTTTGAGGTTTTTAACTAACTCGATTAATTGAGTAAAATTTTGAAATTACTCGAGTAACTCAAATAATTTCAATAGTTTTATTTCATTAATTTTTCCTTAAGTATTCATAATAAAACACAAAATAAATACAAAATCAGGAGTTTCGAAATGCATTTATATCAAAATTTAAAAAAAAAAACGTTGGGCAATTTATTTAAAATTAAAAAAATCTTTTAAAATAATATACAATTGAGTGGTTTTACATTATTTTCTTTCGTTTTTAAGAAAACGTTAGAGCTATAAATTTTAGAATTTTTTGCAAAGATCAATAATATGGCATGCAGTCTATGCCTCGGAAAATATAGAGAAAAAATCATATAAATTACAAAAGCTCTTAATTTATTTGATTAAGTGAATATAGATCAGAATTGAAGAAAAGAGTGAACGACTGTAACACCAAAAAATTATGACAAGTTAAGACTATTCGAGTCCTGCACAAAAAGAAAATTAACACAATCGAATGGTTTTGCGATTTTTATTTGTTGTTGAACATTTACATACTTAAAAATTTCGCTTAATTTATAGAAATCGGACCTTTTGGCCTTACATTTTGTTTTATAGTTTCAACCCTTTATTTGAGTATACTAGTGTAGGCAATTGTTCGAGGATAATTTAAAAATTTCTTTTTTTGATATTTTAGGCATTGGTCTCGGTGCCGAACGTTTTATCTCCAAAATTAAAAAAGAAAAATATTACTTATCAGTACATTATTTCATTTATCGTGTTGCAACGTAACAAAGTTATAGCCCTTCTACACTTGTATATGTAAATTAACACGGTAACTGGCACATTGCTCCATATTTTGTACTACGTTGATATCGAACCTCAAAATACGTTTTCGATTTAAAATTTTTATGGAATTTGAAAGTCGAAAACTAAAAAAAAAAACGGAAATATGTATTTGGTATTCAGTGTGAATGTAGTTTAATAAAAAGAAATAAATATTAAAAAATATAAAACAATTTTAAGTTTTTTTTATAAAATATAAACTGAAATAGAAATATTTGGATTTACTCGACTAACTCGATTAATCGACCAAAATTGTTCGAGTTATTCGTTACTCGAAATTGGCCATTTTAATTTACTCGAACACTTGTTTGATTGAAATTCATCGATTAATCGAGCAACGATTAACCAATTGAATACCCTAGAGATTACTGTGATTGTTATATTGTGGGCTAAGGATATTATGTAGGTAAAGACGAAAACAATTGCAGTCAAAGACAAATTAAACATCACTTAAAGAAAGGACGACTAACACTGCATTAAATTTAACTAACATTTGTCATTTACTTTACAAAAAAAAATTCGTTGCCAATATTGTTTTCACCAATATTACCACAAATTAGAAGCATTTTTCTATATTTTCTTATATTTCAAACATTCAAAAATGATGTATAAGACTAAGACCGAACTGTATTTTTGTTATTTAAATGTGTTTCATTAAACACATTTCTTAAAATTTATTTAATTTAAGCTATTTTAAAAGCACCAAATTTTTTTAATTATCAACGTTATGCCAACCGCGGCATGTTTGCTCAAACTAATGGTTGGCCACTGTTATCAATCGGGTAACAGGACAATGTCCAGGAAGAACTTGCCAACCGTACCAAAAAACAAATAGTACTGGCAAACCACTGCTATTTTTGGAAAATCTACCGTGTTAAAAATTGCCAAAGGTACAACTAATATTGTACTAGGAAAACACTATTTTGTTTGTAAGTCTGTGTTTTGCCAGTACCCACCGCAAATTTCAAATTGCCAATATTGTTTTTATTAATATTACAACCAATTAGAAGCATTTTATTTAAATATTTTATAATATTTACACATTTAAATATGATTTTAAAGACTTAGTCCGAACTGCAAGTGCGCTCAAGCCAACGGCTGGCCACTGTTATCAACCTGATAGCAGGACAATACTGTCAAGATTGTTAATCCCACTTTCTGCCAACGCATAACGGACTGTCGCCAACGCTTTGCTTTGTATACACATTTCTCAAAATGAATTAAATTAAATATATATTAAATATATATATTTCTCACATTAAATTTATGTTATTTTAAAAGCACCAGATTTTTTTAATTACCAATGTTATGTCAACGTTTGCAAGTGCGCTCAAGCCAACGGCTGGCCACTGTTATCAACCTGATAGCAGGACAATACTGTCAAGATTGTTAATCCCACTTTCTGCCAACGCATAACGGACTGTCGCCAACGCTTTGCTTTGAACACTGTGACGATTGTTGTTTTCTGCCTGGGTAGCTGTTTATTTGCCATGTTTGCAAAGTTGCCTAGTAGTTTGTTGATATTTTTTTCTTTTTGGAATCCAAATTGATTGTTAATTATTGCTTTGTATTTGTGTGTGCATTCTATTAATCTTCTGTACATTATTTCTTCCATAACTTTTTCAACAACCTAGAGTGTTGCAATAAGTCGATAATTATTAAAATCCGATTTTTTTTTTTTGTTTTTATATATTGGACGCAAGTATGATATTTTTAGAGTTTCTGTTATTATTGCAGTGTCGATAATCAAATTTATTAATTTTGTTATTATTGGTGTCATTATTTCAGCATTGTTTTTAAGTCCATTGCTCTGATTGCATCAGATCAAGCACTTTTGTTTTTTGATATTTAAGGTATTTAAAATATTAAAAATTTCTTCATTGTACTTCGTAAGTAATATGAACTTTATAGTCTTATAGGGGACTAAGTTATCATTTTTAGTTCACAATTGTGTTAAATGTTTCTAACTTTTTTATTAAAATTCAAGGCAAAACTATTGCAAATCTCATTTAAATTTTGTTTTTCAAAATTTGTTATGATTAATTGATCAAAATTTTTTGATTTCTTACAAATTATTTCATTTATTATCTGCGACGTTACGCGTATATAATTTCTGTTCTCCAAAAATTTATTTTTATAGTAACAATTTTTAGCATAATTCAATTTTTTATTTAAAGTATTTCTGTATTTTTTAAATTCATTTTTTTTTTATTTCTATTCAATCGCCATTTTTTCATGAAGTTTATCCTTAATTTCACAATTCCGTATTAAATCTTCGTTCATCCATTTGATATGATGTTCGGTTATTCTTTCTTTTAAAGTAATCTTTGAATATTTATATATATAATTAAGCTTTTCATTTATTGCTATAAATATTTGGGTAGGATTATAATGGGTTTATATTGAATGCCAATTGGTTGAATTTATTAGTTGATTAACCTTTTAATTACAAATTTTTGTTTGCTGGGAGTCGTTTTTAATTGATTCGTCTACATCTTTATTCCCAGAGAGAAAACAAAAGAGTGTTTCAAAGCTTAGCCGTTATTTGTAAATTTAAATAAATAAGACGGGGGTTATTTTGGGCCACAACTCCACATGGGTTAATGATGTTAAAAAAAAAAAATATTTCAACTTTGGGTAGCTTTAATTTAGCTAATTTTTTATTTTAAATATTTATGACAACAAATCAGCCGTGTTATTACCAAAAAACACAATTTCCTCAAAATTCGCCAAATTCAAGTCGCTACCCAACCCATTTATACCGATGAATATTTTTAAAAGTTTTTGTTTTATTCTCTAAAATGTATTTAAAATTTTTGTTAAGTTCAAATCCGAATTTTTTTGATTATGGTGAATAAAATTTTTTAAATTCTTAAATTGAAGATTTGAAAAATATTCCAAAAACATTGTCCATTTTTGACGTCACCTAAGGACAGGTTAACCATATCGTAAAAAATACATATTTTATATCTCACAATAAATGTGTCTAAATTAAGATAAAAAATATGTTGCAATAATCAATTTCAAAAACGTTTAGTGTGTATGCTAGAATTTCGTTGTCAAGTGGTATTTGGCACATTAGTGGCCTGAGGTATTATTTATTACTATGATAGTTCTTAATCGATTTTATCATTATGATGATTAATTTAGCATCTATGGTAAAAACTATTACGACATTAAAAAATGTTTTAAAAACTGCAAACAAGGATTTTTTCTCCATACAAATACAGTTTTAATTTTCAATAGATTTTTAGGTCCATTAATTAGTAGAATAGCTTCAAACTTTTCAGATGTGAGCTCGGCGCTCACTGATATCAGCATTTTGTAAAATTTCCTAACAAATCGCGGTCAGGCTAATGGATCACCTTTTAAGATATAGTTTGTTTTATATGTGTATTGAGCTACGTCGCGTATGAGTGTTAATTAATTATAATTATCACTCATACGTGCCGTAGGACAGTACAAAAATGTTGCCAAACCCACAGTTAGGAGCTAAGTGTTGTTTGAATTTGTAACTATGAAAGCAAATCAAATAAATTTTTTAATATTATTTTGTTTATCAATCTGCCGTTTTTCAAAATCAAAATTCAAACTATTTCATACAACAAAGAAAATATTGGCATTGGTCAATGTTTGATAAATTGCACAAGGTCAATATTTGATAAATTTGTTAAGAATTTTTTTTTAATATTATCTTAAAAATTCAATATCTTTTTGCTGTTTTTGTATGTAAGTCTCAAATTGTGGTAAATTGAAAACATCGTGTGAAAACCGTTTGTATTAGGCCGCCCAAAATCGTACTGAAATTATTATTAATTTTCCTAGTTTGGGCCACTCTTTGGGGTTGTATTATTTTCATAACTAAGTAAGTAAGGTGTCGAAATTAGACAGCTGTTCAAAATTCAACAAGCAGGGCAACCATAAATATACTGCATCATATTTTTTCCCGTGCAACCTATTGAAAAAGGTATGAAATATTTATCCGTTTGAGAACAATTGACGAATTCTGACATCGATTTATTAGATCATATTTTGCTCATAACTGCGTATTTTTGCATATTTTGATTATAAGAACATATTTTTGGGAAAATATCAAATTTTTTAGCACATTTTTGTACTTGGTGGATCAAAACCAATTTTTTTTAATCATATTTTTTGATTTTTTTGAAAAATAAAAGTTTTTTTTCTAAATTTTCTTGAGGTTATAACACTAATTTCGCAAATTTGAATTTTGCAGTTTTAAGACTACTGATTTAGCAATTGAAATAAATTTCAAATAAGCTTCAAAATATAGATTTTTTAAGGAAAAGTGTGTTTTAAGAGCATATTTTTCTTTGTTTAGTGCATTTTCTTATGGGCATGGAATCGATTTTTTAGAGCATATTTCATGTTCCCTAGTAACTAATAAGAATTCGATCAAAAGGCCTGGAACATAAAGGTTAGAAAGTAAATTCACGTGTTTGCCAATTGATAACTTTTTAAATTGCATCTAATTATGCATAACAAAATTTTTATTTATTCTTATCTAAGTTTTTATTTTCATCTTATTTTTTATTATTTTTTACTTTTTCCTTTTTTTTTTCTTTTTTTTCGATTTTGTGGTGGGGGGGGGGGGGGGGGGGGGGGGAATTTCCCTAATTCCACAACTACAATTTGAAGCCGCGCATGTCGCTAAGGAAATATATCGTGCAGATTTTGTATGAAATTTGATTTAAGGTGACAAAACCGTTTCGACAAGGTTATATAATATTTATTCTGAGACTAAGTTCATGACAGTTGGATGAGGCGTTCAAGAGATATAATGTTTTGAACACCATGTAGTTTACTAATAAGTCCCAAATTGAAACTGTGATAAAACGTGAACTACAACGAATTTATGTAAAACTAGAAATTAAAAAGTTTGTAAGGTCCAAGAGAATTCATACACCATATTTTGTGGAAATCGGGAGAGATGAATTCGACAAAGCCAATTTTGTGCCTTCGATTTTCATTTTCACTCCATAGTTTTTAGCAATCAATATTACAATGACATTTTTTTATTATTACAATATTTTCAGTTGAAGTGACAATGCTTTAATAAAAAAAAAATATATGTAATAAATATGAGTTATGTAAAAATGAAAAAAAAAAATATTAAATTTGTACGAAACTTAATTAATTTTTAATAAAAAATTTATTTGAAAAGTTTGAAGTTCATACAAATTTACAAATTAACAATGAAACTAGTATACGATTGTTATTAAGTTATTTCAACATTTTATCAAGTGATGTACTAAATAAACAAAAAAAAACATTTTATGATTTTTATTTTTTCATATCAATTTTCTGTCAATATTGCAATAACAAAAAAAGACAGAATTCATAAAATGTAATTGCAACAAAAAAAAAAAAAAAAGAAACAGAAATTGTCAAAGTGGTTGCAACTTGTAAAATTATTTGTAACTGTTACTGGTGGGTATTTCCATTTACATTCAACGACTAATTTTTCGATATTCTCCAAATTTTATAAAATTTTGCTGAGTATGTTTGGCAATGAACGCATAGTTTTGAAACTTATCTTAATTTTTTTTCGAAAAAATTCTTTTTGCTTAAAATTGTTAAAACTTTATAGTTCAGAAATCTTGAAAAAATATAAAACTTTTTAAAAGTTTAAAAAGTAGCTTAATATATGCTCAGCATATGTAAAATAAAAATCTTTTATATTTGATATTCTTTATTTAGAATGAAATGAAATAAGAATGAATACGACAAAATTGGGGAAAACACTTGCAATTAAAATTTCAATTAAAGGTTGAGTTGGCAACTGTGGTAATGATTAATACAAAAAATACTAAAATAGAAAAGCTTAGTAGGTAAATTTCACTGAATGAAAAAAGTAAATGTACTTTTAGCATTACAAATTTGGTTTGATTTTGGGAGTTAAATAAATTGACGAAGTTTGTAAAATCCATTACATTCAGTCTAGTATCTAATAATTTTTTATGTGTTCTTTCTATTAGTCTATTAGTGTTTGATGTAATTTTTATTAAAAATAAAAATTATGTTTTTTTAGACCTTTAGTTGTGCAATGAAAATGAAAATTATTCAAGTTCAAGGCCATACTCTATTTTTCTTTTTTAGGATATTGTCCTAACAAATAATCTGTAGAGTTTTTTGTTTTTAAATTTATTATTTAACCATTTCAGGAATGTGTTGATAGATCTTTTTCGGGAATTTGCTAGGTTCCATTCATCAATATCCTAATAAATAAATATAGAGTATGGCCTCGAACTTGAATAATTTTCATTTTCATTGCACAATTGAAGGTCGAAAAAAAATTATATCAAACAAATAGCTAAACACTTCTTCTAAACAGCCTGAAAATTTCAGACAGGAATCTCTATTACTTTCACAGATATTAAAAAATGTATGTAATACATCACTAAAATTTAACTAATTTTTTAAAAGAAAAGTTTTAAGAAATCATTATTCCAGTAGTAGATATATCACTTTGAAATTTTCTGAGTGTTAAGGACTTGTTTGTGCTTACATGTCAGATTTTTTAAGACTTAAATTTGCTTTAAATAAAATAGAACTATTCACTATTCCTAAGCAAAAATATTTGATTAATATATTTCACACAACAAAAGTTATGATCTTTTAAATGATATCCCATCCCCTCATTTTTCGAACTTTCAAAGCTTTAGTTTTCAAAATGATTCCTATCTATTCACTATTGCTATGCAAATATAATTTGTTTAACATCTTTCATACTACAAAATTTATGAATAGGGCAAGGAATTTAATGTAACCTAATGTAGGAACTTGTTCCTAACATACTTGTTTCTAAATTATGTTTTTATATGTATATGTATATGTATATGTATATCAATTTCAATTTGTTTTGTTTGTTATTTTTGATGTCATAAAATATTTGAATTTTTTTATTTTTATAAGTTACCCTCTTGAAATAAACAGTAAATTTTGTTAATCTCCGAAAATATTAATATTGTCTCTATATAAATTTGGCGATCCTGTCTAACGGATTTATTTTTAATTCGTCTTGGTCAAATAATTAATGGATATAATTTATTTTGCCGAAACAACAAATAATTTGAGATACATATCTATATAATATCAATTGAAGATTTTAATTCAAGATTTTGTAATTGTCGAAATCAAAGCCAAAAAGGAATATGAACTGAAGATTTAAGCTGATCTTGGGATTCAAATATTGTACAATAAATTAATTCAAAGAGCTAATTTCGGATGAAATAATTCAAGATCTGAATTCCATACCCAAATCATTACAATTTATTCAAATTACCATTATATGAGGGATTAAGTTTCATTTGCATCGATATTATGTGGTGAATATAATAAAATTAAATATATATATCGATCAAAGAAAACATTTTAAAAATATAATTGCAATCGTTGTGTTAATTGTTTGTAAGTAGTTTGTTTTTCCGTTATATTCTATGTATGCGTTTCATGTTTGATTATTTTGTTACCTACAAACCCATCAGCTACATTAGTAATGGTTCTTACTAGATCTTTTACACGAAATGATTTATTATTAGATGTTCAACCGAATTTAGAAAACACATCGAATACATCCATTTTAACTCCATTATCTCATAGCTCACCTACACTTGTATCAGAAAACGAACAAGCACAACAAACGACAGAAATTCAAAATCCACCTCCTTCAAATATGAATAATCAAGCTTTCAATTTTCCAATTGTTAACAGTAGCAATGAAGCTTCTCTTAAATTGCCAAACTTTTGGATCTCTTGTCCAGAAGCTTGGTTTATTCAAACGGAGATACAATTCAATATTAAACATATTGAAGATGATACAACTAAATACCAACACGTGATTGTAGCTCTTCCTCAGGAGGTAATTACTAAAATTTTAGATATATTACAGAAACCACCTACCATTAATAAATACGAGTTTATTAAAAAGACATTGTGCGAACGATTTTCTCTTAGCGAAGAGAAGAGTTTAGAACAATTATTCTCGGATAAACAAATGGGTGACCGTAAACCATCTGAGTTTTATAGGAGTATGTCTAATATTTCAGGTTCAGTTTCTATGATAGGTAGCGATCTCCTTTATAAATTATGGATTAGAAAACTCCCTCAAGAACTCCAAATCCATTTAACTTCTTCCAATTTAGCGAGTATAGAAGAAAAATTAACACTGGCTGATAAGATTTGGGATGTTTTGAATAAAAACCAAATCTCACTGATTGGTTCGAGTAATAATGTGAGTTCCAATCAGTAAATGTTCCACAACTTTTCCAAAATTACTTCACAGATTTGTCAAAATTTAGAAAAATTAAGCTTAGAAGTTTCTGAACTTAGATCCTCCAGACAAATTGATAGAAATAGTCCAACATTCCGTAGAAATTCTAGAAGTAGATCACGCAAGAGATTCGAAAAATGTTGGTATCATTTTAAATTTGGTGCCAATGCACATAAGTGTATCCCACCATGTAATTTCCAATCAAATAATAATACAAATAATTTAAACTAGATAATCCTATCATGATGGTGACGGATGATAGGATAACTTCTAGACCATCTCGTCGAATATTTATATATGATCGCGTTAATAAATTAAAATTTTTAATAGATACAGGTGCTTGTGTTTCAGTTATACCACTTTCCAAATTCAAAAAATTTAAATATAGATCAGACTTATTATTATCAGCGGCAAATGGTTCAAATATAAAAACTTTTGGCAATAAACTTTTAGGTACAGATATCGGGTTACGAAGAGAATTCGCTTTTCCATTTTTAATAGCCGATATTGAAACACCACACATAGAGAAACAAAGTGCCAACCGAATTAAAAAGTGTATATTAATGTTAAGAACTTATAAATTCAGTTAGTACAACGTTTTTGACATTAGATTTCTGAATATTTTGAGTGTTGCAACCAAAATTCAGTTAAATTAAGCGAATTTTATTGTGAATACAAATGTTCAGTTTTACAAACCGACTGAAATGTGTATTAACCGAATTTGAGTCTCAGTACCCCGAATTTCAGTTGGCAAATAGCTAAATTTTTCTCTGTGTGCAATTATTGGTGCTAACTTTCTCGAATGTTTTGGTTTATTAGTTGATATGAGAGAAAAGAAACTCATTGATTCATTAACAAAATTAGAAACTAAGGGTTTCTCAGGATTCTGTGACATTTTTTCATTAAAGGTCTTAGTTCCGGAAAACAAATTTTCAAAATTGCTAAATGAATTTCCAAGAATTACTTTAGATACTGATTACACGAAAACCGCTCAACATAACACTATTCATAGAATTGTAACTAAAGATACACTACCTTTTTCGAAACCAAGAAGATTAGATCCTTTAAAATTAAAAATAGCTAAAAAAGAATTCGAATATTTAGTCAAAATTGGTGTTTGTCGACCATCAACATCTCATATTGCTTCCCCTTTACACTTAGTACCAAAAAAAGATCCAAACGATTGGAGACCTTGCGGTGACTACCGGCGACTTAACGGCGTAACCGTACCTGATAGATATCCATTACCGAATATCCATGATTTTAACTTCAATATGAGTGGAAAGACAATATTTTCGAAAATAGATCTAGTTAGGGCTTATCACCTAATTCCAGTTGCTCCCGAAGATATTCATAAAACTGCAATTACAACTCCTTTTGGAATGTTTGAGTTCGTCAGAATGCCATTTGGATTAAGAAATAGCGCTCAAACATTCCAAAGGTTTATAAATGAAGTATTTTTTAACTTTGATTTTGTATTTACATATATTGATGACATTTTAATTGCTAGTGCAAACGAAGAAGAACATATAAATCACCTTAAGTTAGTATTCGAACAGTTAGATAAATTTGAATTAAATATAAAACCTTCAAAGTGTGCTTTTGGACAAGAATCATTAGATTTTTTAAGTTACCAAATTTCCAAAGATGGTATTAAACCATCGAAAGAACGTATAGAAGTAATTAGCTCGTTTGAAAAACCTTTAGCTGTCTCAAAACTTCAAAAATTTCTCGGAATGATAAATTATTATCATAGATGTGTTCCAATGCAAGCAGAATATTTGATCCCTTTACATAATATTGTTACAGAAGGGAATAGGACTAAAAATAAGAACATCAAATGGACGAAAGAGGCAGAAGAAGCATTTAGTATAGTTAAACAAAAATTTACTGAAAGAACTCTAATTAGTCATTATGATAGAAATACAAAAATTTCGTTAGCAGTCGATGCATCAAGCGTTGCTGTAGGTTCTGTTTTGCAACAGTTAAATGGTAAGAATTGGAAACCATTAGCATATTTTTCTCGAAAGTTAAGTTCAGCTGAAAAACGATACTCGACCTTCGATCGCGAATTACTTGCTATATATCTTTCGGTCAAACACTTTAAATATTTCTTAGAAGGTCACAGTTTTACAATATACACTGATCATAAACCGTTAACATATGTACTTGAGTCAAAAACAGATAGATCACCGAGACAAACTAGACACATGGAATATATTGCACAATTTACAAATGATATTAAATATATTAACGGCAACGATAATGTGGTTGCGGACATGCTATCAAGGATACCAGAAATAGATACTTTAACGTACAATGAAATAAGTTTTGAGATTTTGAGGAAAGAGCAAGAGCAAGAAATTTCTAGTGGTTTAATAGATAATAATTTTAAGAATAAGTACAATATTACAGAAATTGTAGTACCAAATTATAAATTCAAAATTTTATGTGAGATTACTGGAAACAATCCAAGACCGTATATCCCAGTATGCATGAGACGCAATATTGTGAACAAAATTCATTCGCTTTCTCATCCTGGTGTTCGTTCTTCCAGGAAAATCATTCAAAAAAGATACTTTTGGCCCCTTATGAATAAGGATATTAATTCATGGATATCAGAATGTATTCAATGTCAGAAATCTAAAATTACAGTATATACTAAATCTCCAAATGTTGAAATTGAAGTTCCAAAATGTAGGTTTGAACACATACATATGGATATTGTAGGACCCTTACCTGTTTCAAACGGATATCGATATTTATTAACGATTATAGATAGAACGACGAGATGGCCAGAAGCTTATCCTTTACGAAATATTTCATCCGACACAATTGTTTAAAATTTTATACAGAATTATATTTCGAGATTCGGTATCCCCTTAAAAATAATCGTGGTTCACAATTCACCTCAATTTTTTTTTCTGATTTAACCAAAATGCTTGGAATACAGAAAATACACACTTCTGCTTATCATCCCCAAGCGAATGGAATGATAGAAAGATTCCATCGTCAGCTCAAAGCATCTATAACAACTTCAAATGATTCCCTGCATTGGTCAGATCAATTGCCCATAATACTTTTAGGTTTACGAAATTCCGTAAAGGAAGATCTTAAGTGCTCACCAGCAGAGATGGTTTACGGACAAACTCTAAGAATTCCTGGTGAATTAGTTGTTCCGTCTCAAAATTCAGAAAATATAGATTCTAATTTTATTCTTCAGAAATTAAGAGAACATTTTTCAGAAACTCGTAATTTTATATCTCACCATGGTAATAAGCGAAGTTATATTCCTCCTAAGTTAATGAGTTGTAAATACGTGTTCCTTAGGGTTAATCAGAAAATTGGATTGCACCATCCGTTTGAAGGACCATATAAGGATTTAGAGAGAAATGAGAAATGTTTTAAAATGCAGAAAGGTGAAACAATAATTTCTGTCTCGGTTGATCGCTTGAAACCCGCTTTTGTGGAAAATAATGAGGTGCATTCCAATTTACATATACTTCCAAAAAAGAAAGTTACATTTAATTTAAATAACTTATCATTGAACCATATTTTTTTAACTGAAGGGGGAGTAGATGTAGGAACTTGTTCCTAACATACTTGTTTCTAAATTATGTTTTTATATGTATATCAATTTCAATTTGTTTTGTTTGTTATTTTTGATGTCATAAAATATTTGAATTTTTTTATTTTTATAAGTTACCCTCTTGAAATAAACAGTAAATTTTGTTAATCTCCGAAAATATTAATATTGTCTCTATACCTAAGGCACGCTAAAAATTAAAAATTTGCTCTAAAACATGATTTTGAACTTGGCATTTCTTTTTTTAATTTTAAACAAATAAAACCAAAAGTTTATTTTTCTATCTTTTATAATAAATTATGATGTAAGCAAGATTGTTTACGTTCAAGATCATTTGTTTTTTGTTAAACAAAAAACCGAGCAATGTTTATTTATTAATCAAAAAAGTTTTTGTCCTTCTACATTGGTGCTCTAAAGACTTTAAGTGACGCTAAATGAAACATGTAAGGACATGTCAGGAGATAAAGTCTGCTTTAAATTAGCGGACAGAAGACTTTTTTAATTAATAAATAAACATTGCACGGTTTTTAAAAATAAACTAAAAATATACACAAATATGCACTTAAAAGGATAACATATTTGCTGAAATAGTATTTTCAGCTTAAATTTTAGTTATACTTAATCAGCACTTAACTGTTTTGAACTAATGTTTTACTAATATTTTACTAATGGCTTACAAATTTAATTTGCTAAAAAAAATTGTACTGAAAAGCACATTAAATGTATGCAAGACAACCAGATTGAAACATATACGCAGCATGAAGTAGATGTCGAGGCATTACAATATGTAGTAGAGATGAGGAAAATGATACTCAAAAGAACAACTCTTGTAAGACATATAAATAAAATCAACCATGGAAGATCTTTGTATGTATTTTTCATTCTTAATAAATCAAAAGGATGCCAACAAAGTGTACGGTACAGTTTGTTGGCGTCCTTTTGATGCATATAAATTGCGGATTAAAAAAACTTAAATTTTGTTTTGTCAACGACATGTTAAAGTAGTTGTCTATTAATTAAATTAAAGAAAATATAAGATATTTAAATTTAATGAAGATTATTTGTAGTAGT
>CM037855.1:108493323-108703353 GCA_021234595.1 Delia radicum | reverse complement strand
TATTTCAAAAAATTGTAGTATATTTCATATTTTGTTACTTCCTTTTGTTTAGTTTCTAGAAAGACGCTGTCATTAAGTCAACCTTTGATGTAAATAGTTGAGAGATAATTTTTTTATGTTATATAAAAGGTCCGCCAAATAACTTTTTTTTTTGAACTCCTGAACCAATTGGACTTTGTATGGCGTCATACCAAGGTCTTTATGCAAAATTCGTCTAAATGTCTCCGAAATGTTCAATTGTTGAGAACGACGGTGAATTGATGTTGATGGCGCTTCACGCACACTTTCTGCCACAGCAGCAATATTCTCGGGTGTACGCACTGTTTTTGGCTTTTCACGCTTTGGTTTATCGATGAGGATGCCAGTTTCTTTCACTTTTTTCACAATATAACGAACACACGGACCATATTCGTTCAGAGGAAGGATAATACTAATTATCTCTCAAATTAGACATGAGCTATGTGTTACCATTCACGAAATAAGCACTAGTTGAAAAAAAAACGTTAGATGGCGGACCCTTTATAATTATTTCTATTTATTTTGAGATATTAAATAAATTCGTGTTGTCAATGTGGGAATATGAACAGTTTTTATATTTTGTAACGTATCATAAAATATATTTAAAAGAAAAACAAACAAAAAATTTAAGATTTTAAGCAATTAGTTTTTTTTCTGTCTACTAATATTCAGCAATAATTTTATTAACCTTTAGAAAGGATTTTTTAATTTTGAATCAATTAAGTGTTAGCAAAACGTTAGCTGAATCTACTAATTTTGTTGCTTAAAATCAGCTTAATAACTTTCCGAACAAGTTTTGTTTCATTAGCAATTTTTCTGCAAACATACTCCTAACCAAAATTTTGGTGGCTCAGCAAAATTGTTTGCTGACGTTACTAACTTTTTTTTTAGTGTGAACATTAAGAAGCAAAAAATAGGCATTCGATGTCAAAATATGCAAAAACATGCACTTTTAATAAAATATGCAACTAAAAATCGATGCAATTTTATTCTAAACTTGATGACTCGGATAAATGTTTTGTATATTCCAGTTTTAGATTATCGATAAAAAACATGCATTTGCATGAAATTCCTTGCCTTAGTTATAAACTTTGAAATAATGTCCCAACCCCTTATTTTTCGATATTTCAAAGATTCAGGGTGCCACAGATTAGAAACAAACATACTCACATAATTTTAGTAAAATCAGATAAAATCGAAAAGTTACTCGTTGAAGTAAAATGGAAATGCTCTGGTTTATGTTCGACCCAAATTTGCAATGGAAAAGCATTTATTTTTTTTTTTCTTGTGTCCTTTTTATATAGACTGAAAATTGTATACATTTTACGTTATCGCACAACCAATTTGAAACTATATGCAGTAAATTATTTTTGCAGTTTAATTTTTTTCTTTTTGTTTTAAATCGGTCAAATGTAGCACCAGACTGAAAGCCACCAATGACATTTATTTTAAAAGCAAAAGTAAAATAAAAGTTTGCAATTAAAACATCATTTATGTATGATGTGGTATTAATAAAAAACCGCATGTAAAAACAGTTGTTGTAGGCTTAAAAAAAAAACATTAATACACTTTTTAATTATATATTTCAAAAAGAAATTTATTTAAAGTTGGTAAAGTTAGTGACCGTTCCAAATGCAACGTTCCCGACCGATCAAAAGAAAGTTATATCTCAAATATAAAATCAAATCCCACTTTATATATCAATATTTAGCATTATACAAGTTCATATCAAAATTTGGGTATACAGTAGTATCCTGTTAGATCCCTCAAATATGATAATGGATTAAATAATATCAAAATGGATCTCACTACTATCAAATTGAGATTCAATAGATCATAAAATATTCGAAGGGATTGATTTGGACCTCACTGGAACTATTTAGATCTAAAAATATGAGTTATTTTTGTAATTAATTATGTTTATGTATGTTTGTATATAAAACTATTTCCACTAAATTTTTATACGATGCTATGGTTATTCTAATTATATACGAATGCATGTATAATTAGATATGACACAAAGCAAATTTATATATAATAACACACAGCATAATATTCAAAAAAAAAAAAACATTTTATTTTGGACAAAACGATATATTGACCTATTCATGGGATCTTTCCATACCAGAAAAATGTATATCTTCTTTTGGATAAAACTATATCTTGCCGCATTTAAGTCTTATATATATATCAGTCTGTCACGGATTTGAAAAATGTCAGAATTTCGTCACGTACTCAAGCGATAGTTGTAATTGGGCTGTTATGGATAAAAACCAAACATTTTTTAGAGTGTACATTAGGGTGGTCCTTATTTTTCAACTTGCGATTTTTGGGGCTGCCCCCCTCTTAAAATATTTGTTTGGGTACAAAAATTCACCATGCAAAAAATTAGAGTTCTAGCATAACGGAAAGGTGTCCCGCATCGCCCTTGAAAATCGGGCCCCTTGGAAAAATGGTCATAATTTAAAAAAAAATTCATATTTTTTTTCTCAAAATTAAAAAATATAAAATAATTTTTGTGTTGGGTTTAATCATAACTACTCAGATAAAAAATATTACTTTCCCAGAAAATCGCTAACTTACCCTAACTTTGTGTCAAAAAAATGAATAAATATTTTGGGGGTACCTCAAAGTGACTTTTTTGCATTTTTGAAAATTTTATTCAACAAAAATCAAAAACCTGGTGTTTGCTGTCAAGTATTTTATTAAACACATCTCAAGTATTAAATAAGCCAAGTATTACGGATATCCGTTGGCAAAAAATTTTGTTAGAGCATTTTGATTCTAGCGGATTTCAACGTTTTTTTAAATTTGTATAGACTTTTTTTTTAATAAGATTTTTGTAATATTTCATCAATGTTATTGTGTATGCTATTTTTTATAATTGTAATAACTTTATTATAAAGTATAATTTTTCGTGTTCATAGTTAACCTGTGTTTTCATGGGGTCACAATTGACCCCCGTATTTTAAAGAGTCAAAAATCACAACGATGACAAAATAATTTTTGTTTATGTTTCTAATTGTAATTTATTTACATTTTAAAATTAATTAAAATTAATTATTAAGTATAAATTCAGATACTTGTATTCATATTAAAATTGATTTTTTTGTACATATTCAGGAGTATTTTCGAAAAACGTATTTTTAATTTAATAGTGTAAATTTTTTTCTCTCAAAATTATTATTATGGAAAAGTTTTAAGTTCTAATTTTTACTAAATTGACCTACTCGAAGACTAGAAACGGTTAACGAAATTTTTTTAGAATAAATATAAATTGAATTATTCCTTTCTTTATTTTATTTATAAATTTTGCCACAAAGCTGCATTTTTCTTACGTGGGTCATATTTGACCCCAGGTTAACATGGGTTAACTATCAACAGAAAATATAGTATTTTAAAATAAAGTTATTACAATCATATAAAAAGGCATATACAAAAATATTGATAAAATATTATTAAAACCTTGTTTTAAAGTGAAAATGTATAAAAATAAAAAAAACCTTGAAATCCCCGAGAATCAAATTGCCCTAAAAAAAAAATTTGCCAACGGATATCCGTAATACCTGGCTTGTTTAATACTTGAAATGTGCTTAATGAAATACTTGACAGCAAATACTAGGTTTTTGATTTTTGTTGAACAAAATTTTCAAAAATGCAAAAAAGTCACTTTGAGGTACCCCCAAAATATTTATTAATTTTTTTGACACAAAGTTATTGTAAGTTAGCGATTTTCTGGGAAAGTAATATTTTTTATCTGAGTAGTTACGATTAAACTCAACACAAAAATTATTTTATATTTTTTAAAATTTGAAGAAAAAAAATTTGTAATTTTTTTTAAATTATGACCATTTTTCCAAGGGCCCGATTTTCAAGGGCGATGCGGGACATCTTCCCGTTATGCTAGAACTCTAATTTTTAGCATGGTGAATTTTTGTACCCAAACAAATATTTTAAGAGGGGGGTACAGTCAAAATCTTGTTTTTATTTTTCGCCCATACAACGAAAGACCACCCTAGTGTACATACTTATAGTTGATACCTGCAGCATTCGTAGCATATTTTTAAATTTGTTTGACAAAGAAGACCTTTAAAGATTGGGAATGCTGAGCATATTATGGCAAAAACGTTTGTAAAATTTCCATAGACTTATTTAGGTCCACCAAAGCATCATTTAATTTGAAACATGTAATTTTTTTTTATTACTTGTGTAATGAAAATTTTTCAATTTCGAGGCCATACTCTATAATTCTTTATTAGGATATTATCCTAACAAATAATCTATAAAGTTTTTGTTTTCAAATTTATTAATTGACCCTTTCAGGAATGGGTTGATAGATCTATTTCGGGAATTTTCCAGGTTCCAATCATCAGAACACGTTTTGAAAGAAGTGACAATCCATGCAAAACATCAAATTTCACATAACCTAGTTTTATTACTAAAAGAGAACTAATATATGAACTCGAAGTTAAAGATTATCACCATTGATCAAAATAAAATTGAAAACTTGTTTGTTAAGTGCGAGGTCTACCTTTGGTAGATATTCAATACACGTTTTTTGTTTTTTTTCCTTTTTATTTTTATTTATTTTTTTTGTTTTTTTTTTAAATAAAAACAGGAGAGTAAACAAAACAAGACCGTACTTTGTCTTTTATACAATGAAAATGAAAATAATTCAAGTTCGAGGCCATACTCTATATTTCTTTATTAGGATATTGTCCTAACAACTAATCTATATCGTATTTAATATCTACCAAAGGTAGACCTTGCACATAACAAACAAGTTTCAATTTATTTTTGATCTATGGTGATAATCTTTAACTTCGAGCTCATATATTAGTTCTCATTTAGTGAGAAAACTAGTTTTTATGAATGTTTTGATGTTTTGCATGGGATTGTCACTTCTTTAAAAAACGTGTTCTGAAGATGGGAACCTAGAAAATTCCCGAAATAGATCTATCAACACTATTACTGAAAGTGGTCAATTAATAAATTTGAAAACAAAAACTCTATAGATTATTTGTTAGGACAATATCATAATAAAGAAATATTAGAGTATGGCCTCGAACTTGAATCATTTTCATTTTCATTGAGATATATTAGTGTTAAATGTTATAACATAATATATAACTTTTTAATAAATTTTTAATTAATAATCATATAATTACAAATTATATACTACTAGCTGACCCGGCAAACGTTGTTTTGCCTTCAAATTTTAATTATAATTAATTCTTGAAATCAAGAAATTTTTTTTACGCAAATAAATAATTAAAAAATAAATTTACATTAGTAAATCATTTTAAAATTTGTAATTTCATGGGAAGCCCAATGCCTCTTTGTCCTTCTATCGCCTTTATTTGCTGAAGTATATAAAATGAATAGCTGAAAACAACTGCCATAACAACTGCGACGTAACATATCACCGGTGCATTGAAGCGCCGCTCATGCTCACCAGCCGGTGTCTTGTCAGCTCTTATCACAACCGTAAATTCATCTGTCGGCATCTGGTCTGGGGCTGTTTTGAATAGACGGATGAGGCTGTTGTGTTCGTGTAACATAGCTTGATGATTAACCTAGGTTTTTGTAAATATTAACATAGGTTTTTTGTAAATATCTTCGGAACTACATAACCGATTTAAGAGTTGATATCTCGTTTTGAAAAACAATGACAACGGCTTTCAAAAAAAAAAAGAAACTATTAAATAACCTTGCAAAAAGTCTTGAATGTGATGATTTATTTTAATGCTATTTGTTTTTTGCTTTTGGTACCACGCTCATTTATCCCGTTGCGCCCATTTTCAGTTCGACTACTAATATTTGCAATTGATGGACTCGTACAAAAATTTGAAGGCTATATAGCTAATATAGAACCCTAGATATTTAATATTAACATTAATTTTGTATATGACCTAAATAATCACATTGTATGGGAGCTGCCACGCCCACTGGTATGATCCCGCCCAATTTTCCCATGACTATTCATAATATAATCAATGTGCACAAATTTCTAAGACTCTGGCTATTATAGAACTGTAGATATATGATATTAAATATTTACTTTGTATGGGAGCTGACACGCCCCACTGGTCCGATCACGCCCATTTTTAGATGCTGGCGATTCTCAGACCTACTTCAATATGCTCACAAAATTTCATGAGAATCGGTCAGGCCGTTTCGGAGGAGTGCGGGAACGAACATTGTGACACTAGAATTTTATATATAAGATTACCCCTAACCGAGCACTAGCTACTATGGCCTTCGGCGCGTTGTAGTGAAACGCCACTGATAAGCCAGCACGCTACCAACTAGCCTACCGTGGCGCACATAAAACTTTTTTAATCGGGTATATATCACTTCGAACCTTTACTAAAAAGTTTTGACAAAATTATCGTTCTTTTTATTTAGTTGCATAATTCCCACGAACTTATTTTATCTTTTTTTCTGAGTTTAGGGACTAGAGAATTTATTCGTGTGTAAAAAAAAAAAAGGATTTTATTCTCAGACGACTACTCATGGCTCCACCGTGGCAAACCCGATTTGCCTTTAAAAAAGCGTCTATAATGAGATGTCCACCAGTGTTGCCATGTCAGTCTTAATTTAAAAATATAATTTTTCGAATAATATTTCATATTGGTTTTTTCTATCACAATAAGAATAACTCCTTTGTTTATTTTTTTATAGTTGTTTAAATATTGCTGATTATATTGATTTCTAAGAGAGTAAACCACTTAAGTTTTTATTAATCTTTTTGAGGAAAATATTGTTACATGTTTCCATACAACATTTTTTTTTGTTCATGTTATGAAACATGTTTCAATTAGTATTCATTGGAAAAAAGAGTTTCTTAATTCTGAGAACTCTTTGTGAACTAACAAAAGAAAATCCTAAACTCAAAATAATTTTTGGTCTATGAACACACCAGTCAGTCACTTACCAAATACTTGCAATTTATTTTCTAACTCGTAAATGACAGACAAATAGATAGATCGACAAACATATTGATTGTTATTTAGAAGAGAATATGATTTCAATACAAAATTGTTTATGAATGTATGTTTATTAGGCCGACTCGACTTATATGGAGAAAACAAATTGGGTTTCTATCCACCCCTCAAAATGTACACTGGTTTGTTTTATAATGATTATGTGAGCTGGACGGTTTTAAAAAAAATATTTTTTGTTTTTCGAAGAAATTTATAATTTAACTATTTAAGACATTAGTAACCATACAAAGGTTTATTTTAAAGTGCGTCCACTAGTATATATGAGTTCTTTGATACATCACAAATGTAATTGACTGATTGTCTTAAAATTGATTAACTTGTTAAATCAATTTTTAACCCCATATTTTGAATAACAAAAATATTTGAGAGTCTTTAGACATACTTTGTACAAAATCTTTAATTTGATTGTTAATTTGCCTATAGTTTATTTTAAATAGGACGAAATAAACAAAAAAACATAATATGGGTTAATTTTTGACCCCACGTAATATGATCCCAGCTAAAATAAACACTGGTCCCTTAAATCTTTATTCTCTTCCAAAATTTATTAATATCTGCGAGTCCCGGTCGGGATACCTCCCTTGTGAGATTTTTGTGATTCAAATGTCAAATTGACATATTCTAATTTTTAGTCGATTTAAGTAAATACGTTGTTTCACCTTTTTTTTTGAAATTCACACTAGTTCGCGTTTTAGAATAAAATTAATAGGGTGCGAAAACTATGTTCTAATTACTTGATGTGTAGAAATAACTTAAATTTTGCATATTGAATGCATTTACCACAGTTATCTAAACCAAATTTTGATAAAAATTTTGAATTAATTCAATCTGCAAGACGACTGATTTTCTAGTTGATAGAAGGATGAAAATTCAGCTTAAAAGAAACAATTCGTTTATTTTTTACTAACATATGTGGTTAATTTTTACTACAATTGTTAGTAATTTTTTGAACAGTAAAAACAAATGGCAAATGTTGGTTGAATTGAATAAAATGTTAGTCGTCCTTTCTTCAAGTGATATTTAATTTTTTTGACTACAATTGCTGTCATCTTTACCAACATAATATCTTAAGTGTATCCAAACTAGTGTGAATTTCAAAATATGTCAATTTGAAATTTAAAAAACCCTAGGTATTTTATACCTTATATAACGGGTGTTTTTTTATATGGGTATAGAACTTTAAAATGGAATAAATCAAAGATGAATTTTTTAAATTGACATGAAATTTACTTTATTCAAAAGATATTCCTCTGGCATTATAATTTAAATATGACTTCTGGCATATGACAGCCACTGCTGGGGTCGGACATAGTCTAATCTGGAGGTCCAATTTTTCGATGACTTTTTCCAAAATTTTTGGCCGTATATTGGCAATAACGCGGCGAATGTTGTCCTCCAAGTGGTCAAAACGTTTCGGGCTTATCGGCGTAAACTAGAGACTTCACATATCCCCACAGAAAATAGTCCAGCGGCGTGAAATCGCACGATCTAAGAGGCCAATTCACGTTCCCGAACGTGAAAACTATGCGGTTAACAAACGTTTCCGTCAATACATCAATTGTGACACGAGCTGTGTGACATGTTGCGCTGTCTTGTTGAAACTACAGCTCCTGGACATCATGGTTGTTCAAACTCAGTAATCATGGCTCTATAGCGGTCACCATTGACGGATAGACTGATTGGGGTCTTCCTCTAAGCTACGCTCTACAGCAGCAATGACTTCTTCTGTACGCACTGTACGAAGTCTCTGTGGATGCATTATCATTTAGAGTAAACGGTACGAAAATGTTCCATAGTTAATCGAATTAATTACTCTGATGGACGATTATGATTATGTATGTTATGTTTGTAAAATGGACGTAGTGCGCGATACGTATTTCGAACAGAACCATGATTTTTAAACCAAATTTTGCACAATTTGGAAGCGTTGTTCAGGCGTCAGTCTATTCATGTTGAAATGCCAAACCAAACTAAACATAAATCACTTGACAGGTAAAAAAAGTGTTGCCAACTTAAAGTTCTAAACCTGTATAAAAAACACCCTTTTTGTTGTTCTTTGATCCCATGCTTTTAAATTTAAGTTGTTTAACTATTTTTGTGTAATTTTTAAGCTCAAAAAAATTACAAAAATATCAACTTTTTGGGTTAAATAAGAAATCATAAGAATCAAGCCAAGGTACATATTGAGGTGGACAAAATAAATAATTTTCCAATAGTCGGTCTAATGTTCACACATACATATGAATGTACATTATACCTGGCCTTATATTCTAAAATCAAAATTTGTTATTTCTAGCAAACTTGTTATTCTAGCAAAAAACTATACTATAAAATTTTAAATCGACATTTTATTTATTTTAAACAATTGTTTCTTGAATTTTCAAAATTATAATTCTTACATTATTAATATCTTATCATTGAGTTTTAAAATTAAAAGTGTATTTATATATGGAGAAAAAAACAATTTTTTTGTTTAGCTTTTAAAAATGAATAACATAGCCTGCCAGAAAAATACGAACGGCAAAGCATGGGCCCAGTGCTTTCAAACGGTGGTATGAGCGTTGACAGAGTGTTGGATTTCTGAAGATTTAAATGCTTTCCCAACCCCAAAATGCTAATACCGGGCAGGGCTTGGCGGTCCCTTTTTTAAAACGTTGGCAAAGCACTGGCAATGAGTGCTTTGCCAGTACCAAAATCATAATTTTAAAACGTTGGCAAAGCATTAGTAAACAACTAATAAAGTAGATAATAAATTAATATAAAAACAGTGTACTTATTATGTTTTTTATAAAAGTTTGGTTTTATTATTTAAAATAATAAAATTATGTAAAAAAACTAAACATACAATTTAAAATTTCTGCAATATAAATTAAAACAAAATTCAATTAAAAAAAATCATTTGTATTCTGACTGTGAACTTGCAAATTTTCATAGAGAAAACCGAAATTTAGAAAAAAAAAATTTCTTTTAGAATTAGGTAAATTCAAATTTTTAAATTAAAAATTATGGAATTTTCGAAAAAAAATGATTTCATATATTTGAAATTACAAAATTTATAACTCAAATTGAGTATCCATTTGAAATTAAAATTTTTAATTAAATTAAGAATATTATATATGAAAACGAGATTTATTTATGAACTGTTTAGTCCTACTTTGTAATTCAATTAAGTAAAGAGTTGTATTATTTCTTATTGAATGATTTTGGTAATTTTACGGAAATAACAATAGGCTTCAGCTAAGTTAATTACAAATAATTGAATATTTTTTTATCTTATTATTTTTGTGATAGTTAGCACCAAGTATGACAAAAACTGTACTTTGCGTTGACTATAATAGGATACATTAATTCTCTTAACTTCAAATCATAAATTGTAATTTAGTTTTGAATTTTTCCTATATTGCAATTTTAAATTTTATAAAGGTATTGCATTAGTAAAGTTTTTAAATACGATTTGAGTAAATACTTATTATACAATCAAAAAAAAAGTCAGTAAAGCCAGCATCATTTTCGCTGGAGGATACTTGTAGAAAAATTGGTAATATCAGCAAAAAATTTGCTAAATTAGCAATTTCTCTACAAGGATCCTTTGAACAAAAATGTTGCAGACTTTACAGACTTTTTGTTTGGTGTATGAACTTCATTTCAATACCATATGCTTATGGTTAGTTGATTTTAAACTCATTTAAGATTTGAAAAAATAATTAAATTTTAAAGTATGTAAAAATAAATTTAAAAAATACTATTCATTTGTTATTTTTATTAAAACCTGCTAACTTATTCAAAGGCAAGTACATGCATTAAATATCGTTTTTATAAACGGTTGTAAATTTAGTAAATCTAGCACTGGCAAAGCACTTATGGCCAGCATTGGGAAAGCGTTGTGACAAGGGCTGTGCCACTGTTTTAATTATGTTAGCGGTTGTGAATTTTGTAAATAAGTACTGGCAAATGCACTTTTGCCAATGTTGGGAAAGCGTTCTAAGCCAGTGCTGTGCTAGTGCTTTTTTATTTCTATGGTTGTAAATTTTGTAAATCAAGTACTGGCAAAGCACTTTGTACGAACATTGGTAGAGCATTCTAAGCCAGGGCTGTGCCAGGGCTGTGCCAGTGCTTTTATTATTTTTAACTGTTGTAAATTTTGTTAATTAAGTACTGGCAAAGCACTTTTTACTAACGTTGGCAGATTATTGTAAATCAGTGCTTTGCCAGCACTTTATTTGTTGGACCATTGGCAAGCAGCGCTCTGGCAGTGCTTGATTTTTCATACCATTGGCAATTTTTGGCTGGGTAGTTATTAGCAAAAAATACAATATCCTCGAAAATCCGCAAAAATTAAATCACTGCCCAAGTTTACCAGAGGATATTTTTAAAATGTGGTTAATTTCTTTCTCTAGGGTACATTTAACAATTCCATGAAGCTCAGATTTAAATTTTTTTTATTTTTATGAAAAAATATAATTCTTTCCCTATATAAACACAGTTTGTATTTTCAAATTCAATGCGGCACGCGTTGAAATTAAAATATCGATTTGAGATTTTTAAGCAACAATATTTTGGCTAGAAATAACTATTTAAAAGGTTTCTGCTTTAAAAATTTAAAAAAATAAAAACTCATTGTCAGATAAGCGCAGGTCTAATGTACATATGTGTGCCAAGTAAAAGGTGTATTGTATGCATGGTGTTGTTTGTTTGTATGCAAAAACGGAAGGAAACTATTTCAAAGTTTAATACTGACTTAACTAACGGTATCTTTAACCTACATTTATGTTTACATAAATGTTTGTTTCTGTATGAGTGTGTTGTGCCTTCCCAGTTGGCAAAGCAGTCTTAGATGACATTTCCCTCGATGATGTTTTGATGACAATTTAAAATTTGTTACCTATATTGAGGACAATTTTAAATTCAAAATTTTTATATAATTTAAAAATCAATTTTTAGACATATCACCTAATACACTCCAAGTGACCGAAAAGCGCAAACATGTCACCTCTAATGACAACGCCTTGTTGAAGTGATATGTCACTTTCATATAAAAACGTCGACACGGACGTGTCAACGCCTTCTTCAGTCATATCATGTGCGTCGTCCGGGACATGTCCCTTTGCCCGTACACACAGAGAAATAAAGTGCCAACCGAATTTAAAAGTGTATTTCAATGTTAACAACTCAAAAATTCAGTTAGTACAACGATATTTACATTCGATTTATTAATATTTTGGGCGTTGCAACTAAAATTCAGTTGAATTAACCGAACGTTGTTGTGAAAACTTATGTAGAGTTCCACCAACGGACTTAAATTCGTAATAACCGAATTTGAGTCAAAGTAATCGAATTTCCGTTGGCAAACAGCAACATTTTTCTCCGTGTGTAGGGAAGAAAAAGTTGTCAAACAACAAATGCTTCCAACAGCAGCAATTAATAATGATGACAAGGCGATTAAGCTAAAGTTCAACGAAATATTTAAGGACTTTGAAAAGCCAAATACTAACAACAAAAAAATTAAATTTTCGAATATAGGCAGTAATAAGCAAAAGGTTGTGGTTGCTAATTATCAGTTAAGTAGTGTTGTTGTTGGCAATTCAGCCACGCTTGTAGACGTAATGATGATGATGCTTCTTATTTAACCTCTTATCCTACTGCAAAAGCTTCAAACATATATGATTCAGAATAAAAAGGAATGGCACCCAGCTCGTAGGCGCAAACGTCGAAATCGTGTTATTGCTCTTGGTAATAATGAAACAAATGCTCTACACACAAAGAAAAACCAGCAATAAGTCTCATAAATTTTCGTCCAATGTAACAATTTTAATAATTTTTATGAAAAGTTTCATAAACAACAAGAATTATAATAACCATATCATTGAATATCGTTGAAATAATGAAATACTTACTGATTCGAAATACGTATCGTGCACGAATTTTGCGAATTTTGTTTAGCGATGAAGCTCACTTTTGGTTAAATGGATACTTCAATAAATAAAACTGCCGTATTTGGAGTGATAATAATCCTCAAGTGTATGTTGAGACACTGTTACATTCAGAAAAACTGACTGTTTGGTGTGCTTTAAGGGCAGGTGGAATCATTGGTCAGTACTTCGATGAACGATGCTGGTCAGAAATTTACAATCTATGGTGTCCGCTATAGAGCCATGATTACTGAACTTTTTCGTTCATCAATTGAACAACCATGAAGCGCAGGAGCTGTGGCTATAACAAGACGTCGCAACATGTCACACAACTGATTTATTATTGAAGTAAACGTTTGGTAACCGCATAGTTTCACGTTTCGGATCCGTAAATTGGCCTCCAAGATCATGCAATTTAACGCCGCTGGACTACTTTCTGTGGTGATATGTGAAGTCGCTAGTCTACGCCGATAAACCCGAAACGATTGACCGCTTGGAGGACAACATTCGCTGCGTTATTGCCAATATACGGCCACAAATGTTGGAAAAAGTCATCGAAAATTGAACCTCCAGATTAGAATACGTCCGAGCCAGCAGGTGGCGTTCATATGCCAGAAATCATATATAAATCATCAATTGATTTATATATGATCAATTGAAAAAAATTATCTTTGTTTTATTTCATTTCAAAGTTTTATATCTCCATAAAAACACCCTTTATGGACATAATTCATACTTCAAACCTTATGTTACATTATTTCGTAAATTGAAAGTAACACTGAGATTGGTAAGCAGCATATTGAATGTACGAGGTTGACTAAGAAATATGTCGATGTTGATACACAAATGCATGTATATTTCAAAGTAGTTCGTCCTTTTGGACTATAAATACAAAAATCCGTCCTTTTGTATTTTATCAAAGAAAAACAATAGATCTAGTTTCAAACGAAAGGACTTCTCAAAACTAAAAATGTATTACCAAAATATGTCTGGAATGCGGTCAAATTACAAAGCTATATTTGTGTTTTCTTCTCAATGCGAGTATAATGTATTTGTAATAGTGGAATCATGGCTAAATGTAGATTCCTATGATGTTGCATTATTTAATTTAAGTTTTTATCACATATACCGTAAGGATAGAAGTAAACGTTTGACTGGTTGTGAGAGGGGTGGTGGTATCCATGTGTCCTTAAAAAAAGAGTTAAAATCTAACATTTGCTCAGTGGTTAAAATCCATGAACTTTTAGATCAACTATTTGTTATGATATCTTCTTACCATAATTTGCTACACACAGAAATTAAATCAGTTGGAAATTCACCAGAACTAAACTTTTTTCATTTTTAGAATATAAATATGATTTAATTTATATAAAATCAATTTTATTAGTTAAAAGTAGCTGGTAGTGATAAATAATTTGTAACTGTAACTTAAAAACAGTTATTTTTGCTATAAAAAGCTGCTTAACTGCCAACAAATTCGTTAAAAAATAAAATTTTATCATATAATTCGATAGTCGCAACTTTCGTCAAATATTTCGATAATGCACATTTTACTATGAATTCACAATAACTATATAGTTGCAACAACCAATATATCATTAATAGCTTTTAATTAATACTTTATTCTACCGAATGATAGGTATACATTAGGGTATTCTATCGGTTAACCGTTACTCGATTAATTGATGAATTTTAATCAAACAATTGGTCGAGTAAATAAAAATGCTCGAAAAATTTTGGGCGACTAATCGAGTAAATCAAATTATATTATTATTCATTTTATTTTAAAAAAATAATTAATCTACTTGTAAATTAGTGTAGATATTCTTTAAGACCCGTTTACATTATCACACATCTGTTTACACTTTACTTAACACACGTTATAATAAAAAGTGTGATAAAATTTTCATCTCTCTGTCAGAAAAGTAGAAATGAAAAATCGTTTAAACTGTTCAGACTGCTATCCGACACACACCAAAAATACATTTAAATAGCAATTTTTTCTTCGAATTATTTATTTTGAACTGAACACTAGTTTTCACAGCACTGAACATTAGTTTCAGAAATCTAATATAAACATCGTTGGACTAACTGAATTTAAAAATTGTTACCATTAATATACACTTCTCAATTCGGCTGGCACTTTATTTCTCTGTGTGTATTAACAAATGTGTTCTATATTAAACTTTTTTTTCCAAAACGTGGGGACTTGCAAGAAAGTCTTGAACGAGATTTACTGTAAAAATGCCAAAAAATAAAAATATATAATTTTTTCATATTTGGGTGCGCTTATCCGTCGACGATATAATTCAGGACATTATCGCTCACACTGTTAACGATAAAATAGAAAAAGTCGCTTATATATTCATCGACGACGAAGCAAAGTATATTGTCACCCACGTGATCGTCAACAACATGTAAGCGATACTGTCGCTCATATCGTCGTGTACGATTTTCCGTACATTTGCTTGAAAAAGGCGTCAACGACTTGCTTGGAAAAAGTGTCTTCAACGAGTTACTATCGGTTGTGTACCCGTTGTCAAGGATGTCTTCAAGACATTGCCAATGGGCTTGTTAGTGTTGGTAACATACACATTGAAGCAAATATTGTTAAAGTGTGCCACTTTAACACTTCTACATTGTATATATTCTATTCACATAACCTTGTATGTGTAGACAAACTTGCAAAGAATGAAAAAGAAAAAAATTATGCTGTAAAAAGTAAAACGTTATGAAAAATGTGGTTTCTAAAGAAACTTATAATACTCAACATATTTTCACCTTAACCTAGAAGGCGTTGAGCACAAAAATGCTAATAATAGTAGTAACGACTTAAATAAGTGCAAATTGCTATTAAAATCATAATAGTTATGAATTTATTTATAAATCTACTAATGATCATTAAATAAATCTATTTATGGCAAAAGTGCTTGATATTGTTAAGGTTTTTTCAATAGATAAATTAATAATAAATAGTCGTTGAATTAAATCCATAATATAGAACGACCAATCAATTGATCAATTGGATTAAGGATAAAAATAAATGTCAATTATCGAGCTGGTGTTTGGGGTTTCTTCAATATTCCTCATTATTTGATTTTTATATAAGTTTTCTCAAATAATCAAAAATGTGACCTCTCGCGCTGGGGTTCACAATATAAGCAATACGGACATTTTTTTTTTCTTTTTTACGTACTTTAACCCTGTGTATCTATGAATCGAATTTTCGTAAATTTCAGACAGGGTTTCATACATAAATTTATTATTTTTCATCCTTCTTTTTACGTTTAATCAGCTTTAAATTTAAAATTAAATAAATTTTACAAAAGTACAATATAAACTCAAATAAAACATAAAAAAATGTTATTTAGAATATAAAAAAAAATATAAAAAAAATGTTTTTACAATAAAAAACTTACACTAGTTTAAAGCCAAAAATGCAACAAGCTTGTGACTTTTTTTAATTATATATTTATGCCGCATAAAATATTTGAGTATTTTGACTATTTAGCTATATATCGATTTCGCATCTAGCTACTTTGGTCAGCTACTTTTTTTAAACTATCATAACATGGTGTTCTTTTTTCTGCGTGTAGCTCGAATTTTAGTTTATACGTTTTGAGTTAATCAGTACATTTGATTAATAACAAAGCGCTGCAAAATTTACCACTAAAATCGAAAACAAGAGTGCCGACCATTGCTCCTAAATATTTCGTCCACACTGAATTTAATGACGTACCCATGTTCTTCACTTACGGGCCACATTTTTCACAAAATATTCAGTCAAAAATATTAATGTTAGCGACAGTAAGTTTAACAAAAACTTTCATTTTAGTGATTGAGTGCAAAATATTTTAACATTTTATTTTAAAAAATTTTCATATATTTGTATGAATTTTACAATAAAATTTTAAAATTTACTGTAATGAAACTTTTTGTTAAACTAACTTTCGGAAATATAGCCAATCAAATAAAATAACCATCAAAATGTGTGTTGTAAAATGTAAGAAAGATGATACAAATTTTATTGAAATGTTCGTTCAGTTGAGAAAATAAAATTCAAAATAAATTTGATTTTAAATAAACAACGTATTTTATATTTACCTGAATTTTGCTACACGTCATTTTTTAAGCTGATTACATATTATACTACAAATGTGTTTTCGTCGTTTTTTTATAATTCTTTAATTGTCTTTAAAAAGAAAATGTAGCTATACTTTACCTACGGTTAGTTTTATTTTGTTTAAGATTTAAGAATAGAATAGAAAATTTTACGATTTTGGAGAAAAAATTTTAGTAATCCTAGATAGGTTGTTAAAAAATAGATTTTTTACTGTGTTTTTTTTTTTATTTGCTAATATTGGTATTATTTAAAACTTTCTAAGAATTTTTTTGCTCCAACACTTATAAAAAGGACTTCATGTGCATTTTAATTTTGTATGCTGCAACAAAATAGCACAAATTTAATGTAGAACTTATAAAGCAGAGTACCAAATAAATATACTCAATTTAAATTTTATACCCAAAGAAATTCTCACAAATCACCAAACACTTACACATAAAAAATCGTTGCCAAAAACTTGTTAAATATCTTGACAAGATATTTCGAAGCCAATACGGGAAAATGTTTGTATTCTGGTAATATAAAGGGTCCGCCAAATAACTTTTTTTTTGAACTCCTGAACTAATTGGACTTTGTATGGCGTCATAACAAGGTCTTTATGCAAAATTCGTCTCAATGATGTCTCCGAAATGTTCAATTGTTGAGAACGACGGTGAATTGATGTTGATGGCGCTTCACGCACACTTTCTGCCACAGCAGCAATATTCTCGGGTGTACGCACTGTTTTTGGCTTTTCACGCTTTGGTTTATCGATGAGGATGCCAGTTTCTTTCACTTTTTTCACTAGATAACGAACATACGGACCATATTAGTTCAGCGGAAGGATAAAACTAATTATCTGTCATATCAGACATGAGCTAAGTGTTACCATTCACGAAATAAGCACTAGTTGAAAAAAAAAACGTTAGATGGCGGACCCTTTATTTCAAGCTTTTGAATAAGTTGAGCAAAAAATCATATTCTTGAGAGATATTTTTAGTTTTTTGGCAGCAATATTTTATGTGTAAAGTCGCCAACAAAATCGCCATTCACTCGATAAGTCTTCATTAAAATCATCCGTCGCGATTTAAAAAATTAATTCGCCAAACAAGTTTTAAATTCGTAATGATTAGCGAGAAATCGCAATATCTGGCAACAGCGGTCACCATCTAAACAGAACCAGTACAGTGTTACGTCTTCGCTTCTACTGTCACAAAGTCGGTACAGATACAATTCCTTCAGTGTCCCGAAATTGTTTTTTTTTCGGAATTGTACACAATTCATTTTCAAAGTCTTAAACAATTTTTAGCTAAGCGTTTAAAAAATCAATTAAGGCAGGAATCCAGAGTTTTCTGATAGAACAGAAGACCATTTTCGACCAAAGCTACACACAGAGAAATAAAGTGTCAACCGAATAGAAAAGTGTATTTTAATGGTAACAACTTATAAATTCAGTTAGTGCAACGATATTTACATACGATTTCCGAATATTTTGGGTGCTGAAACTAAAACTCAGTTGAGGTAACCGAACTTTGTTGTGAGAACTAATATTCAGTTCTACCAACCGACTGAAAATCTTAATAACCGAATTTAAGTCGAAGTAAACAAATTACAGTTGGCAAAAAGCTAAACTGTTCTCTGTGTGTAGATATTTTTTAGCAGGGCAACCAGAAATTGGCACTACAAAAATCGATTTTAAAAAATGCCGCAAAGTACGAAACATATGCTCTTTGAATTTAAAAAAATATGCTCTTAAAAACACATTTAAGGAAAAAAAATTGTTCTATAACGAAAAAAAAGGAATAAAAAGCCCTCAAAATATGCTTTTGCTCTAAACATATAAGTAACGAAGCACTGAATATCCTTCTCATCTATAATCATTATTTGCAGAACCTCCATTAGTTTATCATGCTTTAGTTCATCGAATGCTTTCTTGTATTCTCGAAACACAGAAAGACATCTGTGCATACATCCATTATATTTTGTATAAGAGTTTGGATGTAAAATAGTGCTTCACGAGTACCTATTCCCGATTTAAACCCAAATTGGCTTCTACCCGTATGTACATCGTATTTTTTGTAGATGCGATTGTGTATTAATCTCAGAAAATTTTTAACGGCATGGCTCATGGGGCATATAAGTCTGTAGTCGTTGCACGACTTGGGATTGTTATTTTTTTGGGACAGTTATAAAATTCGAGTGTAAGGGTGTATGCCAGTGTTTAATATATTAATCAGCTGATTGAGATTATCATCATCATCTATTAATTTAATTAATTCTGTAGGTTGATAATCAGGTACATGAGCTTTATTGTTCTTTGATCTTTTTATAGCATACATCAACTTTCGTTATGACCGGACCGCTTACATTTTCTTTGATTATGATGTTATTTGCGCTTCTGTTACAATCATTGAAAAGATTTTTTATGTATTTTTAACACTCATTTTTCTTTCATTCACCTCGGTTAGTATTCTATTATTACTGTCGATTAGTGTGGATGGAATTTGTCTTCTTTGAAAATATTCTCAGTTTTAGGAGAAAACATCAAAGCTCTCAATCGTGTATGCTGGTCTCAAAAGGTTAAATAGTTTTTAATGAAGACCAATTGCATAAGAAATTAATTAGAATATCGAAGGCGTATACGTGTTATATTGCTCATATTAATATAAAGTATACGTATGGGTACAGTAGGTTGAAGCCGTATAGCCATAAGTTCTAAAAAATTATCAGTTATCCAAAACAGTTTGGGGTTTTGTTTATTAAAGTCTAGTATTCGAGTCGAGGTTTTTGAGGGAATTGTAGATGTTTGTTTGCATATGGTATCAAAATTAACTTTTTCTTTATATACGCTTCTAAGAATGCAATTTAGCTCCTATTTGCGGGTTTAGCAATTTGTTAAGATTTAAAATGCAGCTGGTTTTCTGGCGTTTAAAAACTTTTTTCCCGGCTTTTAAAGTGCATCTTTGTGTTATTAAAGTTTACGGAAAGGTCTCCTTTTTAGAAATTACAAAAATATTTTCTTTTAAAGCCTACAATTAATTATACTGCAATTTGATATATTGCACTTTAAAAACGTGAAAAAAGTTGCACGGTCTTAGTCTTGCTTACCCTTTACATCTTGTTTTTAAATAAAACAAAATAAGAGTAAAAATTAAAAGGAGAATAAAAACGAAAAGCGTGTATATCTACCAACGGTAGAGCTTACACATAGAGCAAGTTTTCAATTTATTTTTGATCAATGGTGATAATCTTTAACTTCGAGCTCATATATTAGTTCTCATTTAGTGGGATAACCAGGTTATATGAATGTTTGAGGTTTGAGGTTTGCATGAGGTTGCCACTTCTTTCAAAACGTGTTCTGAAGATGGGCACCTGGCAAATTCCCGAAATAGATCTATTAACGCATTCCTGAAAGTTTTCAATTAATAAATTTGAAAAAAAACTCTATAGATTATTTGTTAGGACAATATCCTAATAAACAATGGCCTAGAACTTGAAAAATTTTCATTTTCAAAAAAGTTAGTTTTAAATTATTATTGGTGTAGAATCGAAAGCTGAATTCAAATTTCATATAAATACAGCTCTTTTTGTTCTGTAGAAAAAGGCAACCTACATCAGCGTTTTTGATGATATCCCAAAAACAACAAAATTTTATACTTTTCCGACGAACTCTAATAAATATAAATTAAAAATTATTTTGTTAAAAAAAAAATGGCTGATTTTAGCAAATCGATTTCCATAACTGTTTACTAGAATGAATTTTAGTAAAAGTATACTAATTTTTAGTACTGCTTTAACTTTACTAATAATTTTAGACACGTTTTGCTAAAATTAGCTGACCTAAACTCATATAATTTTTCTGCGACTTTGAACTAACTTTTATTTTGAGTGTACAAATTTGTTACATCACATTATAATTTTCAGAAATTTTAAAACATCCTCAAATTAAAAAAAAAAAAAACATTTATGACTTCACAAACTAAAAACTGAAAATGTATAAATTATTTTCTAAACTATTCAGATCTGTGTGCTGTACCCATACGTATACGCCATCGACATTTTAATTCATTTCTTTTTCATTATGATGTTTTCAATCGGTTTTCTTTAAAACAATTAAAAACTATTTAACCTTTTTAGACCCAGCACACACGATTGAGAGCTTTAATGTTTTCTCCTAAAACTGAAAATATTTTCAATACCCAGTGTAGAAAAGCAGTTCTATAAAAGTGGTAATATTAGTACAAATGGCAAGTAATTTTCATTACAAATCGTATTACTTTTGTATGGGGATGTTGCGCAAAATAATGACATATCATTACTAAACAGCTTACAAAAAATATGACAACATGTGATTACTTTTATGCTTACCAATATTTACAAATTAATGATTCCAAAAATAAATTAAAAAAATGTAGTTAAAATAAACAGGGTTTTCATGGTTAAAATTTTAAATTTAATGTCTATTATACCATGTTTCCATTATGAAGAAATCAACATGTTTTGAGGAAAACACTTCAAACGGTTTCCACTAGTCATGAAGTGTTTTTTGCATTCGAGTTATCCAGTTTAGTTTGATGTTCGTAATTTTTTTTTCTATTTTAATCACTGTTTATTCTTATTATTTGGTTGAGTTTTTTATTAGAACCAATATTCTATAATCTAATTTATAAGTATATCACATTACTTATAATATTTTTATTTCGTGTTGGCCAAACTGAAACTCACTATAATGGACAACACATAGTTTTTGCTTATTCTGAACCCGAATTCAGTACTGCACAGGCCATTTTCGAAATGTTTTGAATTTGAATACATTGCTTGAGATGTTTTGCAGATGTTTTGGTCACATGATAATATATTTAAAATATGTACCAAAACACGTAATTTGAGCAAAACATGTAGAATTGCTGAAAACATGTGTATAGAAATGCAGTATTCAAATCACTTTAAAAAAATGTACATTTATTTGTCAAACACAAATTGAAAAGTTTTTACGAAAATTTAAAAAAAAAATCCAATAAAAATATGCATTTATGCAGAAAAAAATAATAAAAATATGCTCTTAAAGCTAAATAAGTATTGTATTTAAAGTAAAATATGCAAAAACATGCATTTATAGAAAAATATTCAAAATATGCACTAACAGTTACAAAATTAAGGAACGACTAAAAATTACACTCAAAACAATTACAAATGTAATTAAAACGACGATGACTACAATTGTTATACAAATGATTGCAAATTCTAATTATTATCAACTATTAAAATATTAACTGTTATAAAGGGTGTTCTTATACAGGTATAGAACTTTAAGTTGGCAACAATTTTTTTAACTGGCAGCCATTTTGTCAGCTGCCAAGTGATTTATGTTTAGTTTGGTTTGGCATTTCAACATGAATAGACTGACGCCTGAACAACGCTTCCAAATTGTGCAAATTTATTTTAAAATTCATGGTTCTGTTCGAAATACTTATCGCGCATCTCGTCCATTTCACGATCAACATAATCGTCCATCAGATCAATTTAGTCGTTTAACTATGAAACGTTTTCGCACCACGTTTACTCTAAATGATAATATGCATCCACAGAGACGTCGTACAGGCCTCACAGAAGAAGTCGTTGCTGCTGTAGAGCGTATCGTAATGGAAGACCCCAATCAGTCTATCCGCCACCGTGCACAGGAATTGCATATGTGTCCATTAACTTTATGGAAAATTTTGTGGAAATATCTTGGTTTGCGTGCTTACAAAATCCAACTCTTGCAACAATTGAAGCCACACGATCACCTAGCAAGGCGTATGGTCGGTGAATGGGCCCACAACAAGATTGCCGTTGATCCCGATTTTCATAAGCGAGTTTTGGTTAGCTGTGAAGCTCACTTTTGGTTGAATGGAATAAATAAAATAAATAAAACTGCAGCATTTGGAGTGATGATAATCCTCACGTGTATGTTGAGACACCGTTACATCCAGAAAAACTGACTATTTGGTGTGCTTTATGGGCTGGTGGAATCATTGGTCCGCACTTCTTTAAAAACGATGCTGTTCAGAACGTTACTGTCAATGGTGACTATAGAGCCATGATTATTGACTTTTTCGTTCATCAATTGAACAACCATGATGTACAGGAGCTGTGGTTTCAACAAGACGGCGCCACATGTCACACAGCTCGTGCCACAATTGATTTATTGAAGGAACCGTTTGGTAACCGCATAGTTTCACGTTTCGGACCCTTGAATTGACCTCCAAGATCGAGCTATTTAACGTCGGTGGACTTTTTGCTGTGGGTATATTTAAAGTCGCTAGTCTACGCCGATAAGCCCGGAACGATTGACCTCTTTGAGGACACCATTCGCCACGTTATTGCCAAAATACGGCCTCAAATGTTGGAAAAAGTCATCGAAAATTGGACCTCCAGATTAGACTGGAGGGTTTAGCAGATGACCGGTCTCTGGCACGAAGGGACCGATCCTGTGGCACACGCAGAACCGGTCCCATTCTCAATAGGGATGGTATTATATATCTGGAAAGTTTGGTTGAATAATGTCCAGCGGATGTATCCCTATGTAAACAACTGGCAACTTTAACATTGGCTTGTCATAGGAGGGGGTCATTTGTCCTGCTTTAAACCACGTAGTGGCAAAGATGGGCATACCACAAGACTGTCGCAAATGACCCATGTCGTATATAATAAACGAAAACTAAACAGCTTAAAATGGGTAAAATTCTGGCCAACTGGCTTTTTCTTGTTAATAAACATTCTGGTTCACAGGATTGGTAATTTTAGGACAATTGACAATGCTTAACCCACTTCAGTATTAAATTATACCAGTCCTGTGAGAAGTCCTTCTTTAACCAGTCACTTTTAGGTCAATTGACTCCTCATTCACCATAGGGATGCTTCAATGAAATTTTATTTTAAATTTTTTTCTCTCTGGTGAAAATATTGGCAACCAAAGTTTAAACTTTGACATCATAAAAATTGTAGACGGTTGAAGATATTTTAAAACGTGTTCTTTCAAAACGTGTTCTGATGATGGGAACCTAGAAAATTCCCGAAATAGATCTATCAACACATTCCTGAAAGTGGTCAATTAATAAATTTGAAAAAAACTCTATAGACTATTTTTTAGAACAATATCCTAATAAAGAAATATAGAACATGTCCTCGAACTTGAATAATTTTCATTTTCAATTTTAATTATGTATAAATTTTTTTAACAAATCTTAATTTAAAAATATATAAAAAATTATTTTGTTTAAGTTAATTGATTTTAAAAATTCTTTAGAAAAAATAGCGTGGTTTTGGACAATTTATTAAAATTGCGATATGGGTTGCCATATAATTTTTATAAATTTGGTATTATTTTAATAAACACCATCCATTATTTATGTTTTGAGCGAAAACGGAATAAATCCGGAAAAAAAAATCACAGCTGTTTTTGTTATTTTGTTTGGGGCTGTCAAAAATAGTCCTGGATGCATTCTTAAGTTATTTATCCTTTCTTAAAAGCGTATATATCAAAACTTCACATATCTGAGAGAAGGCAAATTAAGCTTTGAAATGAGATAATTTTTTAATGTGACTGCGCTTTAGATAATTACAACTATTACGACTTTAAGCAGCGATAAAACGCAAACGACTACGAATTTTAAAAAATAAAAAATTGATTGTTTTGTCATATTAATTATTATAATAAAAATACAAAGTTTCATGCAAATCGGAAGGGGTGATGTTGAAAAAGTCATATTTTAGTTAATAGGTCTTCTGGAAGGACTCATTTTATAATGCAAAAGAAAATCGAAAAATTTTAAATTCAAAAATGAACCCGAGACATAATTTTAAATTTTAACTTTCTTTTACATATACCCAGGAAAGAAATATACATTCCAAAAAGAAGGTGATGCCCTTACTTGCCAAATTTAGTAACTGCAATACCAAACACATTCCAACGATAGAGTCAAAAAAGCAAGTAGTATTGTAATCAATTCTTTAAATTTAAACCAGAAAGTATGAACTCAATAACAAAGTAATTATTTACTTAAAGGAACAAAACAATGTTATTAACTTATATGTATAACTTTTAGTACTCAAGAACTTTTTCTTAATAAAAGGACGTTATTGGAAGTACCCTATGGGGAATGAGGAGTCAATTGACCTTAAAGTGACTGGTTAAAGAAGAACTTATCACAGGACTGGTATAATTTAATACTGAAGTGGGTTAGGCAGTGTCAATTGTCCTAAAATTACCAATCCTGTGACTGGTAAAGGAAGGACATAACACATAGCCAGAATGCTTATTAACAAGAAAAACCAGTTGGCCAGAATTTTACCCATTGAAAGCTGTTTAGTTTTCGTTTATTTTATATGACATGGCGCTTTTGCGACAGTCTTGTGGTATGCCCATCTTTTATTAGTCCCGTGGCATGCCACTATGTGGTTTAAAGCAGGACAAATGACCCCCTCCTATGACAAACCAATGTTAAAGTTGCCAGTTGTTTACATAAGGTAGGGTTTAGCAGAGGACCGGTCTATGGTACGAAGGGACCAATCATGTGGCACACTCAGGACCGGTCTCATTCCACATAGGGTAGTTTCTCATTTTGAAAAAGAAGTTATACAATTTTAGAGAATTTTTCTAATATGTATATTTTTTCAAACAAATTTTTATTTGCAGGAAAAGTTTAGTAGTTTTTTTAATGTTTTAGTTGAATAGTTAATTTTTTTTAATTGTTCTTAAAAAAATGGTCATGTTGACTTCTGTGATATTTTGATATTTGTGGAACTCCTTAATTTTTATTTAGATTTAAGATTTTAGAGTGGCTCTATAACATACATTTGATTTATTAAATTAATTTTTAATATCTTTAGAACGGCGTGTTATGCAAAGTACTACATTAAGTTTTATTAGAATTACATAAAATATAAATTCAATTAATAACTTATATAATTTATTCGTATTTCAATTTAACTAGAATTCAAAAAAAAAAAATTACGTGTTTTATTCACATGTAAGTACTTCTTATTTTTTCTAGGGAACTACTTATTTTTTTGTGTGTAAGTACTTCGTAGTTTTACCAGGGAACTATTTCTTTATTAATGAATGTATGTAGTTCTTAAAAATACAAAGTAAATACACTATGAGGAATGAGGAGTCAATTGACATAAAAGTGACTGGTTAAAGAAGGACTTATCACAGGACTGATAGTGAATATTGTATTAAAGCTCTGGAACAGGGTAATCAAGTTGACTCTATTTACACCGATTTTTCAAAGGCTTTTGACAAAGTGTCTCATACCATTCTGTTTTTAAAATTACATCAGTTTGGTCTTCATTCTGTTTTCCTAGATTGGATTAAATCATATTTATCAAATAGAGTATGCAAGGTTGTTATTGAAGGTTTTGAGTCTTAGCCTTATTTTCTAACGTCTGGAGTGCCGCAGGGTAATGTTTTGGGTCCACTTCTTTTCAATTTGTTTATTAATGACATTTCAGCTTGCTTTAAAAAATCGAAATTTCTTTTGTATGCAGATGATTTGAAAATATTTCGTAAAATTTCCTCATTTCAAGATGTTTCTGAATTACAGGTTGATTTGAATAATCTGGGTGCATGGTGTACGTTAAATAACTTACATCTTAATCTTTCTAAATGTTTTCATCTTTCATTTAGCAAATCTTTGAATCCTATTATATCAAATTTCAATATTAACAACCAAGACTTGAAAACTGTTAAGTCTACACTTGATCTTGGCGTGGTTTTCGACTCGTCGTTTTCATTTGTACCACATGTGGATTATATTATCACAAAAGCTTATAAAATGCTGGTATTTTTGAACCGAAATTCTTCTGATTTTTCTGATCCTAATACTTTGCGGTTAATTTATACCTCGTTTGTTAGATCAAAGTTAGAGTATGCTGCAGTTATTTGGAATCCCTATAACAATACTCATGTCACTCGCGTTGAGAGAGTACAAAGAATTTTCATTAAATTCGCTTTAAGGTCGCTGATCTTTGTTGATCCCATTCCTTCTTATAAATCGAAATGCCTATTATTAGGTTTGCAGACTTTAGAATATCGTAGATTATACCAGTCGGCGTTACTTGCCTTTGATAATGATGTAACTGACTGTTTGCTGTCTCTTATTCCATTTTATGTCCCTCCTAGAAGTTTAAGATTCATTGATATTTTCAATGTGACACTACATCGCACTGAATGTGCTCTTAATAGTACGCTAACGCGTACGTTTATTTATTTAAATGAAATGGGAGGTACCACCAAATGTGTTTAAAATGTTGGCGGGAAATTGCAAGGGGTAGTGCCATCTTCCGTACAATCTTAAGGTTTGGATTGTATGAGAGTTACCACGTCCCCTTACTCTATTCCGCTCACATTGGTTTTAGATGTTTTTATATATCATTGTGCAAAATGTTTCTCCGACATGCCCCTTTTGCGATATTCTTTTGGTATGCCCATCTTTGGTTAGTCCTGTGGCATGCCACTATGTGGTTTAAAGCAGGACAAGTGACCCCCTCCTATGACAAGCCAATGTTAAAGTTGACAGTTGTTTACATAAGGTAGGGTTTAGCAGAGGACCGGTCTATGGTACGAAGGGACCGATCCTGTGGCACACGCAGGACCGGTCCCATTCCCCATAGGGTAGTTCTTCGATAAAAAAAAATAATAAATTCTACAGAATCGATGATTTTAGTCTCATGCCCTGTTAAAAGAATCGAGTTGGTAATATAGTAAGGAAAGCGTTCTGCCCAAAATGCTTGATTACAAACGCCCTTACCTTTGTGAAAATTTGTTGCTGGGTATTGCGAAATACATAATATTCACACACTTCAAATTTGTTTCACCCATTTATTTGTTTCTTTATAAGAAAAAAATTAATGACAATTTAAATGTAAAGATTTATTTACTGGTATATATGCAAATAACAGGAAACAAAATATGTAAATATTTTTTTTCTTTTTGCTTTTTCCATTTAATAAAAAAAATAACACATGCTTTCATATGTAAATCAAAGATATTTTTTTTGTATTTTCTAGATAGTCGTTTAGTAAAAATGTGTTTAAATTAACTTATAAAAACGAAGTGATTTATGTTCATTTCAGTATATAAATCCAATAAAAAAAAACTAAATATAAAACGTCACAAAAACAAATTATGTATTGTGCACCGAAATTTTTTTTTTTTGTTTTATCCAAATTTGGCTTTCATCGAGTAATGATGACAGTTTTTAAAGTTTAGAAAAAGTTTTAGCTTACAGCTGAAAATTCAACTTAAGTCAAGTTAAAATAGAAACCAGACTCCAGAATTTTTATGTCACTAATTCTAGATAGTAATTTTACTTTGTTTGGAATATTTAACTTTGGGGTATTATAATTTTTAAAACACTTTTAGCATCAAGAAAGTGGTGGAACATTTTTTGATTTTTTAATAATATTTAAAATTTGTTTATTTTTAACACGGTTAACATGAACCCTCGGTTATGACGAACTAACTGTTTTGATAAAAGTTAATGTTAATACGAACTAGATGAAGACGAATCCTGGGCTAACGCGAACTGTTTCCGACAGTCCCACAAACAAAAATGCATTCCCAAAATCTTGATAATTTCCTGAGATTTCCTTGAATTTGATTAAATTTTAAACCGAACACCCATAGACTTTTTTCAAATGTATCGTAAAATATCAAATAATTATGAGATTAAATTCAGAATAAAATCCATAATTAATACTTCAGTTGTTCCAAGCAAAAGAAAAATACACTCACAAGAACTTTTCCATAAAAAATCAACAGCTATTTAAAAGTTTAATCGGTAAAGTTGTTTCAATGGAATATACAGTTAAATTACCAAAGAAATATATTTTTTAACGCTCTGTCTGTTATTCAACAAACAAAATAAACAAAAAAAAATGGACTTTCCGCAATAGTTAAAATATTCAGTTAAATTTTTTTTTAAAACAAAAAGTTGTTATATTATACATGGTGTCCGCCGGGAAGGTATACTACTTTGTTTTGCCGCCATTTTGGTAAACATTAGTCTTGACAGTTCATATTTTCCAGTCGTGAAGTAGACACGTGGCAAATTTATTATGGAAAAATATTCGATAAACCAACGTGTGTCAATCGTTAAAACATTTTATCAAAATCAATCATCGATTACTGTGACGATGAGAAAGTTACGTGAAATTTTTGGGAGGAACAACGTGCCAACAAAACGCACTATTTATCGTGTAGTGAATAGAGGGTCTGTAGATGATAGGCCCAAGCATGGACCACAACGTACTGCAAGATCGGCTGAAAACATTACTGCTGCTCAAGAAAGTGTTCAAAACAATCCATTAACCTCAATTCGACACCGTGCTCAGGAGCTTGGTCTTCAAAGAAGAACTTTGGCCAAAATTTTGCACAAGGATTTGTATTTGTTTCCATTTAAGATTCAGTTGACACAAGAACTTCTTCTACAAGACCATTTATGCCGCCGTACATATGCCAATAGGATGTTACAGCTCGCCCATGACAACCCCGATTTTCATGAAAAAATCATAATGAATGGCGAGGCACATTTTCATTTGAATGGATATGTGAATAAACAGAATAGTCGGTTCTGGGCAATGGAAAACCCTCACATTATTTATCAGTCACCTTTGCATCCTTTAAAAGTGACAGTCTGGTGTGCAATTTGGTCAGGAGGAATCATTTGACCTTACTTCTTTGAAAATTAAAACGGCGTAACGGTAACTGTGAATGGGGAGCGATATCGTGATATGATTGAAAACTTTTTAACGCCACAACTGCATGCTTTGGGCTTGAATAACATGTGGATACAAGACGGTGCCACATCGCATACAGCCAGGATTACAATGGAATTACTGCAAGACCTCTTTTCACAACAAGTTATTTCAAGAAATGGTGATGTTGATTGGCCTCCACGGTCATCTGATTTGACTGCTCCGGACTTCTTTTTGTGGGGATATCTGAAAAGCGAGGCTTATAGAAACAAACCAGAAACGCTTAAGCAACTCGAACAAAATATTCGTGATGAAATTAATGAAATATCGCGTGAAATGTAATGAAAAATGTGCTCAAAAGGGCTCGCATTTATGAGGGTAACAGAGGCGGACATTTATCTGATATTGTATTCCATACATAATTGCCGACATTAAATAAAACATTTTTTTTTTTTATTTAAAAAGAGAGGCAACACTCAGGAAATACTTCCTTTATTTAGTGTGTTGCTTTCTTTGGAAAGGGATAGTATAGAGATGAAAGGTGGGGAAAGATGAAGGGCTTCAGACATGGCAACATGGAAAAACGAAAACAATCAATTGTTTTTATGGATTTTGTAAATTAATTTTTCAACAGTCGAAAATAAACAAAAAAATACAGTTGTTTTAAACGAAAAGTAATTAGTCCTGTTTTTAACTGATATTTAGTTAATTTAATTGTATATTCAGTAGTCTTTACGGAAAAATATTGTGAGTGTATGTTTCATTATCCAAAATTATTTGAACACTTTGCCATGAAGTTTTTTTTCTCAGTTGTCTGCAATTTGTAGGTATTTCTGCAAATTGTTATTCTTTAATATATTTGGGTACTGTCCTAATCTGGTAGTGGAGAAAGTTTTTGCATTTGGAGTAAGTTTGAAGTAAGTTTTTGCAAATTTTTTCCTAAGAAACGCGAAATTTTCTGGCCAACTTACGATTTGGTGCCCCAATTTGTTTAACTACCGATTTTTTAATTTAACAAGCTAAGCTGCGGTATTTTTTTTTTGGACGTATTTTCTTTTTGATGCCACACCATTTTCAAACCATTTAAATATGGAATATATTGTGTAACATGGTACTTGTTCATTAAGAAAATGCTGTAACACTTCGTTTTTAGGATACTATCCAAGCATGTCATAGACATTTTTTCTTACTGGTTTGTTCAACCACTTTCAATCTGAATGTTTCCAGTTTTGAATATTTAAAATAATGCTTATAATAAAAGATTTTATTGACATGGATTTTGAAAAAACGCGCCTATATTTGAAGTTTGTCCATTTACTTAGTTGGCATAGGTTATTCGAGTTGAATTTTAGTAAATAAAAAATAGCAATTTAATTTGCTGAAATCAGCAACAACTTTTTTTTTGGTTTGTCTGCTAATATTTAGCAAATTTTTTGCTGATGTTAGAAGATTTATTTGTTAATTTCAATTATTTAAAATTTTGCTCAAATATAACGAAATTTCTTTAGACTTGACAGTTTTATTTTGCTTTTTGTATCTTTCTTATAACGTCGTTTTGAAAAAAAGTTTTAGTAGATTTAGCAAAACGTTTTCTATTTCTATTAGTGTAGCAGAAAAATTAGAGTTAAATATTTTTTAGACAATAAGTGTGTTCGCTTACTTTTCCAGTAAAGTCTAGTAAAAACGGAATGGAAACGGAAACGGAAAATTTGTTAGAATTAGTAAAATAGATAAAACAGCTGATTGTAAATATCAAATATCAAGAAAAAATCAACTGGTTATTATGGAAAAGGTAAATGTTAATTAAAATTATTGACCAGTAAAAGTTTAGAAGGTTTTTTAACTTCTTCCATAGTTCATTCTTTTATATTTTTTACTTTAAATCCATAAACAATTATAATTTAATTTAATATTTGTTTTTGTTTACTAAAAATACATGCATATTTTTTCAATCATATGTTTGTTTTCTTCTTCCAAATTCTTACTGGCAAAATGTATCCAGCAAAAACTTGTACGTTCTTTGGCATCAAACTGTCACTTTACTCTCTCTTTTTATTATTTTTTACTGAGTATTTGTGTAAACCTTCCAGTAAAAATTTGCTCAAATTTGTACACATTATTGCGTAAGCGAACAAACTTAATTGTAAATGCTTATAACTAAATATTTTAGAAATAATTTAATTTTATAAAAAAAAGTTCTCGATTTTTTTCTATAAATAATCTCAAATGATTTAAAATATTCTTTGTCCAGCAAGAAACAACATATTGCTACAGTTAAGTTTTTCTCAAAAGTTTCAAATGAAAAATTGTATTGTTCCTTTTTTTTAGTCATCACAAATCCCTCAAAATTAGAGTGGTTTTGTGAGAAAAAAGGTTATTGTTGTTAGTTTTTTCATATTAAAACTTTTTCTAGACTACAACCCGCACTAAAAAATTTTTAAAGCGAATAAGAATTCGAACAACTTTTTAATCAATAACAAATATTTAACTTCTGTAAACATTTTTTAAATTAATTTAGATTTAGATTTAGATTTATTTATGACTTTCCTATGCAACAAGATTAAATCTTATTATTACAGCATAGGAATTTAATTTAAAATTTAACATGTTGATTATAAATTAATTTAAACAGTTTACATATAAATACTTATAAATTAATTAATTAATTTTAATTTTAGAAATACAAAAAATTAAATGAAAAAAAGATTTTTTTGTAAAAAAAAGACATTGAAAATGTGAAAAATAACAATAACAAACAAAGTTAAGTTGTAGTATAGGAGTCAAATACTTATTTTTTAAACTTGAATGCGTTACTATTTTGCTGATTGTTATGAGGTAATGAGTTCCAAAGTCTTATAGTTCCGAAGAAAAAATGCCACGATGAAACAAGAGTTCGGTATCTCAAAGGAATTATCTTATTTCCAACTTATCTTATCCCAACTACCTTTATTCGTACATAAAGGTAGTTGGGATCGTTCTCATATATAATTTTATGAATATAAATGAGGCTTCTAATTTTAAGAAAATTTTCAAAAGTGACACCATAATGTTTTGTTTTATGCCTAGAAATACTGTCATACTTTTTCAGACCATAAACGTATCTAATAATTTTATTGTATACCTTGTTAAGTTTCTCCATGCTGGTCGAGTCGCAGTTGGCAAATATTTCACAGCCATAAAGTAAACACGCCATTAAGTAAGCCTTCGCAATAAGAATTCTTGTTTTCAGTGGTGTAAAGAAATGTGTTGACCATAATGTAATAAAGCAGTGATTTTTAATAAATATAAAAAATCACAAATTATATATTAATTGATGAGGCTCCTGAATCCTATACATATATATATAAAGGGTCCGCCAAATAACTTTTTTTTTTTTTGAAAATGCTATATAAAAAAACAACCGAATATTTTCTCAAATTTCTTTTTTATTTGAAAGTTATATATTATATATTAATAATGGAAAATAATTTCATTCAAATGGCTGCCTCGGCTGGCCATGCAGTAGCCTACACGATCGGTCCAATTTTTAAGCACATTATCGATTGTGTGCAGCTGTATTTCACCAATGGCTTCACGAATATTGTCCTTTAAAGCGTCAATTGTCTCTGGCTTGTTGGCGTAACACTTATTTTTGACGACACCCCACAAATAATAGTCCAACGGTGTCAAATCGCAGCTCCGAGGTGGCCAAACCACATCAGCTCTGCGGCTGATAATGCGATATTCCCACCGCCCACTTAGCGAAGCGAAAACGCATTGGATGGTCAGTTGGCTTTAACTCCTGAACCAATTGGACTTTGTATGGCGTCATACCAAGGTCTTTATGCAAAATTCGTCTCAATGATGTATCCGAAATGTTCAATTGTTGAGAACGACGGTGAATTGATGTTGATGGCGCTTCACGCACACTTTCTGCCACATCAGCAATATTCTCGGGTGTACGCACTGTTTTTGGCTTTTCACGCTTTGGTTTATCGATGAGGATGCCAGTTTCTTTCACTGTTTTCACAAGATAACGAACATACGGAGCTGACGGTGCTTCTCTACTTCCAAAATCCGTACGCAATTTTCGCACACATTCTGCAACATTACCATGATTTTCAAAATAATGTCGCAATATTTCCCAGCGTTGTTCAAGCGTATACACAACCATATTCGTTCAGCGGAAGGATAAAACTAATTATCTGCCAAATCAGACATGAGCTAAGTGTTACCATTCACGAATTAAGCACTAGTTGAAAAAAACGTTTGATGGCGGACCCTTTATTTCTATCTTCTATTTGTTAAGAAAAACATTAAAATCTCGATTAAGGTTAAGTGTTCTTTTATGGATTACCATGCATTTAGACTTACCAGGATTAAGGCTTAGCCCATTTCCCGAAGCCCAGTGATGAATTCGATTTAAATCATCATTAAGTTTTACTATTGACTCATCAATTGACTGCACAGTACTATTTAGGTAGATCTGTACATCATCAGCATACATATATATTTTGCAGTGCTTCAACTGTAAAGGAAGATCATTTGAGTACAGAGTGAATAGAAGGGGTCCAAATATTGATCCCTGTGGAACACCTCTTGTTACAAATAAAGCATTAGACGAATCGTTATTCATGCATACAGATTGGGTCCGATTTAAAAGGTATGATGTTATTAATTTAGATGAGGTATTTGAAAAATTAAACATGTTCCTTAGTTTAAAACATAATATATTGTGGTCCACTGTATCGAGTGCTTTTGAGTGATCCAAAAGTAAAAAAAAAAATCCACAAAGCCATCATCAATATGCCTTCTTATGTCCTCAGTAACATTAAGAAGGGCGGTTACACAACTATGCGGAAATCTGATTGGCACTCAGAAAGTATTCTATGCTGATTTAAAAAAGTGGTTATTTGATTTGAAGTAGTCTCTCAAGTACTTTAGAAACATATGACAATATAGCAATTGGTCTAAATTCCGAATTTTGCTTTGGAACAGGTATTATTCTTGCGTGTTTCCATTTGGACGGGTAAGAGCTTGTAGTAATTATAGCATTATACAGATGAGTTATGTATGGTAAAAGAAGAGGCAACAGTAATTTAACAAACATAGGGTGAATATTGTCTGTACCAACTGCATTATATTTGATTCCTAAACAGCAAGAAATACATCTATTTGATCAACACATTGAAACTCAAATCTATTGATTAGTTCATCATCATCGTTATCAGTACCATTGTCAACATCATAAAAATTTCGATTAGCCTGGATCATTGGTATATTAACAAATGATTCATTAATTTCAAGAAATAAAGTGTATTCCAATCAATACTAGCAGCGTGTTGCTCTAACTGTTGAAAATTTATGTTCTTAAAATCACGATATGTGTAAGTAAGTTCCTGTAGTTTTATGTCAAAATTGTACGCAAGAAAAGAAACGTACAACCTTATTTTAAATATATGTTTTTAGTAAGAACATTTTTTAAAAATTCACGTGGGGGGACCTGTGCTCTTACCCATGGCTACGAAACTGATGTGAAATATTGTTAACACTTTTTCAGTGATCTAAAAAACTTAACTAAAGGACATAAGCAAAAGTTGATGATGAGAATTTATTTTAAGCTACAATTCGCTAGCCACAACCGAGACTTGAGGTTTCGAAAAAAATTTTGGGGAGAAACATAAAGTGAAATGACCCTGTGGTAAATGTCTAAAACTTAAAATATATTTTTCTCGAAATATAATCCATTTCTGAAATTTTCAAAACCTGTAGAAACTGACATTAGGTGTCTCTTATTTCACAATGTTTTTTTTTTTTAAATTCACATACAGAATATTAATCAGTTGGAATTCTATCATACCAATACTTATTTTACTATTACAATAATATTTTGATTTCCGTTACATAAAATTGTATTAGTTAAATATAACCGTTTATGAATAATAACTTAAAGATACAACTAATAGAAGACTATTTGTATTATAAATTTATCAAAAAAATAAAATTATAATCTAATTTGATAGTCCCAACTTTTTTAAAACCCTAAAATATTATATAAATTATTTGCTAAACTTTTTAGATCTGTATGCCACGACTTCAACGAACTGTACCCATACGTATACTTTATATTAATATTCGTAATATAACACGTATACGCCATCGATGAAAACATCATTCTGATGTTTTCAATCGATTTTCTTTAAAACAATTAAAAACTATTTAACCTTTTGAGAACCAGCATACATGATTGAGAGCTTTAATGTTTTCTCCTAAAACTGAGAACATTTGCAATACCCAGTGTAGAAAAGCTTTATCATATAAGTGGTTATATAAAAGAAAATCATTACCATATCATTGGTTATATAAATACAAATTTGCTAATGGGAAGTACTTACAATTGCCATTACAAATCTCATTACTTTACTATATGAGTAATACTATAACTCTGTAATACTCTAGCCAATTTCAAATATAATTGTAAATGTCAGAAATAAAAAACATACATTTTCACAAATGTAAGCGTATTCCCTATAAGTTTGTGATATTCGTATCGCATGATTGTTGCGCTGGCATCAACATGGTGCAACTTAAACTGTATAGAATTACACCATGATTACATTACACGATGATTACATGGATAACTGTAGTATAAAACAACATTGCGATACTATCTAATGGCCGAATAACGGCATTCGATCGTTATCGTATCGATATTTCAAGCAAATAGCCTTCACTGAACGTACACAATTTAAAAAAAAAAACATGTAGATAAACATATTATTGTGTTAATTTGTTAAATAAGACTAAAAACCTCTTGAATTTGCGAAATATCGATGATGTTCTGCATTTCGAAGTGATTTAAAATCGCAGTGAAATTGAAATTTATGTCACTTTTACATTGGGTTCTAGAACTGTTGTTGGTTTCATATTAACTTTATTCCATTAAATGATCAATGCACAATCATAATTTATATAAATTTCAAATGAAAATTAATTAATTAATTGTAATAAAATGTAATATGACGTTAATAAACACTTTACCCCAGAAACATTTAAAAAAACTGACCAGCGGCAATTCAATTGGGACAACCGAATTAACAAGGAATTAACCGATTGGATGAAATTCTGTTGGATGAAATTCTGTTGAGACAACCGAATTAGTTATGTGAGCCGACAAAACAAGATTGATCCTAAATATTTCGGTAGCGCGCTTTTATGGCTTCCCTAGTTTTATTGGCCAGATTTTTCGTCATAGCTTTTTATGCTAAATACGTAAAAGACATTCGTGTAGCAAATTAGTTTAATGAATGTACAGCATTAGCAAGTAAGTTTTTTCTCAGTTTTACTATATTTTACTATTTTTGCACAATTTATCATCCCATTTGGCAATCGATCAAAAAGATGAATCTGGCCAATTATTTCGTGTAAAAAAAAAAGTCCGATACATGGAAAAAACCTAAGAGTTCATCTTTAAGTATAATATAAAAATAGCTTAAAAAATTATGTATACCCAAAGTCAGCCAAAAATTTTACATTTGCGAAATATATTTTAACAATAACTTTCATTTTAGTGAATGTCAAAAATATTACAAAATTTTATTTTAAAAATTTTCACAAATTTGTATGAATTTTAAAATAAAATTTGAAAATATTTTGTAGACTTTGTAATGTAACGAAGTGTTTGCTACAACAACTTTCGCAAATAAAAACTTTTTTGGCATAATTTTGGTACACTTAATTTTTTAAGTTATTTACATATTTTACTAAATGGTGAATGTTAATTTTCGCTATTCTGCTATAGAAATGTTTTTGACTGTTTTTTCTTGTTAATATTTATAATTATCTTGAACTCGAATAATCTTGCATAATAATTTATGATAAAAGATCGACAAATAAATATAGCGCATTTCGCGGTTTCTCAAGAATCGCACTTTGTTTTTCTTTTTCACACGAAATAATTGCTTAGGTTGTGCAAAAATGACAAAATATAATAGAAAAACCTGATATAAACGCTGATGTACTTGTTAACGGGGCACATTTATTAACGAATGATAAAATATTTGATTTATAAAATTGTTTGTATAAAAAACTACGTTGAAACATGGAAAACTTTAATGCCAATTTTTAAATTTATTTTTAGACTCATTATTTTTGACCATACTGGTAATCATATAAATAACCATATGTTTTCCTATTTTTTGTAAGCTGTTTAGTAATGATATGTCATTATTTTGCGCAACATCCTCATACAAAAGTAATGCGATTTGTAATAAAAATTACTTGCCATTTGGTAATGTACTTATATAAAGGGTGTCCCAAGAAGAACGCAATTTTTAAATATGGCAACATTCGAAGTGTCATTGTTTGACATTTGAACAATTGTTATTGTTTGCTAGTAGAAGGTACGAGGTTAGTAAAAATGGAGCGCTACACGAATGGAGTATTGATGGAATGGAGTAATTGGGTATTGGAGAGACAACATGAAAATGCTGATTTTGCCGATAAAATCATCTTCAGTGACGAGGCACATTTTCATCTTGATGGCTTCGTCAATAGGCAGAATTGTCGCATTTGGGGTGAGGAAAATCCTCGAGTGATTCACGAGAAGCAAATGCATCCTCAACGTGTCACTGTGTGGTGTGGTTTTTGGGCTGGAGGAATCATTGGACCTTTTTTTATGAAAATGAGGCAGGTCAAGCGCAAACAGTCAATGGTGTTCGGTATCGTGAAATGATAACCAGTTTTTTCTTGCCTAGAATTGAAGAAATGAATGTGGAGGGCATGTGGTTCCAACAAGACGGCGCCACATGTCATACAGCCAGAGAAACAATTCAATTGCTGCATCAGTCATTTCCTGGTCGTGTTATTTCGCGTTTTGGAGATCAGAATTGGCCGCCTAGATCGTGCGATTTAACACCATTAGATTTTTTTCTTTGGGGTTTTTTGAAGTCGATGGTTTACGCGAATAAGCCGACGACGACTCAAGCCTTAAAAGAGGAAATCGGACGCTGCATTAATAAAATACCGCAGCATTCATGCAAAACGGTCATTGAAAATTTCATTAAAAGTTCGCGTGCATGCCAGCAAAGCCGCGGCGGCCATCTGCACGATATATTGTTCCATACATAACCTCATTCTGTCTACTTTACGATATAATAAAGTTTCACGATATTTTTTTTTAATATCTGTGTTTTATTTAAAATTTAAAAATTGCGCTCTTCTTGGGACACTCTTTATAACCACTTACTGCTTTTCTACACTGGGTATTGAAAATATTCTCAGTTTAAGGAGAACACATCAAAGCTCTCAATCGTGTGTGCTGGGTCTAAAAAGGTTAAATAATTTTTAATTGTTTTAAAGAAAATCGATTGAAAACATCAGAATGAAGACCAATTCCATAAGAAATTAATTAAAATATCGAAGGCGTATACGTGTTATATTACGCATATTAATATAAAGTATACGTATGGGTACAGTTGGTTGAATCCGTAGCACACAGAATGAAAAGTTTAGCACCTAATTTATACATTTCTAGTTTTTAGTTTGTGATGTCAAAATTTTTATTTTGAGGATGTATTAAAATTATGATGTGATGTAACAAATTTGTACACTCAAAATAAAAGTCAGTTCAAGGTCGCAGAAAAATGATATGTGTTTCGGCCAGCTAATTTTAGCAAAACGTGTCTGTAATTATTAGTAAAGTTAAAGCAGTACTAAAAACTAGTAAACTAATACTAAAATTTAGTAACATTTTAGCAAACAGTTAACATTTTAGTAAACAGTATAGAGATTATAGTCACAATTTTGATTGCATTAGACAATACTGCATATATTATTAACATTCGTTATTAGCGACTCTTAAGCATTCATAAAAAAGTAATTCGTAACCAAATTTTTAATATTATAAATTTATGATCGCAATTTTTGATCTGCCATTTTGAGTTTTAAATTTCCGTTATCAAATTCGTGCTAACCAACCATGAAATACTATATAGTGAAAATCAGATAACACAAAAAATGTACAAAAATTATTTAATGCGCCATTTTGAATATTAAATTTTCGGTTCCAGATTCGGAATCAGCGACCCCAAACCCTTAAGCACAATTGACTTAAATTAAATATATCCAAATTTTAAAAAGTATGACCTCCTTATTGGATCCGGCATTTTGAGTTTTTAAATTGTGGGGGGCTTGACCACCCATAGTAAGCTTTTTAGACCCCTATCCAGAAAAATCTCAGTAATTGACTCCCACTACCAGTATATAAATAATAAACAGTAGATTTAGGTCCATATTGCATATAATTCGACGTCAAAACTACATTATTTTTGTTCGACAAGGTACTTTTTGTAAGTAGTTTTACATATTTGCTTCATGAAAAATGCAGAAAATTTTAACCCTCACTTACCAGATGCATTACAAAAAAAAACTAAGTGGTTACCAAAATAATTAGTTATTTGGAATTTTATAACTAAAAAAATATGTGGTGACAAGTTTGTAAATAATCGGGATTACCTTTATACTTATCAGTAATTCAAACATTAGTAGTTGACAAAAATACATTATATTTGTAGTTAAATAAGCAGTTACATGTGAGCTTGACTGCTTATAAAAACGACTTCGTCAAACAAAAATATCTAGTGCTGACGCCGAATTACATGTGTTGAGATATTTCTTTTCATTATATAACCACTTGGCAACCTGGAGACATAGGTTTGAATCCCTTGTGATCATATTTTATCAAAAAAAAATAATTAAATTTCAATAAAAAATTATTTTTTAATTAAATTTAGTTCTTTGGAAAAGTTATTTTTAGACTAATTATCTTTATGCATATGTATATTTTTCGCTAGGTCGTTAGAAATTATATGTCATTATTTTGCGTGACATTCCCACATAAAAGTTAAAGATTTGTAATGAGAAATGTAAGCACTTGCCATTATGAAATATGTACTTATATAACAGCTTATATAGTAATATTTTTCCCAGTGTAGATTAAGAAAATTTAATTTTCACATTGTTTTGTATTACTAAATTTGTTTGTGGATTCAATTGGTTTAATTATAATTGTGATTAAGACTTTTACCGTTTGCAAAAATCCAACTTAGAAAATTATTTAAAACTTTTTTTTATAATTTATAACGAGCTTCCAACCTCCGTATATTTACAAAAATAAAGCAAATCAAACATATTAGCTCGGTTGATACTAGTATTTCGATCTGGCTAAAGATCTCATCAGAACCCGAAGTTTTAGAAAAGTTAAAGCCACCATAATAAGCAGAACTTTAACAAAAAACCTATTAATCATGAATTTTGCTCCATTCTTGTCTTCTTAGTAATCAAGCACGTGGTTAGGGTCTTTTCCTAACAAGCATCATGACGTTACTAAACTCTGAAGACCAAAAATGTTCTATTTATATAAAAAAAAATTAGTTTTTACTCTGGCTCAAGTAATATTTTTTTTATAGTTTTGTTAGTTTTTTGTTTTTAACTACATCGAGATTATTTTTATGTTTTTTTTTTTTAATTTATAACGAGCTTCCAACCTCTGTATATTTACAAAAATAAAGCAAATCAAACATATTAGCTAGGTTGATACTAGTATTTCGATCTGGCTTGTTATTCACTTTTTTTTTTGTTAATAAAAAAAAATATACTTCATGTTGCGTTTTTCTGCAACTAGTTAGACTAAGCCAAGAAAAAGAAAGGCTCACTTTATCAAATAAGCCACATTACCGAACATTCCCGTAGCATATTTGTTTTCTAACGTTATAGTTTTTTCTTTCACTGCATGATATTAACGAATTTTTGCATAGAAGCACTTAAGTTGCACAAGAACTCATGCATTTAGGCTTTTCATTAAACTAATGCAAAATATCATAAAGTGTTGTGAAAAATATTATTTTATTTTTTATAAGTTTCATTTACCCAATGAAGAAGTTTCATTCAAAAACTATAATCATAATCGGTATGAAGGTTTTTATTGATTTTAGAAAATTTTTCGTTCAATTTGTAAAGAAATGTTCCATTGGTTTACTGAAAATTTTCATAATTTGTCTTCCACCAAAATTAATTATAGGTTTAATTACTAAAATAGTATATTCTTGAGAAACAGCCTAAAAGCAACCTTAGATAGGTAAGATGAAATTCTGGTGAGTTGTTTCATAAATGCCAAATAAGGTTTTCTTAGGCTAGCATAAATTTTGAATTGAATTAAAATATATCCTTTACAACTTAAGTTGTTATTCCTTAATAAAAGCCAGTTGTTTTTGCTACCTTTTTTTCTTGTTTAATAAAACTACGAGATTTCTATTTTCATTTATAATGATGTAAAACATGCTGTTTAACTTTTCTTCATTGTTTCTTTTCAGAGCTAAAGTCCTAGAATGTTCCGCAAAGGAGGATAATAATGTAACAGAACTTTTTAAAACAATGTTGTCTTTGTCTCGATTTTTGCCTGTAGGTAGTTGTAATGAAGGTACCAGTGGTCTCAAAAGACGTTCATCGGCTTATGTTAGTGCATCGTCAAGTAGAAGTAAGTACAAGAAGTATTTAATATACATGCCACACAGATACCCAGTTAAAGAAAAAATTCTAAAAAGTTTTAAAAATCATATGAAATTGTATTCAGTCTGAAATAAGAAAATGTTTCTCAAACATCATAATTTGTGTTAAAATGTTTCCAACTGGGTAACTAAAGAATAAATTTTTTAATATTTAAGTTTTATTTGTATTGTTAGTATATAAAGAACACTATATAATAGGCCGGGTCGATTTGTATGGAGGCAAAAAAATCGCTCAACGTTCAAGGAAAATCGTATTCTAGTGATCAAAATAAGAAACTTTGCCGAAGGAACCATACCTCTAAAACGAATTCTGATGTCCCGACTTTTGACCCGTAGTTTAAAATTTTGAAAAATCCCACTTTGACCCATTTAGAGTGCCCCAATCGAATCCAACCCAATCGAATATAATTTATACATTAATCTGCTAGAGCGTCTTCCGGAGAAGAAATAGAGACCCTAATCTTGGAAAGACTCCTCCTACTTTCTGAAATATCTCTATCCCGAGATTTGCACATTTTGCTATAAAAACACGACTTAAAAGGCCCTCTTTCAACTTAAATTTTAACCCCTTAACGGTCACCTAGAATGATGTTTTATGCATTAATCTGCTAGCGTGTCTCCCTTAGAATAAGTAGCTCCCATAGTCTTGGAGAGATTCCTCCTACTTTCTCAAATATCAAAGTGGGCTTTTTAAAATTTTACCCTACGGGCCAAAAGTCGGGACATCAGAATTCGTTTTAGAGGTATGGTTCCTTCGGCAAAGTTTCTTATTTTGATCCCTAGAATACGATTTTCCTTGAACGTTGAGCGATTTTTAAATCGACCCGCCCTACTATATACTATATACTATATATATATATATATGTCTTAAATGAATAGTATAATGAATTTTATGTTTAACATAGTTTTACCATGGCAAAACAATGCCAGGTACACTTATTAGAACAATGTCCTCTTGATTACAACAACAAAATGTCATTATGATATCACATATGATGCAATTAAATCTAATGTGATACAATTTAATGGAGCAATTTTGAGAACAAAATTTTATATAATTAAGTGTATGGATATATTAAATTAGATAAAACTATATAAAGCTTCATATCAGTTTTTTTTTTAATCGGGGAGTTAAACATTGTATATTTAAAACATGGTATTAGTTCCTAACAAACTCTCTTTTTTTTGATAGTAATGAAAAACAATAGTTTTAAAACGTTTTATAAAAGTTTAAAATATTTATGTGCATGTTTTAAATATTGTTCTGAGTTCAAATTTGTGTTGATGTTGCATAACACAGTACAACATTTTCCAACTTTATTTTGCATGAAAATAAAAATTCCTATTTTTTTTTTTTTTAATTCCGATTTTTTTTTCACCCCATTTTTTACCTTTTTGCTCAATAACTGAACAAAACTTAGAACATTTTCAATTATAATTGAATATGTTCTAAATTTTTTTTCATGCATAGATAACATATAAAAATCTCATATTTTCTGTATAAGAATAGCTGTAATATGAATCGGAATTTTTATTTTCATGCAAAATAAAGTTTATAGAAAAAAACACAGCATATTTGTGGATTTGTAATCCTGTTATTGAGCAAAAAAGGTGAAAAATGTGGATTTTTGCGATTTTTAAGCACCGGATGCACTTTTTTCGGGAAGGATTGTTCCGTAGCTACAACTTTGCTTCATACACAAAAGCGATTTTCCGTACGGTATACCGAGATATAACCTTGTCAAAATATAGAAAAAGTGATAAAAATCCGCCTTGAGCCTTATTTTTGGGGCTACTTTCACGCTCAATTCTCAGAATTGAGTCCCAAAATCATGTGTTGTAATGATATATTGCAATATATAACTGAAACCCAATTTTGTGAACAATTTTGAAGTAATTTAATCTATAAATATATTTGAGGGATCTAATTGGATATTATCAGGGCAACGACATTCATGCACAAAAAAATCGAAAATATGCACACAATATTTTTTGTCAAACTTCATTTATTACTCGAAGGCATTGGTTTAAAAAAGAAATCCAATATAAATGTCTAAAAAATAAAAGTAAATGCTGTATTCAAAATCGAGAACGTGGAATCCAATATAAATGTCTGTCAAATGACAAGTAGATGATATGTTAAGGGTAACAAATGCCTTCTTTTGATTATTTTTTATAATTCTTAATTTTAATTCTTACAAAGTATGCATTTAATGAGAAAATATGCCAAATATGCAACAAAAGATGTCGAAATATGCATTAGATTATGCATTTATCGCCAAATAGGCATTTGTAACAAAATGTGCAAAAATATGCAATTACAAATCGATGCCATTTGGTTGCAAAGTCTTTGATTCGGAAAAGTATTTCGACAAAATCAACTTTGGGCTACAAACATGCATTTTCATGAAATTCGATGCCCTGGATATTACTATATTAAACAATTTTGAGATGAACGTGTATAAGATTAGACATCCATCAATATCAAATGAGATTACATTTTATATTTGAGATTTAACTTTTTTATGATTGAATAAACATATTTTTAATTGAATATAGAAGAACTTTTCCATAAAAAATCAACAGTTATTTAAAAGTTTAATCGGTAAAATTGTAAAGTTGAAAAGTTGAAAAGTAAGTAGTTCTGTTTTTAACTGATTTTCAGTTGAAAAAATATTTTGAGTGTGGTTTTATATTTTTTAAAGTTATTAAGTTTTTGTTTGTTCATTTTATACTAATTTTTCCTGAAATAACATTTTATTCATACAAAATAAATTTTCATAAGTTCATTTAATAAACATTATATTTCTTATACATAAAACGCAGTTGTTTTTTTTTTGTAATTTACCACAATGTCTGCAATTTCTATAAATTTTTCCTTTTTATATTTCTTTTGATTTAAAACACTCTCCTCGTCGTAAAAGAAATTGTCAGAAATTCAATTTCCTTTTGAGTTACTTACAAACAAACCAATTTTATGACTGGTATAACAAAAAGACACATGCGCTTTTTTCAAACTGCAATACTAAAGAAAATATATGATGGTGGTTTTGTAATGACAATTCAAGCTTTTTTACATAACAAAATGTTGTGGTTAAATTACTTTTTGTTTTTATGCAAATTTATTATTCTTATCACAAAAAAACCTAAAAACACAATGTTTAATTAAGAAATTTTTTTTAATTTTAATTTAACAAAAAATAACAATTTAGAGCTTTTGATACACAAAAAAAAAAAAAAAATATTTTGATTGAAGTCATTACTAAAATTTATTTTCTATATGTCACTATGATCAGATCGAGCGGTATTTCTAGCCAAAGTGATTAAAACCGACAAAACCAACTTCTTTTGTTTTTAAATTCACTACAATAAATTATGGAACATTTCGTGTAATTTCAATCAAAACGCCTAAATTTAGACAATGAATGCGTCAAGTTCTGGAAAACACATTTTGATAGCAAAAATACGCAAAATAAGTATTTATATAACGCTTTTTATTTGTAATTACACATTTTCTTAGTGAAACTACTCATATTAGGCATAACGTATGTAAATTTACAGCAATGTGTATTAAAACAATTATCTGACATTAGATTACTTTGAAAAATTATAAATTAATGCATAAATTACAATTAAAATAAATGTGAAAATGTAAAATGCAGCAACAAAATATATATCGCTCATTTACTTCAATAACGTCATAACTCAAAAATTTTGATTTTGTAGAAAACGAGTTTAAAGTTTTCAATTTACTCGCTCCTTGAAGAAAAAAATAACGAAATAATTTCTCTCAAGAGGTGAGTATAAAAGATATCAATACGACTTTTTTACACAATATGATACGTGATATAACGAATAATTCTGAGTCATTAATTCAAAAATCATGTTTTTTGAGTTGTGACGTTCTTGCAGTAAATGAGCGATATCATTGTTTAAAATCGGACAATATATCCATCGAATATTACAATATCTGGATATTGTGACCAGTTAATCTAAACTACAAGTCCATCACAATAAGTTCCAGCAGAATGTATTTTAAAAATATGTAATGTGAGTTTGAGAAAAAATTGTTATCAAATAAAACGTCTCCCCATTATTTCAGTTTTTAAAGGCTGGAAATAGATTTGGTAAATATTCCGCAAAAGCGGACAAGAAGTTGTAAAAACAAATATCAAGTTACACCATAAGGGCTGACATTTTCTTTGATGTAGAAAAAATTACGAATTTTGAAAATTTTGGCTAATAATAAAACCTAAAACTCTAAAAATCTGAGATTTTTTTTGTTGAAAAATCTATCTTTTTGCATAGGAAAAATACTTTGAATCTAGAACTTTTTTTAGAATCAAAGTCTTTTTCTATAGGAAATCTCGGATTCTTACACGTTTTCTACAGGAAAAGCCGTCAAAATCAAAAAATGTACCTATGTTCAAATGTCTAAGTCTGAGGCATACATATTATTTAACATTGTTAACTGTTATTATATTATCTTTTTGTTAATAAATTATTTAAAAATAATATTATTCTTGTATTTTTGCAATGTATATTGCATTTTTTGCTGTAGTAAAATTACACATAACTACTGAAAATTGTGTACACGTTTTTAATTTATATAAACGCATTTTATGTGTAATTAAATTACGCATAATTTGTGTAATAATTTTAGTTACAATCTTATAGTAAATTTACCCAACTTTTAGTAGGAGTTCAGTTTCCTACTATAAGCTAGTTAAATTTAAACAAAAATTAATTAGAGTGTAAAAAAACTTTTGCTTCTAAAGTCATGGCTTATGATTTTGTAACATTTAGGCTCCAGTTTATTTTATGAAAAAATAAGGGATCCAAATCAGTTAACGAGTAGATATTTTTACAAAAAGCGTAACAAACTATGTTTTTTTTAAATCTGAAAGCTCTCAAAATATTGATATTCAATTTTATTTTTTCCCAAAATTGGTATTAGATTAAATTATCAGTTCTAATTTGTAAACTAATCATTCAATAATACTTTCTTTTCAATTACACTACTCAAAGGACAATAAACCTGACTTTAAAATAAATCTTTTTTAATAGAACTATACGTACGCTGAACCCAAATCTGGCAAACAAAAATTTTCTCATTTGCAGTTTTTTAAATATAGCGGTATTTATATGTAAGAGGGCGGATCAAAAAGTACGTGGCTTTACGAACTTCACTCGCAGTTATATAAAATGCAACACTGCTCCAATCAAGTACCACCTGTTAATAGACTACTGTCAAATTTTGAGCAAGTTCCGTCATTTACTTTGCGTTTAACAGCTGTCCAAAACATACAACCTCGTGCATTTTTTTTAAATAGAAAAAAGCGAATTTCGAGTGCTCATTAAAATTTGTTTTTTGCGAAAAAAAAAACCGTCAATCAAACCAAGGAAAAGATTGATAAATACTAAGGGGACTCTGCACCATCGATTTCAATGGTAAAAAAAGTGGTTAACTGACTTTCGTTGTGGTCGCACAAGTACAAATGACGCTGAACGTTCTGGACGGCCAATTGAGATCAATACACCCGAAAATGTCGAAAAAATTGACGATATGGTTGTTGATGCCATACTCAATTCATATGGCAGTGTGGTTTCGATTTTAAATGATCAGTTGGTTTTAAAAAAGCTGTCTGCAAGATGGGTGTCGCGTTTGCTCTCAATTGACCATAAACGTAATCGTGTCACAACTTCAAAGGATTGTTTGGAGTTGTTTAACCGCAATTCGAATGAGTTTTTGGATCATTTTGTAACTATGGATGAAACATGGATCCATTACAACACTCCATATTCTCAGGATTTAGCCCCCAGTGACTATTTTAATAAACATTAATAGGAATATAAAGCTGTACAAAATTATTTTTAATTTGAGTATTATCAGGTCGGTGTTTGTATCAGGATATCGTACTGGTATTGCAAGAAATTTGAAAATTATACTTTATAATTTTGTTCTTATAAATGTTATGTAAAAAAAATTTTTATTACTATGCATAAACTAGATATTGTAATAAAAAAAAATTAAATTAAAATTGCAGTTCCATTGAAAATGTCCTGAAATAATTAGAAAATAACATAAAATTTCACAATATTTCAAACTCTCTTCAAATAACAAATTAAAAAAAAGTTATCTTCATATAAATATATATATTTAAAAAACTGAAACTAAAATATTTAGCTTAATAAAATAATAAACCCAATAAGAATTAATCTAATTTAATTGAAATGAATTTAAAATATTTATTACTAATACCACTAAACATAAACATTTATAAAAATAAAATTTCAAAAAAGTTCGGAATTTGAGCAAATATGTAATTGATTCAATAAATTTTGAATTGACAGCTTTTAAAATTTACAACAAACCGATTTAATTGAACAAAGTAGGGAAATATTTTTTTCTGTGTACAACTGGAGAGTTTGCCACCTTTTGCAGAACCTATTGTTTTAATACATATTTTATACCATATCTTTTTTATGTAAGCTGATAAGGAAGGTCTTGATGAAATTTGGATATATTATAGAGAAAAAAATGATGGTGTCTAAGATTACACAGGTCAACAGCAAAAAAAGGCTTGACTAACCACTATATAGATTTGATGCATCATGGCTGCCTAAGTACAAAAATGGTAAAATTTTTCAATTCTATGGATAATTTTTTTTTTAAAAATTTTTTAAGTAAAATTGACAATATTTTGAGACATTTCTCCACTTATGTTGTCATAACTCAAAAACAACTAGTCCGATTTTGTCAAATTAAATTTACAAAAATTAAGGTTTACAATATCTTTAAAGAACGTGTACAAATCTTTTTAATGCGATCAATAGTTTCAAAGTTATGAAACAAATTGTTAGCAAAAAAAAAAAAAAAATGCTAAAAAAAAAAAAATTGAAAAACAAAAATCTGGAAAAAATCGAAAACTGCAAAAAAATATTACTTTTTATTTTTTTGTAGTAAAGCTACATATCATGCGAATTAAACTAGATATGGATCATAAAAATCGATGCATGCTTTACATTTTTATTTACAATTAATTGAAGGTATCGCATATTTACAAGCACTGTAGAAAATTGAACCTACTATATAATGAAAATGCAGAACATAAAAACTCAGGTGCATTTTACGACACGCATTTTGGCAAAACCCCTTTGGGAAAAACCTCTATGACATTTTTATGATTCTAATAATTAAAAAAAAATAAGTAATAAACAAAAGATTGTTTAATTTTTACGATTGCGGTAGGATAGTAATAAAACGCTCATAAATGTGCGTGTACGCTGAAGTGCTCTTATTTTCCGTTAGCTACCTGTAACGAATGATTTTTTTTTTTTCATAAAAGTCCTTAATGTTTTTTAGGATTCTTGGGAATAATAAAAAATTTGCAGCACACACAAACTGTATCCACACAAAGGGTTATCCCAAATTATAGTATCAGTATTTATAAGATCTCCTTGACCCTTTTTATTTCATTCAAGAAGTGTTTGCGATAACGCAAACATCATTTAATACCTACACAAAAATTAGAGTCATACAGCTTAGAAGTTAAAAAAAATTTTCAAATATTAATAAAAATGAGCCAGAAAGCCAGAACATTTTTATGTAAAAACGATCCAGATTTATTTTGTTATGTGTGCGGCCAATATATCACCGTTAAAAAACGGAAGTGCTTCTTAACTTCATTGCAAAAGTCATATCAAGATTGCTATAATATCTATCCGCACAATTTGAACCAGCATTGGACACCGAGTACTATATGCATTCCATGTCGATTGAATTTATCTATGAAGTCTTCTAACGTAAAGTAAGTATAAATTAATAGATTTGGAATATTTTATAATTACAATATTTCTTAATTAAAATTTGAATTCTTCATATTCCTGATTTCAATTTTTTTTTTTCATTTTACAGACGACACTTGGAAATTTTGAAGCCTATGCTATGGAGAGAAACAGCGAACCACGCATCCGAGTGTTATTTTTGTTTAAGTACAAAAAGCGGTTTTGGAAAACATATGCGATGGTCTTACCCCACGAGGTCTGCTGATGGGTTTACACTTGCAGTTCTACATTCACAAGAAATAGAATATGCTCAAGATCGGGGTGCAAGCTGTAGTCATGTGCTTTTATCTTCACCAGGACACTCAACCTCAAGTATGTCTTACCAATCAGATATGTCAGATCCAGCACTACCATCTACAGCTGAAAATGACGAGTTCATCCCACACAAACATTTCTCGCCGAGACCATGGAATCCAGATCAGCTTACTGGTGTAATTAGAGACCTTGGATTGTCGAAAAGATCTTCTGAATTACTTGCGTCCCGGATGAAAGAAACAGATCTCATAACTAAAGAAACTAAAGTTTCGTATTACCGTACTCGAGAAAAAGACTTACTTCATTATTTTGCTGAAGAGGATGACTTTGTGTACTGCACAGATATTTCTGGTTTGATGACTGCCATGGGCTTACAGAGATATGATTCAAACGAATGCCGTTTATTTATCGACTCATCAAAACGCAGCTTGAAGTGTGTCCTTTTGCATAATGGAAATAAATTTCACTCCTTGCCGATCGCACATTCAACCAAAGTAAAAGAAGAATACTCTGTAATTGCATTGGTCATGAAGAAGATAAAGTATGATGAACATAAGTGGGTAATTTGTGTTGATCTTAAGATGGTAAATTTCCTCTTAGGCCAACAAAGCGGCTTTACAAAATATCCTTGTTTTATATGTTTATGGGACAGCAGAGCTAAAGCATGGGATTCGTTTGTATGGGTTATTCAAAATTTCTTAGGAAATAACAAGGGTGATGATTACGTTGCGCACGTTGAAGAGATGTTAACTCACTTCCAGAATCTTGGATGCAACATGAGCATCAAAGTACACTACCTGCACAGTCACTTAGATCGTTTTCCTGAAAATCTAGGAGACTTGAGTGAAGAACAGGGCGAACGATTCCACCAAGATATCCGGACAATGGAGGAACGATACCAGGGTCGCTGGGATGCACACATGATGGCTGATTTTTGCTGGAGTATTCAGAGTAACACTTCGTTATTCAACAATAGTAGAAAATCGACTAAAAGAAAATTTCAGAGTTTGTAGTTTATAATACATATTTATTTATTTATTTTCTTGTTTTATTTATTATAATAAATGTGAATAATAAAATATAAATTTTCTACTATTTAATTTATTTATTTATTTACATTTAAGCTCATCCAACACAAATGTCTTTCCGAAGAATAGAATCAGTATATTCTAGGTAGGGTTTTGCCAAAAAATACACGAATGTTACTATGTAATGCATTTTTGATGTGAAAATTTGTACATAGCATGGGGAAAATGTTTTCAAAATTCAATCAATCGAAAGAAGAACATTAACTACTCAATTTTATGTATATCAGACAAAAAACTAAAATTTGGTGAAAATGAGCGAATTCACTTAATTGTGAATAAATTCGAAAAAAAATCAATCGATTTTTATGATCGATATCTCATTTTGTTCCTATTACATGTGGCTTTGCGATAAAGCAATAAATCTGAACGATTTTTGCCGTTTTCGATTTTTTATGATTTTTTTAAAACAAAAAAATTTGCTATTTTCACGTAAAAAAAATATTTTTTCCCTCAATTTTTTATTATAACTCCGAAACTACTGAGCCGATTGAAACGCAATATATTAACGGATTAAAGGCTATGTAAATTTCAGTTTTTCTAAATTTATTTGAATAATATCGGACTAATTTTTTTTTAGTTATCATTAATTATGTGGAGAAACGTCTAAAAAAATTTATAATTTTACTTAAAAATTTTTAAAAAAAAAACCTCTCCATAGAATTTCAAAATTGATATATTTGTACTACTGGGACCACAATACATCAAAATTGTATAGTGGTTTTCAAAGCCCCTAAAATTTTTTCAAAATTGTTGCCTTGTGTTATAGGCCATGGTAGCGATTTAATGAGTGGGGTCAAAAATTACGCAATTTTTGTTTTTTCTAATTTATTTGACATTGGATCCAAAGAAATCAATAAATCCGTGACTTTTTGAAAAAAACACATTTTTTTTTGGACAAAAAAATTTTTTTTTCAACATAATCTCCTTTTAGCTCAATACACTTAGTCCAACGTTTCTCCAATTTCTGTATCCCTTCCAAAAAATAGGATTTTTCGAAGTCCATAAAATAGGCATTCTTGGCCATATGGGGTCGTTTTTTTTATCCTCGTTAAATCGGTCCAATAAGTTGGCAGAATATTCGCCGTTTATTGTTTTTCACTTTTGAAGGTATTCGATGTGGATTATCCCGCGTGCATCCCAAAAAAACTGTTGCCACTACCTGCTTAGCCACGATTACGTTTATGGTCTATTATGGTATATGAGGGCAAACGCGGCACCCATCTTTCAGACAGCTTTCTTGAACCCAACTGATCATTTAAAATCGAAACCACACTGCCATATGAAATGCCTATATCATCGACAATCTCACGCACTTTTACTCTTCGATCGACCAACACCATATCGTGGATTTTTTCGACATTTTCGGGTGTATTGACCTCAATTGGCCGTCCAGAACGTCATTTGTACTTGTGCGACCACAACGAGAGTCAGTAGACCACTTTTTTACCATTGAAATCGATGGTGCAGAGTCCCCATAGTATTTATCACGCTTATCCTTGGTTTGATTGAAGGTTTTTTTTTTCAAAAAATAATGTTTAATGACCACACGAAATTAATTTTTTTTTTTCATTTTTATAAAAATCAACGAGGTTGTATGTTTTGAACAGCTGTTAAACGCAAAGTAAATGACGGAATTTACTCAAAATTTGACAGTAGTCTATTAACAGGTGATACTTGATGGGAGCAGTGTTGCATTTCATATAACTACGAAAGAAGTTCGAAAAGCCACGGACTTATTGATCCGCCCTCGTAAGTTTTAAAAGTTCCTTTATTTTGGTACTTTTTTGATATTATATAGCTGTTATTGTAACAAAAGCGTTAATTTTGTGGTACTTTATATTCACATATAAGACTTTCAAATTCACATATATTCATCCTTATTAAGTCTAACCGGACACGTATTTTTTCTATTTTCGATATCTTAACTACTTCGGGTTTGGTCGTATTTATTCCGAAACCCTATATTTTGCATTATGGTGGCAACTCTGTGGCTCACGTATAAGGCAATATGTGTATCAAACTTTATATATTTTTTAGCGTGTAAGGAAAAATAATTAATTCGTATATTTAAGATAGGCTGCCAAACAAAAATTAGTAAAAAAAAATTGGTTTTTTTGCATTTTTAATACTTAATAATTATTTTTGCGCTGGATTGTGCCTTTTTCAATTAACTTTCCAACGATATATATATCATGATATGAAAATAATGAACTTTACTAACAAAAAATTAAAAAAAAATAAAAAAAGCGTATAAAAATTTACCAACAGGTACTGTTTAAATGTTATACACATTTTAATTTGCACCAGTGTAGTACTAGTACTGTGTTATAAAGTAGAAAATATGCACAATGTGCATACCGTTCGTTATTTTCCAAAAAAGTGTCTGATTTTGAAGTGCCGGGCAGATTTTATTTCCCTTTGGTCTAAAACCATTAAATTTAAAATTTGGGGCTGATCGGATAATATTTAGTGGCCGCGCCCATCAACCAAAAATTTAAATACATGAAATATATGGAAAAAATTTATATTTACTTAATTAACATAATATATAAAAGGCAAGGGAAGAAAACAGCAATAATTAAGAGATTAAACTTATTTCTGAGTTGAGTGTAGACTTGTTATGAGTCGGAAATTTTGTCCTATATGCTTCAACAAACTGAAAGACCAATTGTTTTTGTTCTTCATTCTTCGTTAGAATGCGGTTATAATCTTTCATAAATTTCACACCGCGTTCTGCATTATCATTGACAACAAATAACTGCCGACTAAAATCCAATGCTGCTTGAAAGTCTTCGTTTTCTACCCATGTTGATGGATCGCATTGCAAAAAGGCCGCAGATAAGTTGAATGCCGAAAAGAAATATTTAGTTTTTATAAGAGACAAAATCTCTCAATGAGGTGAGGTGGAGCACTTTTGGGTCCGCAATTCTTCGCCCTTCCAATAGCTTTACATTGGGTTCTATTGATTGTAGACAATTCAACATTTCACGCTTTTCTTCTAGTGAAACATTAGGGTCAAAGAATGCTAAGGCTGTAGTTTCCGGTGTTAAGTACCACAAATGTGCTTTAAATTTCGACAAAATTGTGTCAGATACTTCTTTATCAATTTCTGCGTAGGCGATGGCATTTTTTATAAATTGAAGATCCTGGCTTGGAGCTTGGATGGCGTTTGGGCATCCGTACCAGTTTTTTATGTAAATCTTCACAAGAAAAATACAAATTTCTCGCAAAGCTTTGAATTCTGCTGCTGTTAAGCGAAACTGCTCTCTAAAAAGAAATATTTTCAAGCAATACAATCCTTTTCCCATGAACCTTGCATGTGATGTTGAACTGCATGTGAAAAAATTCATACCATCTTCTCCAAGAAATGTCAAGGTAAGTTGAAGAAATTCTTTATAATCTGCACGGATTTGCATTTGCTGCAGCTGATTATTGCAGAATATTTTTAGAGCTTCAGATTCTTCGTTACTTATTTTAGAGCGGACAATTTCATCATCTAGACCACATTTGTACAACTCGTGATCAAGGTTATCCCAAACCGCAGCGAATCTGTTGAAAATGGGTACTTCGGGTGCACTTGTTGCGGAATATTTTACTTCAAATACACTTTTCAAAACAATTTCATACATGTGGTGGCGGCATGGGAGCTGAATCAATTTCCGTTCTAAAAAATTTTGTATGAAAACAGTTGCACCGCTTTTTGATCCGGTATTGGAGGAAGTTGTATCAAAGCTCATGGCGCCAACTCGATCAATAATGTTCCAACTGACCAATGCGTCACGAACAGCAGTTGCAATGTTTTCTCCCGTAGACGGTTCTACAGCGGTAGCACTGAGAAATTTTGACGTACCATCATAACTGACGAGAATTGCGATTCTATCTACTTTTTTTTTACCAAGTGTTGATTCCATTAGTTTGCCATCCCAGTGAACCACCAACGATCGAGCATTGCTTATCTATAGAAAAAAACCAAATGGATGAAAAACAATGAAGAAAATGAATAAATTATCGAGATAATTACAAATTACATATAAATCATAAGAATATAAATTAAAATAAAAAGTTACATTTTCTTGAAAATCAGTTCGAATGTTCTCTTCTTCCATTTGTCGATGTTTCTTTCGCATTTCATGAATAGATGTTCTATTGATAACTAGTTCACTAACATCCACTTTCAAAGCTTCTGCTGTAGCTTTTCCACTCGATACTTTAGCATCATCTAATGCAGCGGAAAGACGTGGCGTGATCCATTGGGTTCGGCCTCTTTTTTTACGTTCTTCTTTACCACTATTGACTTGGTCATCGGTAGCAAAGTCCATTGTGGGATCTAATACCTCATCATCATCCATATCATCATTATCTTCCCCTGCTATCACTTATGCCGAATCAAAAAAGTATTATTAAATTAAAAAAAAACACAAAATCATGTATGTATCTACCAATACTTTGCTTTAACATTTCTGAGTGTCTCCTCTTTCGAGCTTCCTCTTTATCTTTTCGCTCAATTGAACGTTTTTCTTGAGCGTACATTTTAAGATCGACACCAGCCATGCAACCCGGACGTCCCTTCTCTCTTTGTTTTAATAAAAACTGTCTGTCTTCTTCGACAGGAATCATTTGCAAAGCATTTGCATGGGCAATGTCGAAGAGATCATCCAATTTTAAAACAAATTCTCCTTGTTTACTGTGTGGTTTTCCTTTCGAAGAAGTTTTCCTAACACGGTTCCATTCATCATAAATTTTAATTAGTTTTTCACAACATTTGTGTTCTTCACGTATTGGTATTCTAGCTTGTTGCCAAAACACCGATGCCATATTTACAGATAACTTTGCACTCTCTTTGGATGAAAATTTTGCGATTCGCATATTATAAAAGAATACTTGCAAAGCTTGACGATTTGAGGGTAATTTAGCTCCCAATATTTGGTGTAATATTCGGCCAATAAGAATAATATTGGAATCCACTGAACTTCGAGTAGTAATTGAAGAAGATGTTGTTGGCAAATCCGCCATTATGAAATTTCCAATTAGTGTCGTGCTAACAAATTATGTATTAATATTTTTTTTTATATTTTCACACGAAAAACATGTAAACTAAATTACTTCTTTGAAATTCACACGATACACAAATTTACACAATATTAAATTCTTTTAATTCTTTTACCGTTTCTTTTTTATAATTATTTGCACTTTTTCCTTAAACAATATCTGACACGCATCAAGACTGTATGAAAATAAAGAATAAAGACTCAAAATACATATATTTTGTGTACTGAGCAATTCGCAACGGTACTTTTTTGTTTTGCTTGGCAACAGCAAGAGAAATATTTCAAAACGATATATATAGCCTTTTCATAAGTGTTTAAAATAAATAATTATGTTACTTGCTTCAACTTTCTTATTAACCAATTTTGGAAATTGATGACTTATTAGCAAGATAATTTCATTGCTAATCGTAATCAATTAGATTTTGTAGAAAATATTCTCTTTTGTGCACTTAATTTGAAGAATATTGGGTAAATATAAATTTTTTCCATATATTTCATGTATTTAAATTTTTGGTTGATGGGCGCGGCCACTAAATATTATCCGATCAGCCCCAAATTTTAAATTTAATGGTTTTAGACCAAAAGGAAACAGAATCTGCCCGGCACTTCAAAATTTATTTTTAACGACCGGTCTAATGCACATACAATTTTTTATTTTTATTAGCAAAATTATATAATGTTAACTTAATTATATAGTGATACAATTTTAAATTTTTATAGCATACATGAAATATAAAAGGATAAAACTAAACATGCAAAATTTTCCATTTCCTTGCAATATTCTTAAGATATCCTGAAACAAACACCGAGATGATTATAATGAAATGAAAGTTTTTTTTGTATAGATTTATATTCGTTTAAAGAGATTTCATGATTTTGAGGATAGATTTGAAAAAAATGAACCTTTAAAAAAAAACTTGTATCTTCAACAAGGTTGGCCACTGGTACCTTTTAAATATCATTTACAGTTTCAAAACCGTTTCAAATGGATAACCGACACAATATCAATACCGAAACACCTGAATTATAAAATACCGGTATACCACAACCGTTTCCTTTAACACCGCTACGATAATCGGTTAATCGGTTATTAAAAAAATATTTTGTGCAAAAAATACAAAATTGTTAATGAATTTCAATTCATGTATATTTGTTTATTTAAAAATTGTTTTTATAACAAATTTGACGTACGGTTACAAGCTTTTAATTTGCATTGGCAACACATTTATATGAATTTATAATTTTATTTTTTCATATAATTTCGATACAAATATTAAATATTTGCAGTATACCATCTAGTGTTCCAAAAAAACTTTTAAAATTTGTGTTTGACAAGTAAAACTTAAAATACTAAATATTTTTTTTTATTTTAATTTTTTTTTCACACGCTATCCACATCCGTACATCTATATCTACTATTTTCAAGAATTAATGATATGAAATGTTATTTTCCAAAGAATATTACAGTAATTTGAAAATTCGTATTATCAATACAGGGAAATAGTAGATATGGGTGGATAGCGTATGAATTTGCCCTTATGTTCAAAAGAATGTACGTAAACTATAAGTACTTTACATAAAATAAAATCACTCAACTGTGATTTTAGCATTATTAAATTACATTTACTGTGATGTTTTTTTTTTTGATTTTTACAATTATTTTTATGAAATTATACATATAAGTGTTTTGTGTAGTGTCATATGTATTTTTTAAAATAATGTAAAATTGACAAAGATTTGTCTAATAAAATACTATCCCCGAAGATGTTGGAAAACCCCCAACGAAACGTCGGAGATAAAAAATTAAGTAAATAAGCGTTTATTTCCATAAATATCTAACCTTAAACGCCTGATTTAGAGAAATCTAAAAAAAACTAATAGAAAAATTAAAATTGAAAAGGTCGATATATAATAATAACAAATTAAATTATAAATTTTACAGTTTTGTTAGTTTTTTGTTTTTATATACATCAAGATTATTGTTATGTTATTTTTATTTTTATAACTAGCTTTCAACCACCTCATATTTACAAAAATAAATAAAATCAAACATATTAGCTAGGTTGATGCTAGTATTTCGATCTGGCTAAAGATCATTACCAGAAGTTTTATAAAAGCTAGAGCCTCCAGAATAGGCAGAGCTTTAACAAAAAAACTTATTAATTATCAATTTTCGTACATCCTTGTCTACTTAGTAATCAAACACTTGGTTTAGGGTTTTTTTCCAAACAAGCATCATAACTTTACTAAACTTTGAAGATAAAAAAATGTTTTATTTATATAAAAAAAAATTTAGTTTTTACTCTGGCTCAAGTAATATTTTTTACAGTTTTATTAGTTTTTTTGTTTTTATATACATCGAGATTATTTTTATGTTATTTTCAATTTATAACCAGCTTTCAACCTCCGTATATTTCAAAAATAAACTGAATCAAACATATTAGTAGGTTGATACTAGTATTTCTATCTGGCTAATGATCGAGAAAAAGCTAGAGCCTCCAGAATAGGATAATTTAGAGTTAATAATCATTTTTTTTTTTGTGTGGTTAAGTTTGCAATGTTACCACTGATAGGATCAAATGCTTTAATACTTTAATTTTTAAACTTTGTTAATAAGCTTTTTATAAATATTATGGCTGGGGAGCCAATATGTTAGGCTATAAAGTATATTTTAATTTTTTATTTTTAAAATTAATACTCAGTTTTTTATTAATATGTAATAATGTTATTTGGCCTTGTGTGCTTTAGTATTATAGATGAATTATAAATAAGTAAAAAAATAAATAAATTTTAGTTTTTTTGAATAATTTAAAACATTTTTTATATATTTTTTTTAACTTTTTTCAATAATAGCGGTACATACTGCTATTCATGTATACGAATGAAATACCGAAACCAACAATAAATCGTTACCGTTATTTGTTCCGGTGGCCAACCGTGATATTTAACTTAAATGCCATTCAATTTAAAATATTGAAATATTGTTTATCAACATTATAAGATCAAGTTTAATGAGTCAAAAAATGGGCCAGATGATTTAAAATAACATTAACCATATTCGAATTCAGCCTATCTAAGCGGAAAAACAACTCGCCAGAGTTTATTTTAAACTCTTAACAAAAGTTGGATTTGGGTATAAAAATTTTCAAAAATGTACAAAATAACACTTTTTGCACATTTTCAAAAAGAGAAAATATATTTTATCATATATGAGCTTGTGTATGGCAATATATGAGCATTAGAGCGGCAGTTTTTTCCTAATTTTCGATTTTTATCAATTATTATTGCGATTATTGTAAAACTAGGTCAGAAAGTTAGGTGTTGCGAATGTGAGAAAAATCGGATGCCTATAATTCTTGGCGAGCCGCTAACAAAGCTTTCGATTTTTTATTAAATTTTTTTATTATTAAATTTAAATTTTTCTATAAAAATATGTCGGTACACATAATTTTTAATTAATTTTGGCATTCTAAGCGCTAATATTTAAAAACGTTTGAAATCGTACTAACGGTTTTGGAGATATTGCGACTTAATTTTTACTAAAAATAGAGTTTTCTTTCTACATTCCACAAATATTATTTTTATTTTTGCACTAGCAACTTAGACAACACTACTTTTCATTTGAGCATACATCACAATATTGGTCAAAGGATAATTTGTAAATTTATCTAGACATATCTCGGAAAAACAGAAAATGTATATAGTAAAATTGTTATACTTTTCAATTTTATGAACATGATTATGGAAGGAATATTTACTTCTTAGTAATCAAACACGAGATTAGGGCATTTTCCTAACAAGCATCATGACGTTACTAAACTTTGAAGATAAAAAAAATGTTCTAAAATGTTCTAAAGCCAGCAGGGACCGTAAATAATGATTATTGTTCGTTTTTTTTAAATCAAAAAATCAATCACTTAGAACAGACATATAAAAATTTTATTGCACCATTATTATTATTTTTTGACAATCTTTGCATATTCGTGATGATTTTTAAATTTTTGATTTTTAAAGTTTTCTTCAATGGTAATGATTATTTTTGAGTAATAATAAAAAAAACAGCCATAATCATTACTTTCGAGCAAAAAAAAAATAAAACTCAAAATTAATCATTATATATGATTTTTAAATTTTTCGCTTAAAATAAAACTCACTTTCAATTTACGACTTTATATCAGGGACCGTAATCATTATGAGTTTTATAATAAAAATTACACAATAATGATTATGTTATGAGTTTTAAGGATTTTCTTCAATGGTAATGATTATTTTTGAGTAATAATAAAAAAAATCCGCAATAAATAAAACTCAAAAATAAAACTCAAAAATAATCATTATTTATGATTTTTATTTTTTTCGCTCAAAATAAAACTCACTTTCATGTAGGTGTAAATATATATACATATTAGGGTGGGACGATTAGTATGGAAGGAAAAAAATCTTAATGGGCTCTTCGCGTTTCTGATTCTTGGGATTGTACTGAGCAAAAAAGTCCACTAGACCAAACGTCTACGGTGAAAATCGAGCTTCCAGATTTTGACTTTACGGCAAAAAAGCCCTATTTTGAAATTAATAATTAACCCCTTAAACCCCACCCACAAATATGATTGATGCATTAATCTGCTAGAGAATCTTCCAAAGAATAGATTGATACCATAATCTTGGATAAGCTCCTCCTCCTTACTGAGATATGTCCATCCCACACATTGTTACTTTCACAAAATACGGCAAAAAAGCCCTATTTTGAATTTGATTAACCCCTTAAACCACATTCAAAAATATGATTGATGCATTAATCTGCTAGAGAATCTTCGATAAGCTCCTCCTACTTCCTGAGATATGTTCATCCCACACATTGAAAGTGAGTTTTATTTTGAGCGAAAAAAATAAAAATCATAAATAATGATTATTTTGAGTTTTATTTTTTTTGCTCAAAAATAATGATTATGGCTGATTTTTTTTATTATTACTCAAAAATAATCATTACCATTGAAGAAAACTTTAAAAATCAAAAATTTAAAAATCATGACGGATATGAAAAGATTGTCAAAAAATAATAATAATGGTGCAATAAATTTTTGTTTATGTCTCTTCTAAGTGATTGATTTTTTGATTCAAAAAAACGAGCAATAATCATTATTTACGGTCCCTGCTTTATATATGATGTACTTACATATTTTTATGCATATGTATACATATTAACACCTACAAAAAAGTGAGTTTTATTTTGAGCGAAAAATTAAAAATCATAAATAATGATAATTTTGGAGTTTTATTTTTTAGCTCGAAAGTAATGATTATTGCTGATTTTTATTAATATTTCTCAAAAATAATCATTATCATTGAAGAAAATCCTTAAAACTCATACTATAATTATTATTGTGTAATTTTTATTATAAAACTCATAATGATTACGGTCCCTGAAGGCCAGAGCCTCCAGAATAGGATAATTTAGAGTTAATTTTAGTTTTTTTTAGTAATTTAAAACATTTTTTATAAATTTTTTTTAAACTTTTTTCATTAATAGCGGTACATACTGCTAATCATGTATACGAATGAAATACCGAAACCAACAAGAAATCGATACTGTTATTTGTTTCGGTGGTCAACCTTGATATTTAACTTAAATGCCATTCAATTTAAAATATTGAAATATTGAAGTATTGTTTATCAACATTATAAGATCAAGTTTAATATTTATCTCAAAAAAAAAGATACTTTTCATTTCTATATTTGTTTCACCTCTTTTTTAATGTTCATTTTGTTTAATTTCATGCCTGAATAAATTCATCCGAACCTTTTCAAGTCCATGATGCCATAATTGACTACAGTACACGAAGAGTTTTTTTGTGTTGTATTCTCTGTTTTTGCTGTTGTTGTTATTTGTACTTGTAATGTGCATAAAAATAAGACAGGGGTTTATTTTCCAATAGACTCTTTGGTTGTATTTCCTCGTTACTAAAACAAAAAAAAAAATAACAAAAATGTTTTCGCTTCATTGTCGCAATGCAGTAGAGTTAAAAATATAGAGTAGTACTGCTGGTCATAGTAGTATTACAACATTTTTTTCCTTTTCTATTTATATTCCTCAAAACGTACAATGTTAGTTAAAAAAGGCAAAAACTCCTAGGACATTTAACCGTTTAATGTGTAATGAGAATCTTAAATGGATTTCATTTATGATAACGAGTGATATGGAAGAAAACCAGACACACATTTTCACTTACAACTGCTTTTGTATACTACACTGATCTTTTTTTTATCAACTTGTCTTAAGGAATTTTGTCAGATTATGTGTGCCAAGTATTTAACAGATCGGGTCATTATTTCGTTTACAAATTTAATTTAAACAAATAGTGATTAATAGAGTTTTTTCTTTTTGGCATCTTTTTGAAACCTTTTTTGTAGCCATTATCAATAGTTTTAAAATAATCTAAATACCATTTAATTTTTCTGAGCTCAGAACTATTAAGGAAATTTTGACAGAAGTTGAAGAAATTCTTTCAAATATGTTACTTTTTTTGTACTCACTTTATGTTCAAAGACCATCTGCAAACAAACTGTTAATCCGATTACGCTAACATTTTGTACACATAATCTGACGACCTTTTTAAAGATAACTTGATCAAAAAACGTTCACCTTTAAATATTAAGAAGTTACAAATGATAAGTGTATTGGAAATTTGTCGATCTCATGTGAAATTGATGAATGGGTGATTACTACACTGATAGAAATTTGTGCGTAGTATTAATGAATTCCTTCATTAATCCAATGAATTTTTTCATAAAAAAGTCCCCAAAGAAACGTTTCATTGAGTCAATGAAAGGTGTTTCATTAAATCATGTGGGCGTTGTAATAATGATGTAATAGTTAGCGCGTTGGACTGTTACACAGATGGTCCCGGGTTCGATTACCGGTGACGACAACATCAATTTAGAAAAATAATATGTATGAGTCTTCTATCACTTATATGTATCGCTGCGCCCACCTTCGGTGTTTCCATAGCACTTAACCCTACCGAAGTAAAATAATAAATTAGGGATATGAAACAAAAAGCTCCAATAAATTCGCCTACTCACATCAGGTGGCGAGCAACAACTGTTCTAAGACTTATCTACTCGCTCATTTACAGTGTTGCCATGTTTGAAGCCCTTCATCTTTCACCACCTTTCATCTCTCCACTATCCCCTTTCCAAAGAAAACAACACATTAATTAATAGGAAGAATTTCCTGAGTTACTTTTCTTTAAAAAAAAAAAAAAATTTTTTTTCTTATTTCAAGACAAAATTTTTATTCAAAAAATTTGAAAATTTTTCATTGATTTAATGATTTTTTTTTATGAAATTAGGAAAAAATCCTAAAAAATGTTAATGAAAAAAATACCAATATTAATGATTTTTCATTCAGTTAATGAAGTTTTTCATTAAACCAATGAATCGATTTTAATGAAATCGTTTCATTAATACTATGAAGGAAAATTCTATCAGTGTATACAAATAACAAAATCTGTTAGTAAAATTTATTATATATTTTGCAGCATTGTATGATTTTCATATAATGCTGCAAATATAAAGGGTGTTTTTTATACAGGTATAGAACTATAAGTTGGCAACACTTTTTTAACAAGTTATTTATGTTTAGTTTGGTTTGGCATTTCAACATGAATAGACTGACGCCTGAACAGCGCTTCCAAAATGTGCAAATTTATTTTGAAAATCATAGTTCTGTTCGAAATATATATTTTTCGAAATACGTATAATTTTGTTTAGCGATGAATCTCACTTTTGGTTAAATTGGATACGTCAATAAACAAAACTACCGTATTTGGAGTGATGATAGTCCTCAAGTGTATGTTGAAACACCGTGACATCCAGAAAAACTGATTGTTTGGTGTGCATTATGGGCTGGTGGATTCATTGGTCCGTACTTCTGACTTTTTTGTTCAGCAATTGAACAACCATGATATGCTGGAGCAGTGGTTTCAACAAAACGGCGCAACATGTCACACAACTCGTGTCACAATTGATTTACGAAGGAAACGTTTCACGTTTCGGACCCGTGAATTTGTCTCCAAGATCGTGCGATTTAAGGCCGCTGGACTATTTTCTGTGGGGATATGTGAAGTCACTAGTCTACGCCGATAAGCCCGAAACGATTGACCACTTGGAGGACAACATTCGTAGTTTTATTGCAAATATACGGCCACAAATGTTGGAAAAAGTCCTAGAAAATTGGACCTCCAGATCAGCCAGCAGTGGTGGTCATATGCCAGAAGTCATATTTGAATTATAATGCCAGAAGATTATATTTCGAATAAAGTAAATTTCATGTCAATTTAAAAAATTCATCTTTGCTTTATTCTATTTCAAAGTTCTATACTTCTATAAAAAATACCCTTTATGATTGATTATATAAAACTTCCAAAGCAGTTATTTAGGCAGAAAAACTTCCAAAGGATCATATTTGGAATGATTCATTCCATATGACAAGCCAATGTTAAATTCTTTTATAAAAATGCCAAATTAAAAGAAAAAAAACTTTTGCTGGAATACTAAACAAAGGGTGATGGATTTGCGAAGAGTAAATACTATTGAAAATAGATTTTCTTCTCGGGTTTCCGTTTAACGAGTTAGAAAGATATAAAACAACGACAGGTCTTATATTTTCTTTAAAATCATAAAACGTTTCATAAACGAGTTACGTTTCGAATCCGCTCTAGTAATTTGGGCTTTTTTCCCTAATTTTTTAAATTTTTAATAAGACATGCTGACAAAATTAATTTTAATTTTATTTATTTTAAAATTTTTTAACCTAGCCACAAAAATTAGGTAAAATATTTTAATATTTTAAAAATTTCCAATACGAAAATGCTTCAAAATTTGAGGAAAACAATTAACAAGAAAAAATCAAAAATTAAACCGGTTTTGTGAAAAAATTTAGATTTATTTGTTAAGTTGACGAAACAAAAGTCGATTGTGTTATTCAAAATACATTTTTTCAAAAATATAACACACACGTATTTTGCTTTGCGGCTAAAAATCGCGTTTGAGTGGTTCGGATTTATTTATATTCAGCGTTGAAGTTCTCGAGAAAAAATTAATTTATAATAGTCATATTGCTTATATTGTAACTAATGGTTGCCATTTATTTTAAGTATAAAAATTATAGATGAAAAAGTTTTTCGGGAAAACCACAAAAAGCAAACAGTTACGAATATCCGAAAAAGCTCAGACACACACCCCCGCGATTAAATTAAATGAAAATTAACATACACAATTTTTAGCTTAAACAAACTTTAATTTCAGTTCATAATGTTTTACAAAACTACTTTTGTAACGAAACTTCTTCATTGCGTATATGAAACGTTTAAGAAATAAGATTACATTTTTCGTAAATTTTTATGAAAACTTGCATTGATTTAATGAAAAGTTTCAATGAATGAGTTCCAGCAACTTCATAGCTTCAATGTAAAAATTCATTAATATCATGTAGATTATTCTTACAGTGTACACTATTTTTTTTATTATATAAATGTGAGACAAACGCTTAAGAATTTCACAATCTTTTCTTAAGAGTTAAGTAAACAAATTTTGAGATTTTTTTTTTATATAAATTTTAAATTAGACCCCAGCAAAAAATATTTTTGATTTGGTAAGCAGTAACTTCTGTTCAGTGCTTCCAAAGAAGCGCTTCGCCGTCATGCATGCAATGAAGCAATTCTGGAAGGCATTATATTGTGCTTCCCTGAAGGAACTATTTTGAAGCAGTAAAGAAGGCATGGAAAGATGCAGTGAAGAAGTCATACAATGAAGCAGTAAAGAAGGCCTTCTATGAAGCACTTCTGGAAGGCATTATATTGTGCTTCCCTGAAGGCATTCTTTTGAAGCAGTAAAGAAGGCATGAAAATAAGAAGTGAAGAAGCCATGCAATGAAGCAGTAAAGAAGGCCTTCTATGAAGCAATTCTGGATGGCATTATATTGTGCTTCCCAGAAGGAAGAATCGCTTTTTGAAGCTTTTCTGGAAGCGCTTCGGGAAGCTTTTCTGAAAGCTCTTCCGGAAGCGCTTCAATCATGTGATCTTAGAAGCACATGAAGAAGCGACCTACCAAGTGGGACATCGCGAACAAAAATCATGCCTTCTGAAAGGCCTTCAGCAAGCGCTTCGGGTTCAAAGAAGGCATTCCACAAGCGCTTCTTGGAAGCACTATTTTTTGCTGAGCTTGCTTAAAAAAAGTTGCTCCACAGAGGGAAAATGCGCAGCTCCAAAGTATACATTTTTATAAGTACAATATCATCGTATCCGAAATTTGAGCTGTGGCCGTTGAGATGTATCATAAAAATTATTTTTTCGATTTTCGTTTTATTGCAAATGGATCAATATGAATCATTAACACAGTTCTATACAATTATTTTATCATAAAACTATTTTTCTATGATAATGTAAAAAAAAAACTTTTACCATTATAAGGGTTAAAAAAACATATAAAAAGCGCGTAAAAATCACTACAAAAAAGGAGTGGGATTAATTTTCACTTAATTAGTACAAAATTCATTTATGCACCTTTCTCACGCTTTATACCGTTTAATTTTCCTTTTTCTTAGAGTTGATAAAAGTTTAACTAGCGAAAGGAAAATGTTAAAGGCCAAAACAAAATTAAAAGGCAAATAATGAACATTTTTAAATTACAAAATGATGTTGTCCACAGTATTAATTTTTCTTTGATAAATATATTTTTTATAGAAATTAGTAAAGGAAAATAAAAAAAAACTAAGTACAGTTAAGTCTTTAAAAAAAATCATTAGTCTTATCATGCTAATATAATCAGGGCAGCGGCTTTCATGCATGTTCGTAATCAGTAGCCAAAAGTTGATTTTGAACAAATGCTAATCCAAATCAAAGGATTTAAAACCAATTGGCATTGATGTGTTGATGAATATTTTGTTCTAAATGCATATTTCGCCTTTACCTGCATATTTTGCGTTTAACTGCATATTTTAGCATATTAAAATTAAGATTTAATTTAAAATCAAATATGAAGAATTTAAAAGCCTTAACACAGCACTAAATTATGAAAAGGACCATCATGTTGCTATCTACACAGAGAGAAATCCTTAAACGAGTTTTAATGAAATTTATTCACTAAATTAATGAAGTTTTCTTCACAATTTAAGTGAAATTTTTTTAATCTTAATGAAAAATTTTCATAGTTTTAATGAAACTTTTTCAATAGTCATATGAAAATTTTAATAAATAACATGAAACTTGTGTTATTAATACCTACATTAATTTAATAAAAAGTTGATTCTCTCAGTGTACTTACAAGGAAACTACACAGTGGTATAACACGCATAACTTAATGAATATTGAATATGTTGTAAGGGATTAAAAACTATGGAACAAACAATTTATTTATACACACAGAGAAATAAAGTGCCAACCGAATTGAAAAGTGTATTTTAATGGTAACAACTTATAAATTCAGTTAGTACAACAATATTTACATTAGATTTCTGAATATTTTTGGTGCAGCAACTAAAACTTAGTTGAATTAACCGAACTTTGTTATGAAAACTAATTTAGTTTTGCCAACAGGATGAAATTCGTAATAATCGAATTTAAGTCGTTGTAACCGAATTTCAGTTGGCAAATAGCTAAATTGTTCTCTGTGTGTATATCCAAAATGTTTCGAACAAATTTCAAGAAATTTGTACCCCCCAAATATTAGATTGCGCAGGTATGTTTCATAGCAAATATTTTTTTTTACTTTTGTCTCTCTATTGCCATCTAAGTAGCATTAAGAGTTGTGGGTGTCACCACTGCATAGTTTCCTTGTATCATGTTTTTAAACCAATTGTCGTGAGATACATATAAATAGCATTTTTCACTGCATAGTATAAGCGAATAATTTTGATTTTTTAGTGCATCAAAGTCATTTCCCAGATTATCGCATCGTCATCATCATCATCGACAGAAACAGCAGCATTACTACGTAATAAAACTATTTATTGATTCACTACACGATGATTATTTCAACATGATTCTACTTAATTTTTCCAAATACTTGACCATACCACACACAAATTTATTTAATCAGAACAATTTTTTTTCCAACATCACGCTTGGAGTTTTTTTCCATGGGTCTATAGTTTGATGTTGTTGAAAGGATCCAAACCATTAAATACTTACACGTACATGGAGTTGAATACTAATTTAACCCATATGGCTTCATTACATTTTACACTTCTCTTTTATAAAAGTTCTTAGGCATAAAAAATACAATCGGGTCAGTATTGGCAAAGCGTCGGCGACAGTCTGTTATGCGTTGGCAGAACGTGGGAATTAACAATCTTGAGAGTATGGTCCGGATAACAGGGGCCAACGGTTGGTTGCCACCGTTGGCATAACGTTGGAATTAAAAAACAGTGTGCTTACGAAAACACGTTGAAATAAATTAATTTTGCGAAATGTTTAATGAAACACGCATCATTTGAAACCAACAACCCAGTTTGACTTTAGTCGTTTTAAATAAAGAATTGCAGATTGAGCGAGTAAAATATTAAAAAAATATATAATTCTGCTGAATAGTTGTAATATTGGTAAAAACAATAGGGGCAAAGAATTTTGCAGGTGATACTGGCAAAGCACTTACTTTGTAAACGAAATTGTGGTTTTCTACAATTTCGTAAAACCAAACTTTAGAGATTTCCAAAAGGTGGGTTTTACAAAAATAATAGTGGTTTGCAAGTACTATTTTTTTATACGATTGGAAATTTCTAACTGGGTTTTAATATAAGTACATATGTATTTGGTAATGGCAAGAACTTACATTTCTCATTACAAAATATGTGGTTACCTATATGATTACTAGTATGATCAAAAATAATGAGAGTAAACATAAGTTTTCTTAAAAAAAAAATTAATATAACAATTTTTTTTTTTATTGAAAATTTTTTTTTAAAGAAAATACGCCCACACGGGATTCGAACCTGAGACTCCTGGTTGTCAGTCAACCGCTCTACCATCTGAGTTATCTCGACATGTTATACCTGATAGATAAAAATAAAAATGACTTGATTGCATAAAATGTCATTACTTTCCAGCTTACAAAGCATTAAATACAAATCAGGGAACTTCTGCTTTAAAAATTTGTAGTTGTTTGGGTTGTAATACAGTTTCTTTATTTTTAATGTAAATGTCAGTCATTTGTAGAAGAAATTCAATTTTTTACTAACCTTGTTGTTAATTTAAAAAAACAAACCACATCAAATGACTGTTTTATGATTTTATAATAATTTTTTATAGTAGTTTTTTGTTATTTAAATAAATAAAAAGAATAAATGCTTGTTTATTTTTAAATAATATGTGGTTAATTTTTTTTTTATATAGTTAAGTAAGGAAACTTCATGAAATACAACTCAACTACACCATTTACGAGTTTATATTAGAAATACACCATTGGCGGAGTTTAGTCAATTTCAAAGTGGATTTTAACAATTTTAAATACACCATTACCAGTTAAATATTCGAAGATACTTTGAAAAAACAAAAACTTCATAACACCAGTTCCTAATAAATCCCGACAATTGAAAATAGTATTACAATACGCAAGAGATCTTAATGATGAAATGCACAATTATCAAGTTTATTTAAAAAAATTAAAAAGAACAACATCTCTAGTTTTATTTTAATTCATTTTGAAATTCATAAGCTTGTAATTACACCATTTCCGACTTTATTTATTATATAATTTAAAAAAACTGTGTGATACATATAACTCAGCTACACCATTTGCAATCTGATTTCAGAAATTTTTAAAATATTTCTGCCTAATTATATTCTGCCAATTTCAGAGTATTTTTCTGAACCCTTTTAAAAAAAAAACTGTGTGATACATATAACTCAGCTACACCATTTGCAATCTGATTTCAGAAGTTTTAAAAATACGTCTGCCTAATTATATTCTGCCAATTTCAGAGTATTTTTCTGAACCCTTTTAAAAATCGTATGTTTAACTATGATTATTAACTAAAGTTTTAATAAAGTGGTAAATCGTGATGACGAGTTAGATTACTAGAAACCGTTTTGTAACACATTTTCGCAATAATTGTCGAAATTGTGTAGTTAATTTTCAAAATTTAACTATAAATGGTGTTCACAAGTTTCTTTTATTAATTTCACAGATATTTTTTTAACGTGTTTTAAATAAATTCGGAAATGGCGTTGTTGTTTAATTGTATAAAATTTCGAAATTGTGCACAGAGATGAAAATAAACAAATATGTTAATATATGAACATGCATGATTCCATGTATGAGCATGTATTGTTACATACATCAGCATGTATGAAAATGTATGCCATGTATGGAAGCATATAATGGGTTCATACATGCAAACAAAAAGTTCACATATGGTAATGTATGATATCATGTATTGAAATATATGCTATAGTTCCATATATGTAATTGCATTCATATGCGATTATATATTAACTTATATATCATATACATTTTATTTTATTATTATTGTTTCTTATAGTTATTAAAAATTAGATTTTTAAGTCGCAGAATCTAAAAATAATTTTTTTTTTAAGTCTTATGAGCAAATAACTACCCAGCAAAGTTTTTTTAGAACAGATTACCTTTGAAGCTGTTCTAGAACAACTTCTTTTACCACCGGTTGCATGGAACCGGTTCTAGAGCAGGTTCCTGGGAGTCGAAATGTAAGGTGGGATTGTCCCAGAACCAGTTATATAACTAATTCTAGAACCGGTTCTAAAGCAACCTGTTCTTGTTTGGAGGTAAAGAACCTATTGCAAATAGGACAAACTCCATATAAAAAGAACCAGTTGCAGAACAGAAATTAGAACCTGTTATAATACTGTATAAGCTGTTCTGCAACCAGTTATTTGGATTTTACTTGGTATAAATCGACTCGCTAATAAAAACATTTACCTTATTTTAATTTTTAACGAGCTTCCAACCTCCGTATATTTACAAAAATAAAGCAAATCAAACATATTAGCTAGGGTGATACTAGTATTTCGATCTGGCTAAAGATCTCATTAGAACACGAAGTTTTAGAAAAGTTAAAGCCTCCATAATAGGCAGAACTTGAACAAAAAACCTATTAATCATTAATTTTGCTCCATTCTTGTCTTCTTAGTAATCAAGCACGTGGTTAGGGTCTTTTAATAACAAGCATCATGACGTTACTAAACTTTGAAGACCAAAAATGTTCTATTTATATAAAAAAAAATTCGTTTTTACTCTGGCTCAAGTAATATTTTTTACAGTTTTGTTAGTTTTTTGTTTTTATATACATCGAGATTATTTTTATGTTATTTTTAATTTATAAAGAACTTCCAACCTCCGTATATTTACAAATTATGTTTTATTAAAAATATTGTTGTAATCTGCTAATATTTTACTGATATAATTTCCAACTTGCATCATAATAAAATATTCGGCTAAACTGCATTTTATGGCGAGTCCTAAAAAAAAAAGAAAATTTGTTTCTCGTTTCGGTTAAGGGGGCAGGGGCCATGGGGCCCCCAGCGCTCAAAAACCGGTACTCGTAGTAACATACAAACAGGGATACTCTAATGAAACGAATCTTCCTCACGATTTGAAAAGTGATATTATTTTTAGGACCTATGATACATAACACCCTCTAGAGTCCCGCACCAGGGCCAAAAACCCGAAGATAGAAAAACATTTCCTTTTTTAATTAAAGAGGGGGTCATATTATTATTTCTTTTTTGAGGCACTCCTCATAGAGTGCAGTATTGCCAAAGATTTAGATTATTTTTTTTTTTTCTACAAAAATTTATCGCAAATTTGTTTCATGGTTGCACCTGATATACAAACACAGGTTATCACAAACATCTTACTGTACATATATTTTTTATTACGCGGTTTTATTAACCACGAAGTTTTTGTGTTGTGCTGGGATAATGTATTTAAAATTTTCAATAGAACAAATGCTCGTTTTATAAAATGAGCCAGCTTTTTTAGGCTCGCTCGATTTTTAAATAGAGCACGAGGCCGACCCCCAGCGAGCGAGGGAGCATTTTCCATCCCCTGCTTTTTATTTAAAAAATATCACTTTACATTAAAAGTTATTTTGTATCCTAGCAGCCATAAATTTCGGTAAATATATGTTGCCAAATATATAAGCCTCAATAAATTGTAATGCAATTAGCTATAATCGATTTTTTATTTAATTTTTTAGAATTTTAATTAACTTTTCATTTCCTTTCAACGAATGCAGAAATGTTATATATTAACTTATATTTAAGTGAATTTTATAATAATATGTATGCTTTATATATTTTTGTATGCACACATGTATTGTGTATTCTATAATTTTATTTTTTTCAATCATGGTAAATATAATTAAGAATTTCTGTAAAGGATGTGTTCATCATATTGAATACCAAGAATAAAAGTATTCTCGTTTACTTCTCATTGTATTTAATTATTTTTTAAGAACTTAGGGAAAATAATGATATTAATTAATTTTTATGAAATGTTTCTTCCAAAAACTGGGATTTCAACCGAACGTAATTGTTAAACAAAAATTTCACAAATATAAAAGCATTAAAAAATCATTTGTCGATTTTCGTTCATGTCACCCATAAGTTTTATTGGAAATAATTTTAAATTGAATAATTTGATTCTTTAAATAAAATATAATACACTACTACCCAGGCAGAAAAAATACAATCGGCAGAGTGTTGTCAAACGTCGAGGACGGTCGGTTATGCGTTAGCAGAACGTGGGATTAACAATCTTGACAGTATTGCCTTTTACCCGATTGATAACAGTGGCCAACCATTGGTTTGAGTGAACTTGCCAACGTTGGCATAAAGTTTGTAATTCAAAAAATTTTTATCTTTAAAAATACATTAAATTTAATTAATTTTGAGAAGTATATATAATGAAACACATTTAAAACCTGGCAATACAATTAGGCCTCAGTTTTATTCGTCATATATTAATGTGTATAATAAATATAATAATATAATAAAATATAAAAAAAACATGATTATAATTGGTTGTAAAATTGGTAAAAACAATATTGGCAAAGAATTTTGCATGTAGTACTTGTAAAACACATGCTTTGCAAACAAAGTAGTGTTTTCCTAATACAATATTAGTTGTTCCTTTGGACTCATACCATATAAAACCATCAAAAGTATCCAATTTTCGACCTCTACACCCTTTAATTTTAACCAAACTTGGTACGGAAGGTAAGTGCCATATATATATGCCATCGTTTTGGGTTGTTAGCTCTAACAGTTGTGGAAATATCGCGTTTTAAAGTATGAAAAAAAATCGAAAATTAATCTTCCATATCTTTTTACGGTTAAAGCTACGTGATTCACTGATACCTCATTTTAAAGCCTCAGTTATAGTGCTTTAAATAAAATAAGCGAAAAATTATTTTATTTAAATATGTATTGACGGTAAAATACATTTTTTTTTCAAAATCCGCGTTTAAAAGGCTGTATTTCAAAAAACTGTTTTTTTATTAAATTTTCAAAAAATTATATGTAAATTACACTGTTCAACAAAATCAAATTTTTTCCAAAATTACATGGTCCGACCTAAAAATTTTGATAGAGGTGACAAAAAAAAAGACACGTGAATCGGCGTTTTGAAAGTTTACATCTGGGTTTCATTTTAGGGGGAGGTAAAGTTTCCCCCAAATGCAAATTTTTGTATTGTCAATTGGCATAGTAGTAGTAGTAGTAGTAGTAGTAGTAGAAAATCTTTATTTAACAAATGTTTTTTTTCATTTTTTTTTTATAACTAAAAATAACATTACATAATTCTTAAAGAATATACGGCTGTGACAATAGTCGTTAGCCGGAAAAAAGAGTTTAAACAATATAAATTGCATTTCATTTTTATAAAATTAATTAATTATTGTATTCTAAGATTAATATTTTACGATAAGCCAAAGCATTAATAATATATTGTACTAGGTAGTTCCAATTGTTTTCACCATTAAGTATTGAAATTATTTCATCTTCCGATATTGTTACCTTATTAAACCACTGCTGTCTGTAGATATTTAAGATGGGACATCTTCCAATAAAATGTTGAAGGTTTTCAATTTCTTTTGAGTTGCACAGTGAACAATTTTTAAAAGATCTTCTCGAGTGCCGGGAACCATTTAATTCAATTAGATCACAACGAGCTTTAAAAATCCACATTATGCTCATTTGATCATCGTTTTGGAAATAAACCGTCCCACATATGGGTCTAAGTTTTTATAAAAAGATTCTGTTCGATTCATGTTTCCTATTCTCTTCCGGTGATAATCGGATTTTAGACAATTAATAAGCATGAATTGTTGTTCGTTCCACTCATTTAAAGATATATTTTGTGACCAGTGCATATTATATTCAGAGCTTAGCGAATTCAGGCGCTTCACCCAAGATATATTGCTTTCCAGTGCTAAAATACTTAATATATGTGGCAGTCTTGATTCTGAATACTCGAAAATTGTACGTTTTATATATTTCATATGCAAATTTAGTGTAAAAAGGTGACTATCTTCTATACCTGATTCAAGCGACAGGGCATAATTTGGTGTAAATTTTGGTAACTTTAGTATCCGTTTTATGAAGAATCTCTGTAATCCATCTATTTCTTCAAAATGTGAATGACCCCAGATTTGAGCACCGTACGACTGAATTGACCGACACACCGCTTTAAAAAGATGCATTTTTGATTGAAAAGAAATATCGTTTTTACATAGGAAATTACTCCATGTCATGTTAATACAGTTCTTTGCAGCATATGTTTTCTTCTCCACATGTTTTGTAAATATACATTTTGGAGTGATTGTCATACCAAGATAATTGTATTCATTTACTTTTTCGATTACATTTCCGGCATAGGTCCATTTTTCATTAGTGGCATATCTTCCACCGTTTTTAAACACCATTATCTTTGATTTTAATAAATTTACTTCTAGATTCCAGTTACTGCAGTAGTTTTCTAAGTTATTTATCATGTTTTGTAGCACTTTTACATCATCCGCAATTACCACAATATCATCAGCATACAACAACAGCCTTATGTTTAGATTTCCAACATTTAACCCACCCCCTAGATATTCATGGAGATCATTGATGTAGAGCGAGAATAGCAATGGGGACAATAAGCAACCTTGTTTAACTCCCGATACAGTCTCAAATTTGTCGGATAGTTCAATTCCATTCCAAACTGTGGAGTATGTGCTTTGATACACATTTTCAATAAAACGAACCATTTTAGTGGACACTCCTATTGCGTGCAGTTTGAAAATTAGTAATTTCCTTGAAACTGTATCAAAAGCTGCTTTAAAGTCCACAAAAAATGCGTATACTTTCTTTTTTTCTATGAACTTTAGGTGAACGATTGTTGTTAAGTTGTAGATATTATCAACTGTGGAATAGTTTTTTCTAAACCCTGCTTGATATTCTGAAAGTATATTGCGTTTGTATACCCAATTATATAACCTTTCAGTTATAACACCCATCAGAATTTTAGCAATAACGTTCATAAAGGATATACCTCTGTAATTACTTGGTTCATTGGAATCCCCTTTTTTGAAAATTGGAAATATTACATTGGTAACAAATGATTTATCCAATCTCATATTATTGTATAATGTGTTGTACACTTTTTTCAATTCATTAATTAGTTCCTCCGGAGCATTTTTAAAAAATTCATACGGAATTCTGTCTTCACCTGGAGCTTTATCTGGCTTGGCCTTTGCAATTACGTCGTAAATTTCGGTGGAGCTTATATTTTTATCCAATAAATCATCGGTTTGATACAGTGCAGCATAATAAATATCTTTTGCAGTTTGAATAGGATTAAGTAATTTCATAAAATATGATTTAAAAACAGACGAAGGAATATTTGGGAGTTCTTGATAATTTTTGTTTCTTATTTCGTTAGCAAGCCTCCACCAGGATTTACTATCTGTAACTTGGTTTAGTTTTATATCTAAATCTTTATAATATTTATCCTTTTTACTCTTACATATTATTTTGAACTTTTCATTTGCCATTAGATATTTTCTTTTCGTTTCTTGGTTCATGTCTTGTCTATAGTTTTTTAGCATTTCGAAAGAGAATTTTCTAGCTTCGTAACATTTCCAGTCAAACCATTTATTTTTGGCTGTAAATACTTCGTTATTTTTTTTATTATTTTTATTTGTGGATTTGCGTATAACATCTACGATGTCTTCTAAATCTAGTACATCTTTTTCTCTCTTTAAAACACTTAGATTGTTTAAAACATTTTGGTTGTATTGGTTTTTAAGGTGATTTTTCCACTGCAATTTTGGCAACAAAAGAGTTTTTATTTGCTCAGTGTGAACTTTTATTTTAAGTTCTAGACATATTGGCAAATGGTCTGACCATATTTTTTCATCCACTCTAAAAAAATCAACATATCCGAGCAGTTCTTGTGATACCGCACAAATGTCGATAACCGATTCTCCTCTACCACCAATAAATGTGTATTTTCCAAGTTCATCACTTCGAGTTGCCCCATTAAGAACTGTCAAACCATAATCACCACAAAACTCCATTACCTTTTTTCCCATGCTGTTATTTTCTGAGTCTTCTGATTTTCTTTGCCCAGTATATGAGTAAAACTCTGATAAATACCCTTCGTCTATTTCTTGTTGGATATTACCAATCCGTGCATTTAAATCACCTATAACTACTGCATTTGTTGGGCTAAATTCAAGAAAGTATTTCTCCATCATACCAAAATCGGATTCCCACTCCGCACCTCTTATATATAACGGAAATATTAAAATCTCCAAACTATTTATCATAACCTTTATTGTATCCATTCCGTGTTGATGTAAGAAGTTGCACTTAATTTGTGATGAATTAATGTTTTTATTGATGCCAAACATACACCCTCCAATTGCCCTCCCGTAATTGCTAATTTTATATGCTGGTTTCCAAAACGTGGTTAGATTTTTGAAGTCAATTGGCATAGAAAATCGAGTAAAGCTTACGTTTAAAGTATATGGTGTTCAATTTATGTAAAATGTTACGGAGAACATTTTTGTAGAATATGTTAATACTCTAACTCCTCAAGGTAAGGGTCTTTTTTATCCTTCTGTTAAAAAAGAGCAAAAAACACCTTTAAACCCGAGATTGAAGGGGTTAAAATGTTCCGCAAAAATATTCGCCGTGAAATTTTACTATGAGTCCCTGAATATACCAAAATCTGAATACACTCAAATCACAAAACAAATTATGTACACAATATATGAACCGCAAATTGACTTGTTTTCAGTGCAATAAGAAATATAGCACTTGATTATTGTTTTGATTTTTTTTTTTTTTTTTTGTACTGTAACGGATCTAATCAGCCAAAGAACAACTGGCAATCTAACAAAATTTATAGGTCGGACCTTGTAATTTTTTTTTTGTGCTGTAAAGTGTAATTGCGTAGAGCTAAAAAAGTGTAATTAATGAATACTTCTTATCCAAATTTGCTATCGAAGGGAAAATAATAGAGATATTACTGATTTTAGTTAAATTTGAACTATTTGATTTTCATGCTAAATTTTTGGGGTACTTTAAAGTAAAATTCTTAATAAGTACGGAATTAACCCTAAGCTCTCTTTTGTTGTGTCTTATTTCTGACTTTCTGGTTGAATTTTCCATTTTGGTGTATTCAGGGACTTATAGTAAAATTTCACGGCAAATATTTTTGTGGAACATTTTAACCCCTTAAATCCCTGTTTTAAAGGTGTTTTTTGCTTTTTTTTTTAAAGAAGAAGGGCGAAAAAGACCCTTACCTTGAGGAGTTAGAGGGTTAACATATTCTATAAAAATGTTTGATTTTGGTGTATTCAGGTACTTATAGTAAAATTTTAACATTTTAACCCCTTAAATACCGGTTTTAAAGGTGTTTTTTGTTCTTTTTTTATAGAAGGACAAAAAAGACCCTTAACTTGAGGAGTTAGAGGGTTAACATATTCTACAAAAATGTTTAATTTTGGTGTATTCAGGGACTTATAGTAAAATTTTAACATTTTAACCCCTTAAATCCCTGTGTTAATGGTGTTTCTTGCTCTTTTGTAAAATAAGGACAAAAAATACCCTTACCTTGAGGAGTTAGAGGGTTAACATATTCTACAAAAATGTTCTCCGTAACATTTTACACCATATACTTTAAACGTAAGCTTTATTCGATTTCCTATGCCGATTGACAATACAAAAATTTGCATTTGGGGGAAACTTTACCTCCCCCTAAAATGAAACCAAGATGTAAACTTTCAAAACGCCGATACCCGCGCTTTTTTTTTTGTTTCCTCTATCAAAATTTATAGGTCGGACCTTGGAATTTTTTTTTTTTGTACAGTGTTATAATTTATTCTACTTTGCTGTTGCCAAATAAATATGTGAAGCGCTCAATGTATTGAAAAAAAAAAATATAAAATTAATAACAGTTTTGCAAAAGTAGCAATTATGTTCGCCCATATCTTTTTAACGGTTTAAGCAACAAGAGTCATTGATCCCTCATTTTAAAGGTACTTAAATTGTAATTTTACTGGTTCACAAAAATAATTCAATCCTTGACGGTAAAATGCATTTTTTTCTAAGTCCGTGGTTCAAACCGCTGTATTTCAAAAATTTTTTAAAAAAATATATGTTAATTATCAATTATTCTTCTATACCGTCTCCTGCATGTTTCTGAATAATCGGCTTTTTGGTTCAGTCAGGATACCGTAACATCTCTACGTAAGGATTTGGACATGGCGTAGGGAAATAACTTTTATTTAACATATATTTATCACAAAATTTAAAAAAAAAAAAAAAACAGTTTACTGAAATACCGCTTTTTGAACCGCGGTTTTTGAAAAGAATGCATTTTGACGTGGAGAAGTGAATAATATGTGTATACCAACTAGTTAAACCACAATTTAAGAAGCTTTAAAACGTGGCATCAACGACTCTCGTAGCTTTAGCCGTTAAAAAGATACGGACAATTTCAGAAAATTTGTGACAGCTAAGATTAGCTGTCATTCATTTGAGCGAAGTTATACTTATATGATTTACATCTTCTATACCAATTTCGGTTGCAATCAAAAGGGGTGGTGGAAATCGAGTTTTTGATTTTATATGTTTTCAGTTTTTGGTAATTTTTAACACGGTGTGTTTTACAAAAGTACCAGTGGTTTGCCTGTACTATGTTTTTTGGTACGGTTGCCAATTTCTACCTCTGTGATTAACAAGTTTTAAAAAATGTTATACTTTATACATGCGTATATTTATTTATTATGTATTTAAGCCTTATTAACCGAAAAATCGCAATAAAAATTGTATTTATTTAGGTATATTTAATATTTTGTTTTTATTTTTTATTTTAATTTTTGAGTTAATTGACTATTTTGATTATATATCGATTTACGAACAAGCTACTTTGGTCGGTCAAATTTTTAAAATAAATATTATCGGCACAGAACTGGCAAAGCGTCAGCGGCAGTCGATTATGTGTTGGCAGGACGTGGCATTAACACGCGGGTCATATCTAAGTGATTTTCAAAAAGAGCAAATTTCAGCATATTTAAAAAGTGACTTAAGTTTACTGGAAATCGTAGGTTTACATGTGGTTATCATAAATTTTGCAAGTAATCCGAATGCTTATGGTGAATATAAAACACGAGGCCCGAAAATATATAATTCTGATCAGGACCGGCTTAAAATAATCAACTCTGCCTGCAACTCAATGAAGAGTCTCAATCAGATAGTCGATGAATGTTAGATAGATGTATCCAAATCAACTATAAATAGGCTCTTAAAGGATTTCCACACAATTACTCGCCAAAAGCTGATGTCTGTGCCAAGGTTGTTACCGCGCCACAAAACTCTCGTCTTGAATTCGATAAAAGGAATTTACAAACCAACTGGAGAAAAGAAAGTCAATAATCGGGTTTTTTTGTAGGACAGTTTAAACATAAATTTCCTAAAAAGTTCGATCTTGAAGGTCCAGATATTTTTAGCAAGCTATTGCAGAGACCTATGTAAGAAACCATGATATTTCTCAAAAAGTAATTTCTATGCCGGATCCATAATTGTTTAGGGCGCTTTTTGTTTCGACGGTATGGTTTATTTGACATTTTCAAGCACCAGAATGAATTATTCTGAGTACATTGGTGCCATTTATTGAAAATAGCAACGAAGGAGAATTCATTTTCCAACAAGATAATGTGTACATATGTAAGTCGTTAGACGATACAATGCCTATCATCAAAATATGTATATAAGAGTATTGGAATGGCCGCATATTCTCCGGATCAAAACCCCATTGAGAATATTTGGAAACTATAAACCCGTCAGGTATACGCAGAAAACCGTCAATATGAAAGCGTTTTTCATATAAAGTATATCTAATCAAATTTTCGAGTTGATAAAAAACGGGGCCTCATGCATTATTAAAACTGCTGCTTTAAAAGGTATTTCTTAAATTTTTAAAAATTTTGATATATTAAGTTAAGTGTATTTATAGTTGCGAAACACTAATTGATTTTGTTATTCCTTTTTAAATAGTAAAATTAAAAATTAATAATTATTATTTTTCATTGGTTGTCACTATTTGTGATCACTTAATGTGTGCATATTTCAGTCAAAATTTTTACTATCGATTTATTTGATTTTTTTATATCGAGTTTAGACGTTTGAAAAAAAATTTTTTTTTTTTGTTAACACGCTGATTTTATTTATAGACTTTATTCTCTATAAATAAAATAAGCCAAATCTCCTTGGATAGAATTTATACATTGGAAAGATGTACTATTTCGAATATGAAATAACGCACTGATATGAACTTTTTAAATTTCTCGTGGCAAAAAAATTGGGTTGAGGGAGGGAAAGTCTCCTCCTTTACGGTCTGAACAAAGCGCTAAACTGATGAACCAGAAATTTGGTATATAGGTTCTTAATCCCGAGTAGAAATCTGCTTGTATTCTTCCTTTAAGGGGGGACATTACATTCGCGGCAGAGAAAACAGACCTTTTTTAAAAAATTCATAACTCAGTCAAAAATAAACATTTTTCCATTTTTTTTATTATTGTAGAGAATTGAACAAATTACAAGAAAAAAAAATTCAAAAAAATATATTTTTCACTCCAAAAAAAAAAAAAAATTACTTTTTTGAATCTTAACAAAATTGGCTATCGTATGACTTCAGCTTTTTTTTAATATTTTTTTTTTTCAATTTTTGGTGATGTTCCAAATTTAAAAGTGTGTGTTTTTCAAAAAAAAATATTGACTTTAAAAATTCATAAAAAATTTTAAAAAAAGCTCGTGTCATACGATAGCGAATCAAGTTTAAAAAAATACAAAAAAAAAAAAAAAATCGTCAAAAAATGAACCCGCTAGTGCCGCAACCAGTACGAAAAACATGGTTTCGAGATAAACGCGTTCATAGTTTGTGAACACTTCATTTCACGCTGCAAAAGATGCCAAATAACTGAGCATATAAAATAAAAATTCCACTATATGAGGTATAAAGATGCCTTTTTTTCAAGAAATTCAAAAAAAAAAACAAACACCCTTCAAGTAGGTACGAAATAACAACCACCAAAAGTCAGGTAGCAAGTAAAACAAGTATATACCAGCTGCCGTACGTAGGTAGCGCGAAAATTAAAATTGCTCTCTCACTTATCCGGCTGTAACTTTTGAACCCGTAGGAATTTTTCCATGAAATTTTTTTTCTTAGAATCTTAAGAATATTTACTAAAATACAAAATTATAAAAAAAAGTCGATTTAAAAAAACAGCCAACGTCATGTCCCCCCTTAAATATGACCTTACCTAATGGTATGACACTTTTTGAAATTTTGCCCAGGAAAATAATAAAATAGGTATCAAAAAAGAGAAAAGAACTCTCACTTCCAGGCCTTTCCAAATAGCTTAAGCGTGGAACTACAAATTTGTGGATTTATAAGCTAGTGTAAGCATTCGCTTAGACTGGACTGACAAAAAATACTATTCGTATGAGCATTATTAATTCATACAATGAAATAAATAACACTCATACGCCATGTATATTGTAAAGTGTTTTATCATCTGGAAAAATTTACTTTTATTAGTTTTCAATATAAATTTCGAAAGCAAACTATTTTAAAAATAATTAGGGGAGTTTGGGGTCATATGGTAGCACACTTTTTCTAACTATTTAAAAGAACACACACACAGAGAAATAAAGCGCTAACTGAATTGAAAAGTGTATTTTAATGGTAAAAACTTATAAATTCTGTTAGTAGTTTCTGAATACTGGGCTTTTTAGTTCAGTCAGGACACTGTAACATCTCTACGTAGGGCTTTGGACATGGCGTAGGGAAGTAATTTTTATTTAACATATATTTATCACAAAATTAAAAAAAAAAATAAAAACAGTTTACTGAAATACCGCTTTTTGAACCGCGGTTTTTGAAAAGAATGCATTTACTAGTAAAACCACAATTTAAGAAGCTTTAAAACGTGGCATCAACGACTCTCGTAGCTTAAGCCGTTAAAAAGATACGGAAAATTTCAGAAAATTTGTGGCAGCTAAGATTAGCTGTCATACATTTGAGCGAAGTTATACTTATATGATTTACATCTTCTATACCAATTTTGGTTGCAATCAAAAGGGGTGGTGGAAATCGAGTTTTTGATTTTATATGTTTTCAGTCTTTGCTAATTTTTAACACGGTGTGTTTTACAAAAGTACCAGTTTGCCTGTACTATGTTTTTTGATACGGTTGCCAATTTCTACCTCTGTGATTAACAAGTTTTAAAAAATGTTATACTTTATACATGCGTATATTTCTTTATTATGTATTCAGGCCTTATTAACCGAAAAATCGCAAAAAAAAAATTGTATTTAGTTAGGTATATTTAATATTTTGTTTTTATTTTTTAATTTTTGAGTTATTTGACTATTTTGACTATATATATATTTACGAACAAGCTACCTTGGTCTGTCAAATTTGCAAAATAAATATTATATAATGTTCAACATATCTTCTGAATACTGTTTTTAAATTGGTTCAGAAAATCCAAGTAATGGGCTCTCATTACCAGTATTTAAATAATAAGCAGTAGAAGTAGGGATAACTACATAGAATTCGGACTCAAAACTCAGTATTTTTGGTTGACAATGTCTTTTTTGTAAATACCCAGGCAGAAAAGTACAATCAGCACAGTACTGGCAAAGCGTCAGTGACAGTCGATTACGTGTTGGCAGGACGTGGCATTAACACGTGATTCATATCTAAGTGATTTTGAAAAAAAACCAATTTCAGCATATTTAAAAAGTGACTTGAGTTCACTGGAAATCGCTAGAAATATATGTATGTTCACATGTGGTTGTCATAAATTTTGCAATCCGAATGCTTATGGTAAATATAAAACATGAGGCCCGAAAATATAGAATTCTGATCAGGACCGGCTTAAAATAATCAATTCTGCCTGCAACTCAATGAAGAGTCTCAAGCAGATAGTCGATGAATGTAAGGTAAATGTATCCAAATCAACTATAAGTAGGCTCTGAAAGGATTCCCAGAGTATTACTGATTTCAGTGATAATTTTGTTACCCCGCCATAAAACTACTCGACTTGAATTTGATAAAAGGAATTTACAGACCAACTGGAGAGCAGCAAGTCAATAATCGTTTTGGTAGGACAGTTTAAACATAAATTTCCTTTAAGAAGTGATTGTTTCTGATGAGAAAAAGTTCGATCTTGAAGGTTCAGATAGTTTTAGCAACTATTGTGGAGATCTACGTAAGGAACCACGATATTTCTCAAAAAAAAATTTCGATGCCGGATCCTGAATTGTTTAGGGCGCTTTTTGGTTCGACGGTATGGTTTATTTGACATTTTCAAACACCAGAATGAATTTTTTGAGTACATTACAGTATAAGAAAAGAAATTGGTGCCATTTATTGAAAATAGTAACGAATGAGAATTAATTTTCCAATAAGACAATGTAGGCGCTACGAAATAACCCCCAATGAAATAACACCCAAACGACAAAATGAAATAACCCCCAATGAAATAAATCCCAAAAAAAATGAAATAAGTCCCAACAAAAAAAAATGAAATAATACCCAAAAGAAATGAAATATTCCCCAAAGGTGAAAATGAAATAACACCCAAAATTTGGGGGTTGTTTCGTAATGAAATAACTCCCAAAGGAAGAAATGAAATAACCCCCAATGAAATAAGCTCCAAAGAATTGAAATATGTCCCAAATTTTTTTTATTTTTTGTTTTTATATATTTGATTATATACATTCTATATATTTGGTAAAAAAGTCATAAAAAAAAGCTTGGATAGTGTCAGAAAACTTGAAATTTATTCTTCTGTAAGGAACTAAATGAAAAAAGCGCCACAGGCGAAAATTTGAAACCGAATTAAAAATTTTAAATTCATATTGGTTTCAAAAATCGCGCGAATTTTGAAACCAAACCAAATTTTCGCCTGCGGCGTTTTTTTTCAACATGTTACTTACCAAAATTATGAATTTAAAATTTTTAATTCGGTTTCAAATTTTCGCCTGCGGCGCTTTTTTCACTTAGTTCCTTACAGAAGAATAAATTTTAAATTCCTTTTTTCATAATTTAATTACCTTTTCCAGGTATTCGATATTGATGATCAGCAGTTGTTTAAAACATCCAATTGGTACAACAGCAAACGTGCCATCAATTAATATGAAATAACCCCCAAATAATTGCATATGAAATAATCTCCAAAGAATTTAAATTTTGGGCTTTATTTCATTGGGGGTTGCTTCATACTGAAATAATCTCCAAACCGTAAGATGAAATAATCCCCAAAAAAATGAAAAAACCCCCAAACAATTTTACACAATTTTTTTGGGGGTTATTTCATTTTTGGCCGTTGGGGGTTATTTCATTGGGGGTTATTTCGTAGCGCCGACAATGTATATGTAAGTCGTTAGACGATACAATGCCTATCATCAAAATAGGCATTGTATCTCCGGATCAAACCCACATTGAGAATATTTGGGGAGTATTAACCCGTCAGGCTTACGCAGAAAACCGTCAATATGAAAGCGTTTTCCACATAAAGTATATCTAATCAAATTTTCGAGTTGATAAAAAAGGAGGCCTCATGGAAAGCTTGCGTAATGCTGTATTACAGAGCAAAGTGTACTGTCTTTGGACAGTACTTTTAAAAGGACACCCGATTCCGGGAAATCTATAGGTTTAAAAAAAAAAGTTATTTATAAAAAATGTTAAGAACCCTATAAGGATTTAAGTTTCGCAATAAAAATTTAAGTTTTCAAAAAAAAAAAAAAAAAATCCGGCGCTAACTGCTGCTTTAAAATATTTTTCATAAATTTTTAAAAATTTGAATATATTAAGTTAAGTGTATTTATAGTTACGAAACACTAATTGATTTTGTTATTCCTTTTTAAATAGTAAAATTAAAAATTAATAATTTTTATTTTTCATTGGTTGTCACCATTTGTGATCACTTAATGTGTGCATATTTCAGTCAAAATTTTTACTATCGATTTATGTGATTTTTTCCGATTGCATCTACGATAATACGTCAGTAGGAGAATCTGTTTTTATGTCGATTTAGACGTTTGAAAAAAAATTTTTTTTTTTGTTAACACGCTGATTTCATTTGTAGACTTTTTTCTCTATAAATAAAATAAGCCAAATCCCCTTGAATAGAATTTATACATTGGAAAGATATATACTTTCGAATATGAAATAACGCACTTATATGATACTTTTTGAATTTCTCGTGGCAAAGAAATAGGGTTGAGGGAGGGAAAGTCTACTCCTTTACGGTCTGAACAACGCGCTAAACTGATGAACAAGAAATTTGGTATGTAGGTTCTTAATCCCGAGTAGAAATCTGCTTGTATTCTTCCTTTAAATATGGCCTTACTTACTGGTATGACACTTTTTGAAATTTTGCCCAGGAAAGTAATAAAATAGGGATTAAAAAGGAAAAGAAATCTCACTTGCAGCCCTTTCCAAATAGCTAAAGCGAGGAACTAGAAGTTTGTGGATTTATAAGCTAGTGTAAACATTCGCTTAGACGGGACTGAAAAAAAAACTCCTCGTATGAGCATTATTAATTCATACAATGAAATAAATAACACTCATACGCCATGTATATTGTAAAGTGTTTTATCATCTGGAAAAAATTACTTTTATTAGTTTTCAATATAAATTTCAAAAGCAAACTATTTCGAAATAACTAGGGGAGTTTGGGGTGATATGGCAGCACACTTTTTCTAGATCTTTAAAAGAACACACACAGAGAAATAAAGCGCTAACTGAGTTGGTAAAAACTTATAAATTCAGTTACTACAACGATATTTACTTTAGATTTCTGAATATGTTGGGTATTGCAACTAAAATAAAGTTGAATTAACAGAACTTTGTTGTGAAATCTAATATTCAGTTGCACCAAGCGACTGAAATTCGTAATAACCTTGTTTGAGTCGTAGTAACTGAATTTTAGTTGGCAAATAGCTAAATTTTTCTGTATGTGCATAAACGATTTTTTGTGTCGCTTAATAGACACATATAGCAGGGTGATAAGTGGTATATATTTTGGTCAAATAAAAGATCAACTAACCCATTTGTTAAATGCATTTTTAAGTATTTTTTCAAAAAACACCTTTTGAGTTGAAATACGAAATTTTGAAGGCGAAGTGGTACCAGAATTAAACAAAAAAAAGTAATATATGTTCATTAACAGATAAATACAAAAAAAAGTGATGAGAAAAAATTTAAAAACTAAGAAAATAGTAGGAAAAAAATTATATACTAAAATGTTGGGAAAATTTGTTAACATTTAACCAATCCAACTTTGCACACTTTTTGGAAAATTTGGAAAAGTTGTTGAATTTTTTTAAAATGTATACATTTCACACTAATTAAACTTCAATTTCATTATACTTGTTTTATTTTATAAATATCCTTGTGTATGACTGTGTTTGAATGTCTATTGTAGTTGTATAAGTAAAATAATATAAGAAAAAAAACCAACATGTACAATAAACTTACAGCAACAAATAAAGTATATGAACATCTTAAAACTTTACATACAACAATAACAAAACAATACATGATGTACTGTATATAATGAGTTTCAAAAATGTTCGACACTTCGAGGTAAAATAGTTTTAAAAAAAATGTTGTGTATGACATAAATATCATTCTGTGTTTAAGGATGTTTAAAGATGCTGAATCCATTATCGATAATCATTTAGATAAGATTTTGCTTGGGTTTAATTGAACTACAGTAATTTTTAGATCGCATTATATTTACACATTTCAGAATATATTTTACACCACCAAAAATAAGAAAATACACTAAAACAATTTTTTCTTATATATTAGAACTTAAAAAGAAAACCGCGGCAATTTTGCAAACCTCGCATTATTTTGCTGTTCAGGTTTAGGTTTGCGTTGTTCTTTGCGTTTAAAAACTACGATATGTTTACTTTTAAAATTTTGAAAGAGACTCGAAGGTGCTGTTTACAAAGAAACTCATTCAAGCAATACGTCAATTTCATATACCATTTTGAATGTCGGACTCAAAAAAGTTACGACACTTAACTATCAGTTTGTGAATTTCGTGTCCCATTATTGATGCACTGTAACAACTTTTCATAACTCGAATTGTTTAAAATTATGTCAGTTTTTGAAAACTGTTCTCAAAAATAATTCGTCTAAATGGCACAAAAACCATATGCAAATAATCTGTGGAAGATTAAAAATCGGGAAATTTGGGTTTCACTTGTACACCACCACACAAGTTTTTAACAAGTACCGATATGGAAATTACTTTTTTGATGAATGTATCTCCCAAGTCTGGTGAAACCACTTTGTATTGGTTAAGATCAGAAAATTAAAAACTATGAGCAAAAAATAAATAAAATAAACGAAAATACTCTTGCAAGTTTCAAGTAAATTTTTTTTTTGTTTTTCGACTTTTAAATGGCCATCAATTCATTTGATGAAGATGTTTCAACATGAAACTTTGCCTGTCATAGATTTTATGTAAAGTCAACCTAACACTGCCCTCGTTTCAACGAATTCATAAAATCTTGAGAAATAAGAGGCATCTAGTGGTCAGTTTCAATAGGTGTCGAAATTTTGTGATGTAGCTCATATGTAGTCTACTTCTTAAGCTACATTAATCTATACAAAAAAACATTTGGTTGCAGATCTTTTTAAGTAAGTCCAACTTATGATGATTCTCTTTAAATCCCTGGAGTATAATGTATAAAAAATGTCACCGGATCGATAAATTTTATGTGATATTGTCATTGGAGTTGAAAATCAACACCTTGTGATATGTCACAAAACTAAATTGAGGAGTTTCATTAAAACGTTACAAAAATTTCTTTTGTTTCCGAGTTTGTAGTTTGGTACAACTGCACTACTCAACAATTTTCCACTTTTTGCCGAACCTGTCATTGAAATGTATATTTTTGAATTAACTTAGGTACGCTTAATCCAGATCTGTTACAACATTTTCCCATTTTTTCACGAAGTGGAGACTTGGCTCTACGAAACTTCGTGTAGACCGAACTTAAACCTTCAGCGGTTTCCGTTCGGTCATCAACGGGTAGTCGGAGTTTGCTTCAGGATATCTTACCGGTACTGAAAGCTAGTCAGTAGTTAGTCAGTTAAAATTTTCTATTTAAAACAAAAATTTGTTATATTATATTGAATGTTGAAATAAACGAAAAAAATCGATTGTTTTAAACGATCTTGTTAATAATTTTTTAACATTTGAAAATAAACTAAAAATACAATTGTTTTAAACTAGAAGTAAGTAGTAATTTTTTTAATTGATTTTCAATTAATTTCATGTGTATATTCAGTAGTCTTTAAGAAAAAATTATTGTGAGTGTAAAACTAAAATGTTCAATTTTCATTGCAGTAGCAGAAAGACCGAGATGATTATACTGAAATTAAAGCTAATTTTTTTTACATTTATATTCAAAAATAAAATTCGTAATTTTGAAGTTGAATTACAAAAAATTAAAAAAAATAAACGAAAAAAATTAGGTGAATGAAGTAAATATAAAAACCGGAATATTTCAATTTGTCATCAATTCAATTCTTTATTTTTGTATAATATAAGTAAGTACAATTATTTAACAGACTTTCTTAAAGAGTTTAGGATTTTATCCTCTTCTGCTTAGATATATAATAACAATAATTTTATAATTAGTATTTATTTAAATATTATTAATACGTTAAGGAGAAAATTTTCAAAAAACCTTTGTGAACATTTTTTTGGTTTAGATTTTAGATAAAATGGTAAAAATAAAAAATAAAATTATGATGGGACAAGCTCATTGATGTGCGTATACTCAGAATGTAAACATCTGTAGTTAAAGTTAGTCGTCAATCGTTGGATTTTATTATTTACAAGTTCAACGTTGGCTAAGGTGTGTAATCGTTGAGTACACTCAAAAATAAGTTAGTACAAAAGTTAGTAAAACGTCTTGTAAATCAGGTATACCATTTTTTAGCAAATTTTTTTGCTAAAATCGTGTTTTCTGCTAAAATTTTTGTTATACTTATTCAGCACTTAACTGTTTTATACTAATGCTTTACTAATATACTAATGTTTTACTAATTAGTTTTGCTAAAAAAATTGTGCTGATAAGCACATTAATAGTGTGGACGACAACCAGATTGAAAGATATACCCAGAATGAAGCAGATGTCGCGGCATGTCAAGATGTAGTAGAGAAGAGGAAAATGATACTAAAAAGTACAACTCTAATAAGACATATACAAAAATCAACCATGGAAGACTTTTGTATCTGTTTTTCATACATAAAACAAAATTGAGGATTAAAACAACTTAAATTTTGCGTTGTCACCGGCTTGTGAAAATAATTGTCTTTTAATTAATTAAAAGACAAAATAAAATATTTAAATTTAATATGTATTTCTGAACTAAATGTTTATAGATTTATAATCTAGTGTGGTCAAATTGCAAACAAACAAACAAACAAACAAACATATACAGACATGTAGACAGAGTAAAGCGAAAGACAAAGACACATCTTAGGTAGATTTTTATGGTTCCTTTTTCTTATTGCAAAAAAGGGTTGTTTTTTCGTTTCGTTTGTTTTTGTTTATTTTTTCGTTTCTATAATTATCTTCGGCAGTTGCGTCCTTTAAAAGAAATCAGCATTTAGACAACCATTGATGTAAGTAGTTGAAAGAAAATTTTTGTTATGTTATATATTTATTTATTTATTTCTATATATTTTCAGATATTAAATTAATTCATGTCGTCAATATGGGAAAATGAAAATTTTTATATTTCGTAATTATTGTAAATTATTTTTAAAAGAATCACAAAAATATGTTTTATGATTTTCAGCAAATATATTAACTAAATTACAATTTTTTACAATTTTTTTGCGTTTTTTTTCAGTCTACTAATATTCAGCAAAAAATTTATTAATTTTTAGCAAGGCATTTTTATTTCTAATCTACTAAGTGTTAGCAAAACTTTTGCTGAATCTACTAATTTTGTTGCTAAAAGTCAGCTCGCTGATTTTCAGCAAAAGATTTTGCTGACATTAGCAATTTTTTTGCTAGCACCCTCCTGACTAAAATTTTGCTGACTCAGCAAAAAATTTTGCTGACTTTACAAACTTTTTTTTTTTGAGTGGAGAGTAATACCAAAGCAAATTGTGAATCATTTTTAATAATTTATTCTGCGCAATCTGCAGCTTCTTTACATGACACTGCGCTGTTGTGGACCAAACTGGGGCAGCATAAAACATTATTGCATGAAAAATTGATTTAAATACTAAAGTTTTGTTGTGTAAGTTTAGTTTTGAGTTTCTGTTAATTGAAGAATATAACAATCTCGTTATAATATTGACTTTATCTATCATATAGGGATGTGGTGTTTGAATTTGAGTTTTGGATCCAATATGACACCTAGATATTCCACTTTATCCATCCAGGGGATAGTACTGTTATTGAAGTATATAGGACTTTGTGGTAAATAGCAGGGTTTAAACCTCCTGGAGAAATAAATAGCCTGAGTTTTCTGTGGGTTTATGAGAATTTTCCATTTCGTAAAGTATGTATGAACTTCAGTTAGTGCTGCTTGTAAACTGGTTCATACATCGGTTGATAATATTTCTGAGCTGAGAATCGCAGTGTCATCTGCAAAAATGGATGTTACACAACCATATAATATAGGAAAGTCTGCTGTGTATAAATTATATAATACAGGTGAGAGACAGGAACCCTGGGGACACCCTGCTAATATTGGTTTTTGTGTTGAGTGGTTGAAGCCTATGAAGACACTAAAACTACGCTCTGAAAGAAAACTAAGTATTAGTTTAACTAAAGATGTTGGAAAATTTAATCTCATCATTTTATATATAACACCATTAAGCCAAACAGAGTCAAATGCAGCCTTGATGTCTAGTAAGACCATACCAGTTGATTTTCTTTGTGCAAAGTTTGAGTTTACAAGGTTTCGGATTCTAATAAGTGGCTGGCCAGTGTTGTGCTCCTTACGGAAGCCAAATTGTTGTGCTGGCAATATACGTTCTGCATCAATATAATCAGTAATTTTTTCCTTTATGACCTTTTTCACTATTTTCTTAAAGATGATAAGAGACTAATCGGTCTATAGGAACATGGACAATCTGCTGGTTTGTTTGGTTTCTTTATCGGCACAACTTTTTAATATTTCCATATTTGAGGGAAGTATTGTAGTCGTAAGCATGAGTTTATAATACCAGTAATCCTCTTTTTGGTAAGGCTTTGAGGCATTTATTAGTTATTCCGTCAGTACCAGAATTTTTTTTTGGCTTAAGTCTCTTTATTATCAATGATATCTTGTCTGCTGAAACTAATATATCGTTATCAGGAATAGTTTCGACGGCTCTAAGTTGATTAATAGTCTTGTTAACATCTGTTGTGGTTAATTGATCGCTGAGATTTGATGAAATTGTATGGTTTAAACTGAACATTTGAGCCAGTATTTCACATTTCTCTAGCTACGTGTTGTAAGTTGTATTATTATGTTTAAGTATTGGGATGTTTGAAGGTTTCTTCTTTAAAATTTTTGAAATGTTCCAAAAGGGAGAGGAACCTTTTCCAAAGTTGCCAGCTTATTGTTCTACGAAATGTTTTTATATTTCTTTATCTCTAGTGATATTCTATAATTATATTCCTTTCTTCGGGTATGGTCATTAACGTCTCTATATCTTTTCCAATTTTTCCTATACATATTTCTGATCTGTATCATATGTTTTATGTGTTGTGGTAGAGTTTTTTAGGAACACTATAATTTACAGCAGCTAATAATGTGTTATTAAATGTCGTTATGAAAGAATCTATTTCTTCAGAATTATTAGCATTTTCATTAGGAGTTACTAGATTTCGTTTAATAAATGAAGTGTATCTAGACCAGTTCGATCTTTTAAAATCGTAAAAAGTTCTGTAGATGGGAGTAAAATCACTATTTATAGTTATTTTGGCAGGAAGATGGTCAGAACTCAGGTCATTTATAGAACTGGCTGGAGTAAGGCTGCTCTCTAAATTGGATAAAAAGAAATCTAGGGTAGATGCTCGTCTTCTTGGATCAGATAGAATATATGTGTGATCATTTGGATATAATAAATAAAAGTTTTCGGAATTTAGTTTCTAGTACAGAAGATTTCCCCAGCAGTTTGATCTTTGGCAGCCCCATAAGATATGCCTACTGTTACTACTATGAAATTTTCGTAGATCGGATTTAAATTGCCATTTTTTGGTGTTATCTCTGCCAGCAGAGCCGCCTGGAAAATAGCAGGAATAAATGTTTATATAGTTTCCCTTTGTTGTTCGTAATTTAAAGCCAATATTTTCAATAAGGAATGTATTTAGAGGTGGTAAAAGTGTGTGTTCCACATTTTTCCTAATCAATATTGCTACACCTCCCCCTCTATTATCTTCACGGTCTTTCTATAGCAATAAAAGTCTGTGTGTTTTATAGAAATAGAGTTGTTTAGTAATGTTTCTGTTATTAAACATATGTGAATATTTCTACTTAGTAGAAAATTGAAAAGTTCTTCTTTTTTATGGCGGATGCCTCTGGCGTTCCATGTTCCTATATTTAAATTACTCATACAAAAATTTACATGCGAGTGATGTTATCACTTCGAATTGTTTGGCTTTACAGTTACATCTCTTTAAGTTCGAGATTAATTCAAGTGTAAGATTTTTAATTTCTTCAACGGAAAATAAGTTATTATTTTTGGGCTGTTGATTCCAGCCTCGATTATTATTAATATTAGCACCTTGATTCAGACTATTAGGAAAATCAGTACTATAGTTGGTATTATTGTTGTTATTAAAGCGAATATTATTTGAATGTTGTTGCCTGGGTTTAAAAGATTTAGGCTGATAATTTTGTCGCATTTGTTGATAGTTTGCTCTATTTGGTCAATCGGGCGATAAAGATTTGTGGGGTCCTTTACAGTTCGCACACATAATAGTGTCAGACTTACAGTCTGATGTTTTGTGATTGCCTGTACAGTTGGCACAGAAAGTTTCACGTTACACCGACTAGAGCCGTGTCCTAGCATTTGGCAATTATGACACTGAGTAATTCTGGAAGACCTATTTCGTTGGAAATCCCATTTTACTTTGATGTAGTCAATAACTGAATAGTTTTGCCTCAGTTCCTTAATTGTTATTGACTTTCTTTGAAAGTAAACGATATATATGGACTGCTCAGTATGAGGACCGCCTTTTGCGACTAATTTCACATCTAAGCATGACAGTTTCATATCATTCAACTTCTGTTCTATTATATTTGGATCAAACTTATCGAGTGCAAGAAGAACTGCTTTATATGGTTTCTCATGTTTTGCTCCATATGTAAAAAATTCATATTTAGATACTAAATGTTTGCATATTAATTCATAGTCTTCTTTACTAGTGCAGAATAGTTTGAGGCCGATGGAAATTTTTCTAATAGAAAAATCCGAAATTTTTAAATTAAAACATATATCTTGTATTTCCAAAATTTTGCACTTTAATATTGTTATTGGAGGTATATGTTCTTTTTTTGAATTATTAATTATAATTTCATTATCATCTTCATCATCAAGTGTTTGAAGTGGTGCAAAAAAATTACTGCTGGAGGCAGTGTTTTTTTGTTGTTTAGGTTTTTTCTTCATTATGTTATGCCTACTAGAGGCAGTAACATATTCAATATATGACCGTTTTATGTTGTTGTTTTTTTTTGACTTTTTATTTATTTTTTTATACTGTATAGGGATTAACTAATCCCTTTTTAGTCACTAATCAGTTTGTTTTTAATAATATTTTGTTTGATATTTGAAACTTATTAACACAATGTACGTCTGTTGAGGATCACGGTTTACTTGAGACTGAGGAATATTTCAAAAACTTCAAATTAGAAAACAAAATTTTGCCCGATCTGCCGGATATCATTACGTTTTAGAAGGTTTTTGTGTCAATAAAAATAAGGGCGTTTTTATTTCTGAAAAAATCCAACTCCTTCAATTCCCGCTCGGCGGCTAAAATCGCGAATTTTGGGTACCTTCGTTTGTAGAACAAAAACCGCTAAATATATTTAAAATCTGACTTCACGAATCGATTCTACATGGAAAATTGGGCTTATAAGCAGTTTTTTACGCTTTTACATTGCACCGGATAGCCATTGGAGTGTTCGGAAAAAATCGATTTTTTTATTCTTTAATTTTTTTTTTTTAAATATACACAATTAAAGAGTATTCTTTTCTGAGAAAAATTGTATAATATACTTATTTTTATTGCTACCCGTTAAAAAGTTATTAAGCTTAAAATTTTGTTGCCATTAACAACAACATTGTTTTGTTTTGTAATTTTTATTTGCAAAGTAAATTTTATTTATTAAAAACAAAGTAAAAATTTTTTATTAACAAAACAATGATAATGATTATTAGAAACAATAAATAGTAACTATTTGATTAATTACCCTTTTTTCAACTGCTGATAGAACTAAACAATTAAAATTATCTCTATTTTTTACTAAGCCAGAAGTGTTCAAACGCGAAATTTTACCAACAAGTTGTTCGGAGTAAGTGCTTGTTGATAGAATATTTCTGGAGGTTTCAATTGCATTTAAAAAACTTTTCTGGTCTGCCCACTCAGCTGCATTAAAAAGCATAAATGAGATGTTTATTCAAAAATTAACTAGAGTTTTTAAACTCTGAAGACTTATTAAATCAAACGGCGACTTAGAAAAAAAGGAATCACTTTACGTGATCTTGTGCATTGTATCTACTTCAACATTATTATGCACTTGCTCAACTTCTTCGATTTTAATAAAATCTTTGTCGTAAAGCATTTAATACAAAACAAAAACTTTGTAGTAAAAATTTTAAAACAAAAGAAAATAAATGTGGGTATTAGGGTGGTCCTTATTTTTCAACTTGCGATTTTTGGGGCTGCCCCCCTCTTAAAATATTTGTTTGGATACAAAAATTCACCATGCAAAAAATTAGAGTGCTAGTATAACGGGCCTCCTTGGAAAAATTTACCAAATATAAAAAAAACAAAAAAATTTTAAAAATGTAATATAATTTTTGTGTTGGGTTCAATAACAACTACTCAGATAAAAAATATTATCTTCCCAGAAAATCGCTAACTTATTCTAACTTGGAGTCAACAAAATGCACATATATTTGGGGTGTACCTAAAAGTTATTTTTTACATTTTTGAAAATTTTATTCAACAAAAACCAAAAAACTAGTTCTTGCTGTCAAATGTTTTATTAAACACATCCCAAATATTAAATAACATAAGTATTACGGATAACCGTTGGCAAAAATTTTTGTTAGAGCATTTTGATTCTAGCGGATTTCAACGTTTTTTTAAATTTGTATAGACTTTTTTTTTAATAAGATTTTTGTAATATTTTATCAATGTTACTGTGTATGCTATTTTATATAATTGTAATAACTTTATTATAAAGTATAATTTTTCGTGTTCATAGTTAACCTGTGTTTTCATGGGGTCACAATTGACCCTCGTATTTTAAAGAGTCAAAAATCACAAAGATGACATAAAATTAATTTTTGTTTATGTTTCTAATTGTAATTTATTTACATTTGAAATTAATTAAAATTAATTATTTAGTATAAATTCAGACATTTGTATTCATATTTAAATTGATTTTTTTGTACATATTCAGGGGTATTTTCGAAAAACGTATTTTTAATTTAATAGTGTAAATTTTTTTCCCTCAAAATTTTTATTATGGAAAAGTTTTAAGTTCCAACTTTTACTAAATTGACTTACTCGAAGACTAGAAACGGTTAACGAAAATTTTTTAGAATAATTATAAATTGAATTATTCCTTTTTTTATTTTATTTATAAATTTTGCCATAAAGCTGCATTTTTCTTACGTGGGTCATATTTGACCCCATTTTAACATGGGTTAACAATCAACAGAAAAAATAGTATTTTATTATAAAGTTATTACAATCATATAAAAGAGCATATACAATAATGTTGATGAAATATTATTAAAACCTTGTTTTAAAGTAAAAATGTATAAAAATAATAAAAACCTTGAAATCCCCGAGAATCAAAATGCTCTAAAAAAAAATTGTCAACGGATATCCACAGGACTTGGCTTATTTAATACTTGAGATGTGTTTAATAAAATACTTGACAGCAAAGACTAAGGTTTTGATTTTTGTTGAATAAAATTTCAAAAATGCAAAAAAGTCACTTTGAGGTACACCCAAAATATTTATTAATTTTTTTGACACAAAGTTAGGGTAAGTTAGCGATTTTCTGGGAAAGTAATATTTTTGATCTGAGTAGTTATGATTAAACCCAACACAAAAATTATTTTATATTTTTTTAATTTTGAAGAAAAAAAAAAATTTGGATTTTTTTTTAAATTATGACCATTTTTCAAGGGGCCCCGATTTTCAAGGGCGATGCGGGACATCTTCCCGTTATGCTACAACTCTAATTTTTTGAGTGGCGTATTTTCACACCCTAACAAATATTTTAAGTGGGGTACAATCAAAATCTCATTTTTATTTTTCGCCCATACAACGAAAGACCACCCTAGTGGGTATGTAAATATAAAAGTTTAAGAAACAATAACTGTTTAACGGGTAGTAATAGAAATAAGTATAGTATGCCATTTTTCTCAAGTAAGAATCCTCTTTAAATGTGTATACGAAAAAATAATTCAAATTAAAGAATAAAAAAAATCAATTTTTTCCGACCACCCTAATGGCTATCCGGTGCATTATAAAAGAGCAAAAAACTGCTTATAAGTCTAATTTTTCATGTAGAATTGATTCGTAAAGTCAGATTTTAAATATATTTAAACTTAAAACTTAAAACGGGTTTCAATTAAAAAATTTATTGAATCAATTAATATTTTAATTGATTTTGCACCTATCACGGCAATGATAATATTAATTAAACCTTTTAGAAAAAAAAATTAATAAATAATTTCTACAAAAAAATATATGATACTCACAAAAAAAGTGTGTGATCTATACGTTGGTATGTGTGTTTTTTACAATGCTGAGTCTGTTTGTGTGTGTGCTTGTTTTGTTTGTTAACTTCAAATGTATTTGGTATTTTATACTGAAAATTTTCTATTTATGCATACAGTGTTTGAAAAAATAATACGATAATTGCGTCTAAAATAAAATATGTATTTATATATTTAAAATTCAATTAAAATATTAATTGATTAAATTACATATTTGCTTAGAAACAAACTAAATTCAAATCAAATCTTTAATTAGATATTTTAGGTTGATAATTTTTTCTGTGTTGACACAAAAAACCTCCTAAAAAGTTATGATATCCCAAAATCAAAATCAAAAACCAAAAAAAAAAAAAAACACTAATATATTTACTTAAATAAATATATTTTAAAGCCATTTTTTTTTTCTTTGACTGTTGAGTTTATTTGATATTTATTTGACAATTAAGCTGCCTTACTATTCATACATATATACTGTATCGCAGTGTTGCAACACTTAAAATTAAATGCTTCTGATTGTCTTTTTTTTCGTTTCGGAAAAAAAAATAGTGTAAGAAAAACACAGACAAAGTTTGGGCGAGGAAGATGTTTTTGCGGATCATTTAACACAATGTTTATGGCGTAACATACGAAAACATGTACAATGTTCACCGCTTAAATGATTATTTGATTGTAGTTGTTTTTTTTTTTAATACTTGCAACTGCATAGTGGTTTAAAATTAAAGATTTCATAAAAGATATGTAGGTCTCCAATGAAAGGTTTTTTGAATACACATTTTATACAAATTATGTCTAAAGGTTTTAAAGTATTTTTGTTATTCAAAAAAAATGTGTTTTGAGTCGTTTTATTAAGGAATTGTAGTTGTATTAATCTAAAAGTAATGCATACTGCTGCCTATTTTATATAATCGATATTTCCGATGTTCGAAATCGTTCGATTTTTATGCGACTTTTTCCAGAGAGTATTTTTTACTATATATTTCAAATAATTCAAAAATGTGGCAAACTCTGAGTCCGCTATATAGTCAATATGGGTCGGGATACCTTCATTGTAAGTGGAGTATTCTAATTCGTAGGCCAACTCCTTGGCCACTTTTCAGCTATATATTATTTTCGTGTAGCGATTAATTTAAAAAAGTTATATTACAATTTTCAAAAGGTCCACATTAGGGAACATGTACCCCAAGTAGACATAAATTAAAAAACTCTCTAAAAGCATATACACATAGAAAAAAATTTGCCATTTGCCAACTAAAAAACTCGGTTGCTACTACTGAAGTCAGTTTGTACAATGGAATATTGGTTTTCAATACAAAATTTCGTTAACACAACTGAATTTTAGTTGTAACACCAAAATATTCAAAAATCGCATTTAAATGTGGTTGTACTAACCGAATTTATTGGGTTTAGCCACCAAAATACACTTTTTAATTCGCTTGGCAGTGTATTTTTCTGTGTGTATAAATGTTAGAAAGTAATGTAAGATCGATAAAAACTTTACTTCAATTACACTGTAATTAATTTTTGTTGAAATTTACCCAACTTATAGTAGGAAACTATACTCCTACACTAAGTTGGGTAAATTTACTTTATGTGTGTAAATGAAAAAAATACACACAATACGTGTATGTTGGTCAACAAAAAGTGTGTAAATGTACTATGCAAGTGCGTAAAAATGTAATTAAATTTAGAAATAAATTAATAATTTTACTGAATTTTTGGGTAAAAAAACATGTTTTACTTGTAAATATACGACTAAAATGCGTAAAAAAGACATTTTTATATGCGTAAAAACCACCTGAAAATGCGTATCTTTACCTTGCGGTAAGAAAGAATAACAGCCCAAAAAATGTTTCAAATAAAACAAAAATTTAATTATTAGAAAAAGTTTTATTTTGTATAATAATAAATTTAATAATAAATATTTGTATATAAGTGGTTGTACATATACAGAGCTTCAAAGATTGAATTCTTTTTTGAAAAAATCAAATCGAATTTTTTTAAATCGAATGATTTTTTTCTTAATCAATCGCAGAGAATTCATTCTTTGGAATTCACTAGTGGGGAATTCAATCAATTTAGCTCATTCGATATTATCAATTATTGAATTCAATCATTGTGAATTCAATCGTAGGGAAGTCAATCGTTGGGAAGTCAATCGTTGAGAAGTCAATCGTTGGGAATTCTATCATTGCGAATTTAATAATTGGGAATTCAATCTATTTTTTACTCAATCGATTTACAATTTGCCGAAATCGGCGAAACTGAAAACACCGCCAGAATTGAAAAAAAACGCTAAAATTGAAAAAAATATCGTTAAAATGAAAAAATTCCCAGCCATTTTTCCTCCAGCTTCATTAGCTTTGGAAATATGTACCTTTTAAAAATTGACTATATAAAAACCGTCCATAACTCAAAAATAAAAGAGCTACTGGAAAAATGTTTGCACCGGTGTTCAAAAACTCAACCCCAATACCGGTTCTAAATTTAGACCTGATTGGCTAGGTTCTTAGATCGCGTTTTTCTCGAAAACAAAGCATCGCATAGCAAAAAAAAACTATTTATTTAGAACATCGCCAGTGTTTCGAAAACTAATAAAAATACATTTCCAACAATTTTAAATTTCTCGGCAATATTTTTCGTCTTTTCAATTTAAGCTTTCTTTCCAATTGGAACATTTTTTTCATTTTTGGCGATTTTCTTGCTTTTGCAATTTTTTATTTTTAATTTTGAAATTTTTTTCATTTTAAGCTATTTTTCTAAATTTTAGCGATTTTTTTTTTTAATTTTTGCAGATTTTGTAATTTTAGGGATTTTTTCTAATTTTCTGCATTTTTTTTTTAAATATTAGCGATTTTTTTCATTTTTGGCGATTTTCTTTAAATTTTAGCGTTTTCTTCAAGTTTGGAGATTTTTTTTAATTTTAGCGATTTTTTTTATATTAATTTTAACATTTTTTTTATTTTAAAGATTTTTTTTTAAATTTTTGCGATTTTTGCGATTTTTTCAATTTTGGCATTTTTTTTTTTAATATTGGCGATATTTTTAAATCTATTGTAGATTTTTATTCTTTAAAGCTCTGTACATATATTATATTTTGAAAATATTTTTCCGCAATTAGGCTGCAAAAACACTTGGAAATGAACTATAAACTAAACACTATAACAAATACTACAGTTATACATTTTTTTTTTCATTAAAATTCTCCATAAATTAATTTTTTTAGATTTTTTTGGCTTTTTTAATTTGTTTAATTTTTTTTTCAATTTAAAAATGTCAAAATATTTATTACTATTATAAGGTAGTATATTTACAAACTTTGTGCGTAAAAATTTTATTTAACAAAATATTACTACTTTTAGGCATAATGTGTTTAATTGTAAACACATAATTGGTAAAAAAATACTGTAAGTGGGTATTATTGTATATAAAAGTGTGCACAAAATAGCTTTACGCATTTTTATGTATAAATTTACCGAATTTGCGTAATAATACATGAAACTTTACTTGTTTTATAGTAGTTAATTTACAATCATTTTTTAGAGTGTACGTTTATCAAACCGTTTTATGTATCGTTTAAAGCTGCTTAAGGGGTTACCATCTGTAATGCTAACTTTTTTAATTGCGGTGACGATATTTTTTTTTTTTTTTAAATTTTGCAAAGGTTTTCTGATTAAAAGATCAGATTTTTTCTATCGATGCAGAAAGTTGCATCATGTAACTCAAATTAGTTTTTGAGAAAATATTCTTTAAATATTGTCCATCTTAGATAATTTCTTACATGCAATATTTATTCATTAAACGCCATGTAGTTTTATCTGATAAAACTGAGAATATTTAATTTAATATGGACAATCTTTACTAAATATTTTCTTCAAAGCCTCAGTTACCCGACGAAACTTTTTTGATTGATAGAAAAGCGTTAAATCTTTCTTTATCTATCGTTTTATAGCAGAACTCGGATTTGTTTTGGATAAATATGTTGAATAAATATTCTAATGCAATATTAGAGCATATTTATTAGAGCATATATATCATTTGATTCGAGTACATCTTAGTTTTGGTATACTCAAAAAAAGAATAAGTTAGTAGAAAAGTTAGTAAAACGTCTTGTAAATCAAGTATACTATTCTTCATAAATTTTTTTGCTAAAATTATGTTTTCAGCTAAAATGTCCGTTATACTTATTCATCACTTAACTGTTTTTAACTAATGTTTTACTAATATTTTACTAATGTTTCACTAATTTATTTTGCAAAAAAAATTAATAGTGTGGACGACAACCAGATTGAAAGATATACCCAGAATGAATTAGATGTCGCGACATGTCAAGATGTAGTAGTGACGAGGAAAATGGTACTAAAAAGTACAACTCTAATAAGACATATAAAAATATCATCAAAAAATCATGAAATATTTGTGTATCTGTTTTTCACACATAAAATAAAATTATGGATTAAAACAAATTAAATATTAAGTTGTCACCGGCTTGTGAAAGTAATTGTCTATTAATTAAATAAAAGACAAAATAAAATATATAAATTTAAAAAAGATAATGTGTATTTGTAAACTAAATGTTTATAGAAATTAATAATCTAGTGTGGTTAAATTGCAAAAAAAAATATGCAGCAGGTAGACAGACTAAAGTTTAAGACAATGACACAAATCTTAGGTAGATTTTTATGTTTCCTTTTTCTTCTTTTGTTTCGTTTCTATAATTATCTGCGGCAATTGCATTTTTTTTTTTTTAAAAAAAAGAGAGGCAACACTCAGAAAATACTTCCTAAATTTAGTGTGTTGCTTTCTTTGGAAAGCGATAGTATAGAGATGAAAGGTGGGGAAAGATGAAGGGCTTTAGACATGGCAACACTGTAATTGCGCGAGATGATAAGTCTGTGAGTGTGTTATCTCATTAATCCAGTGTTATAGAAATTTACATAATCTGATATGGTCACATATGTTTATATGCTGATCCATATAATCCATACACTGCATTTAAAAACTATAATTATACATTAATTTCACCAAATTTCGTTAGTTAAAAAAAAGCAGCAGAGTTTAACCAGCATAAAAGTAAAATCAATGGGAAATTGATAATATTTAACAAACAAACAATTCGTTAAAAGTTTTGTTATTTTTTTTTATTTTTATATACATCGAGATTATTTTTATGTTATTTTTAATTTATGACTAGCTTCCCCGTATATTTACAAAAATTAAAGCAAATCAAACATGTTAGTTAGGTTGATACTAGTATTTCGATCTGGCTAAAGATCTCATCAGAACCCGAAGTTTACCAGATTTATTCGAAGTTCTTTCGTTATAAATCTCCATGCATCAATAACTGCTTGTTTTAGATGAAAAACGCTTTCGTATTGACGCTTTTCTGCTTACCCTCGTCGAGATAATACTCCCCACATACTCTTATATATTTTTATGATAAGCATTCTATTGTCTGATGACTTACACTTACTGAGGCATTGCACTATGGTCTACCGTAGTGTAAGACCGCCTCATAATTAGTTTTTACAAATGTTTGAATTTCGGCAAAAAACTTGTATTATTTTAAAGCGAAGATCCCAAAATATAAAAATTTAAATATTTTGTTAATAGAAATAATCGAAAATTACGATCGAATTCACTTCTTTTGACTACGATGATTTATGGAAATGAAAATACAACATAATATCAAAGGAATATATTTAATATGTTTTACTTTACAATATAGAAATGTTATGCCTTTTTGAAAGAAAATTTTATTCTGTTGCTAATTTTAGAGTTTTTTTTTTTTTTAAGTCCAAAAATATTGACTAAACTTAGTGACTATCTTATAAATATTTGTTATAAATTTCATAAAAAAAATAATTTGTATAATTTTTTTCACGATATATGCGTTAATATTGCAATATTTAGTAAATTAAGAGACGTATTAAAAAAAACGCAATTTTTGCTAATATTTAATATCTTAGTGTGAGTTATTAAAAATAACTGTTTAAAAATATTATACAAACGCGTTACGTTACTAATTGATGGAAATTTTCATTAAAAAAAAAAGCTTTATCGTTAGCAGTCACAGTAATTTGATACCGTTATTTCTGTGAAAAATTGAAGATAAAATAATCTTATATTAATTCCAAAATGAATAATTTTAAGTGCACAGTGCGTCAATTTATTGATACTTACTTATATTAAAAGTGGAAGAATTTTAAGTTTCAACAAGTTTATACGAAAAAATTATCAATTTTCAGAAGAAAATATACAGTATATAGTGAACAATATTAAAAAAAAACATGTTGAAAGTATTATAAAATAATTTGCATTATTGCCTATTGGTCAGCTGTCAAAAGGTTGCCCAAGAATCGAGTAGATTAGATTTTAGATTAGAATAACTTTATTGAGTATATAAAAAACAAATAAAGCAGTAAGAGGCATTGACATAGTGTCGTCAGCCAAGAATCGAGTAATATAGATTACAAAAAGCACCGCTTGCATCACTCACTAAAATGTTCACGAATAGCCACAAATGAGAATATTTTTAACAGACTTTTATACACTTCAGATCCATATGTGACAAGCTTTCGAAAAGCATACGCCAAACTTGCAAAATACCTATATGAAGATGCTCTAAATCTTATGAAGTTATCACAACATATTCATACTGAAAAGTGAAAATATCATGGTTATTAAAATTTATTTAATATCTTCATATAAAAAATAAATTTAAAAAAATATTTGTAAGTTCCTTATTGAAATATTTTTAATTAGCTTTTTTTATTGTAACGCTTTTTTATTTCACATACACAAAGAATATGTAAATTTAAATCATTGTTATATAAAATTTATGCAATAAAATACTGTTATTAGTTTATAATAATGCACATGTCATGAATTATTAATTTTAGTTGTTGTAAACACAAAACTTTTTGTTGTAAATACAAGTGCAAGTCATAACTACAAAAAGGAAATAAAACTAAAGTTTAATTATATATATTTACATAATCCTTTTAGTGAACGCTTTATTATTTACACATTTACTGTCAAATATATTTAATATGCTTCATTCCAAATTTCAGAATTCTATCTCATCAAACAAAAAAGTTACAAATTTTTGATGCGAAAATGTCCAAAATTGACCATTGTGTATTGTCTTGTTGGAAACTGAAAAATGCATTTATTATAATAACAAAATGAATTGATACACTATTCGAAGTATTGGCCATCGTTAGCCACTACTTTTGCCCATCTTTCTGGTAGCATATGGATTCCGCACCAAAAGAACTGCTCCGGTTTTGAGGTAAAGAATGAATCAAGCGTATTCCAGTAAGGGCGTTTTGCATCGATCGAAACAAATGGTAGTCAGAAGGGGCAAGGTCTGGGATATAAGGCGGGTGACCCAGAACTTCCCATCCACTGTTTTCCAAATAGTTTTTGGCCGGTCTTGCAACATGTGGCCGAGCGTTGTCATGATAGAAGATTATGGCCTCGTGTCTGGTCGAATATTCTTGTCGTTTTTCGTTGATTGCTTTCTTCAAACGAATCAATTGTGTTCGGTACCGGTCCCCAGAGATCATCTGACCCGATTTCAACAGCTCATAATACAAAACACCCTTCTGATCCCACCAAATACAGAGCCTTGGCGCCATGGATATTCGGCTTCGGCGTTGATTTGGCTGGTTGGCCGGGCTTTACATATGACTTTTAGCGCTTAGGGTTATCGTAATGTATCCATTTTTCAGCACCAGTAACAATACGATGCAAAAATTAGTTCTTTTTGTAGCGTTCAAGCAGCTTTTCCGACATGCAAAATCGTCTTTTAACGTCTCTCGGCTTCAATTCATATGGGACCCAATTTCCTTACTTTTGAAGGAATCCCAATGCTTTTAAACGTAGGGAAATGGCTTGTTGTGTGACTTCCAATTATAATGCAAGTTCTTCTTGCATTTGACAACAATCTTCGTGGAGTAATGCTGCGCAATTCCTCATCTTCAAACTTTTTCGGCTGACCAGGCCTCTCCTTGTCTTCATTGTCGAAATCACCACTTTTGAATCGCTCAAACCATCGTTCACAAGTTTTATGAGATGGTGCATGTTGACGGTAAGCTTCTACCAACAATCGATAACTTTCAGCAGCCGTTTTTTTTCAAATGAAAGAAGGTTATCAGACTTCCCCGCAAAAACATCTGCTTTAGGCACAAAATTCGACATTATTATAGCGATTGAAAAAATGTGTGTTTACACTTTGGCGTCTATCGAATACTGAATTATAAGTACAGATGTTTACCCTCCAAAATACTATATTTGTTATTATTGACACAAACAAAATGTGATAGTTATGCCATATGTTGTATACCCAATATATATTCATTGGTTTACAGTGCCTTTATATTGTTTCTTCTAACTTCTAATGTTTTTACTATTTTATACTAAATTTTTATTTCTCTTTTTTTAATAGTATATTGTTAGTTATATTGTTGTTTTATATAATACAGTAGTCTTGTGTCTTAGTTATTTATTATTTGGTTCGGCTGGTTGGCCGGGCTTTTTTCTACTTCTTTTTTTTTTTGCCTGAGTGTACCTATAAGAATAAATTACCGATAAAAATGCCGTTATTAGTTTTGGTGGCCAACCTTGGTTAAAATATTTTTATGATAACGAAATAACTCTCACACAGTGTGTAATGCGATTTAAAATTGAATTTATTCAGTTCAATAAGCAGTCAAAAATTCGATTATATTTATGTTAATCGTACAACATGTGAAAATGACAGATAAATTATATATGTATATGATGTAAAAATATTAATCAAATATTAAGTAAAACCTAACCATTTATGTAATATTTTATAAAAGATATTATACCCAGACACAAAATTTAAGGCCACTTTCTAATAAAAAATGCAGAATATTTCCTGTCAAATGTAATTTACACCAATTATTTAATTTAAAGGTCAAAAGTTAAAAACATGTATTGTTTTTTTTTTTTTTTTTTTTTTTTTGTTTTTCTCAATGTCTACTATTTTTGGTCTGTTTTTTCAAAATGCTGTTAAGAACTTTAAATACACCAAAACTATATAATAAAATAATAAAATTGAAGAGAATGTGAAAAAAAATTGAAGAGAATGTGAAAAAAGTATATTTAATGTAACACGATAATGCTAAAAAAAAAAGAAAAACACACAAACGGTTTGTTCAAATCACATGTAACATGTAACTAAGAGATGTACATGATGTTAATCAATTTTTGCATAAAATCAATGAAATTGCACTGGAATCCGTCCATTGAAACTTTTCATAAATTTAATTCAAGTTTTTATTAAATTGTACGAAAAACATAATTTTATTAATAAAAAATTTCATACAGTAAATCAGGGGTGCCCAAAAGTTCCTTATGGAAGAGCAAACACCAATACATTTAAAGAAAAACTAATTTTTATTCAATATTTTTTGTTGTAAAAACCGATACATACAAAGAAAAAAGAAAAAAAATTTTCATATATTTATTTCATATACGTACACGGCAAAAAAAATTTGATTTGATTTTTTTCTAAAAATTATCTGAAATGAAAAAAATAGGTTAGTGCGTGTAAATTTTATTTCAAACCCGTACTTACCAATCGAAATTTCCTTTAAGTCTTCCATGATCCTTCCAATAAACTATCCAAATTTATGTCAATGTCAGTTGTAGATAATTTTAATAAGGCCTCCAAATTTTCGTTGCTCATGCTACTGCTCATTCTAAAAAAAAGGGTATTTATTTGGTTTTAAAGATTTCCAAAAATCAGTGCCACTTAAATTAGAAATTTAAAGTTCTGAGTCGCATTACAGGTCACATAGCTCCGTTTATAGCTCAGGCTTGAGGTGAGAGTAGATTGTGAGTGATCATACAATAATTTTTATGTGAATAATATAAGTTTAAAATTTAAAACTAACTCCAATTTTTTCCAAGTACTTTTCAAAACACACTTTTTTAAACGATATCATACGTCAAACAAAAACAAAATCTACATTGATGATCGGTGTCGTCAACGTTTATCAACAAAGCATACGAAAGTGTTGTTGCTTTCTACTTGAGTGTATACAGCGAAGAACGACAAAAAAAACAAATAAGACAAAGTTTTTTTTTTTGTGTATTTCGTATTGCTAGTGCTGAGTGCTCTATGTATGTATTAAAATACACAGCTACGTGCTTTTACAAAAACAAATGAGCACCAAGCGCATAGAGCTTAGGCACCCTTGCAGTAAATGTATCATTCAAAACTGGTTTCATAAAAAGTACACTCAGGGAACTTCTGCTTTAAAAATATGTAGTTGTTTGGGTTGCAATACAGTTTCTTTATATTTAATGTTAATGTCAGTCATTTGTAGAACAAATTAAAATATTTACTAACCTTGTAGTTCATTTAAAAAAACAACTCACATCAAATGACTGTTTTATAATTTTACATTAATTTTTTACAGTTGTTTTTTGTTATTTAAAAAAATAAAAAAAAAATAAATGTTTGCTTATTTTTTTACTACATGGTAGTTTCATTTTTACTACAATTGTTAGTCATTTTTTGAACATTAAAAAACAAATGACAATGTTAGTTGAATTTACTGTAATGTAAGTCGTCCTTTCTTTAAATGAAATTTCATTTGTTTTCAACTACATTTGCAGTGGTCATTATGTACATACTTAGTATTCTAAGTGTATGAAACTTTTCAATAAAAATTAAAATTCGAGGCCATACTCTATATTTCTTTATTAGGATATTATCCTAACAAACAATCTATAGAGTTTTTGTTTTCAAATTTATTAATTGACCACTTTCAGGAATGTGTTGATAGATTTATTTCGGGAATTTTCTAAGTTCCCATCATCAGAACACGTTTTGAAAGAAGTGACAATTCCATGCAAAACATCAAGCATTCATACAAACTAGTTTTCTCACTAAATGAGAACTAATATATGAGCTCGAAGTTAAAGATTATCACCATTGATCAAAAAATAAATTGAAAACTTGTTTGTTGTGTGGAAGGTCTACCTTTGGTAGATATTCAATACACTTTTTTTATTTTTTTTTTACCTTTTTATGTGTACACTTGTTTTGTATAAAACCAAAATTTACAGGGGAGTAGTAAACAAGACCGTACTTTGTCTTTTATACAACTTTTATATAATTGTTTTATTAAAAATAAAAATTATGTTTGTTTCGATCTTTAATTGTGCAATGAAAATGAAAATTATTCAAGTTCTAGGCCATACTCAATATTTCTTTATTAGGATATTGTCCTAACAAATAATGTATAGTGTTTTTGTTTTCAAATTTATTAATTGACCTTCATTAATTTTAAAAAGATGTTGTTTATTTTGTGAAGAAAAGTTTCACTGATTTACTGAAAAATTTAATTATTTTTGTTTTGTAGCATTTTTTATTATTTAATCTACACTAGCTATAGAGTGGCAATAATTCAATACACAGTGATATTGTTTGCTTAAGTTGTGTGTTTAATGTACAAATTTATGTTAAATGTTTTATGTTTTAATGTAAAATCAGTTTCGTTTTAATGTAAAAAGGAAAAAAAATTAAAAGTCAACATAAAGTTGACGAAACGTCAGAGAACATGTAATAAACTGTTGTTTTATTTACATTAATAACTTTAGGCCTTATTAGCTCAAAAATTAAGGAATAAAAAATTCTACAAAATAAGAAAAGTATTGGCCAAATAATTAATCAAATTAATTATTTTTGGGTCAACAAAATTCACTCTGTATAGTAGCATATTTTGTATTTTTCAAAAAAAAAGACATTTTACAGTGAACTAAGAAATTTGGGGGGAAATTAGTAATAAAAAAAAGGACCACAATTAAAAAATAATAAATTTTAACGCCATTTATATTTAATAAAAGATAATTGCAAAATAAAGAAGAGAGAAAGTATATAAGAACTGAAAAAATAACAAAGGAAAAATCAAGGCAAGTAGTTCATAGAAAAAAAATCTTCGTCCGAATATTCCCAGCCACAATGGACACAGATAGCTGGCGGTTTGGTTTGCACAATTCAAGTGAACATCCAACATGCATTCTTTGCAATTTACAGATTTCTAAGAATTTAATTTTTTTAGGGGCAATTCCTTAAATAATTTACGCAGAAATCTCTGTCTAATGAAAATGAGAAATATGATACCAATTTTAGCTTTTTCAAGGTATACATTTTAAAGTAGAATATTATTTGCTATGGAATATACAGTTTTTTTTTTCTTATTTTGACATTCTTTTTTAATTTTACTAAATCACATTTGTCTACGACTGTCTTTGTTGTTTTTTTTTTTTTAGTATTTTAGGCACATGTCTCTTAAATTATTTAAAAATCCAATAGTGTTTATGTTTTTTCGACCTTTTGTTTTAAAATCCAATTAAATAAATAGTCAAGCTCGAGGTCTTAGATTTTAATAAAATTATTTTATTTTTATTTTCAATATATTTCTCCATCCATCGGATGGCATCTTCATGAAACTTAAATTAGAATATACAAAAATATATAATAAACAAATTAATATCATGTCGAACAGTGTAACACAAAATAAACAAATAAGTAACAAGCATAAAATATAAACAAAAAACGTTTTCACTTACACTGAGTTACAATATTCAAAATAATGAAACAACCACATGGTTAAGTATTTTCTATTGCACTAATTATTTTTAAGCTTTGTCTTGTTTGATATATGCCTATACGTCTGTGCACAGTTTTCAGTGTCACTCTTATAGTTAATTCTCTTAGCTTGGGGTATATTAATTATATATAACATTTCTAAAGTATATCTTCTATTATAATTCTCTTCTCTTTGCAATATTTCTACATTATCAAAGTCTGGCAAATGACCGCTATTTACACAGTGCGACGCAAGCGCAGTTTTCTGCATTGTAAAATTATTTCTACATTTTATATCTGATTTATGTCCGGAAATTCTCGTCTTTAATTTGTTTTTTGTTGTACCCACATATTCTTGTTCACATTTATTGTTATTGTCACCTGTACATTTTATTTTATATATTAGATTTGATTTGTCCATTTTATTAATTTTACTTTTTGTGTTAGAAAAAAGTGTTTTTAATGTGTTTTGTGTTTTAGGCGCTATTTTAAATTTTTCTTTATTATAAATTCCGGAATTTTCAATACGCTCCGATATTTTTGGTACGTAAGTCAACGATTTATATCTAATCTGTTCTACTCTCTCCGTGCTGTTTTGAGTTTTTTTGGTCTTGTTTATATATATAAGTCTGGTAATCAAATTTGTTGGGAAACTATTTTCTTTCAATATTTTTCTTATTTTTTCTATGTTTTCTTTATGAAACTGTTTATCACTTATAGTCAGCACCCGTCTAATAAAATTACTCGCCGTGTTCATTATTATCGTCTTGGGTTGGCAAGAATAGAAGTTCACTAGTCTTCCTGACGACGTTGGTTTTTGGTACCAATCTATTTTTATTTTGTTGTCTTTTCTTACCACTATTGTGTCCAAATATGGTAATCGGCCATTTTTCTCTTCCTCTACCGTAAACTTTATTCGTTGGTGAAATTTATTTAACTGATGAAGCGTCTCTTCTATTGCAGATTCTTTCACGATACAGAAAAGTTCATCCACGTATTTTGTCATAAGTCTTGGTTTACTATCAAGTTTGTCAAGGAAGTGTTGTAAAAGTTTTTCCATGACTATATCAGCTACCACTGGCGATGCTATTGATCCCATGGGAAGTCCCTTGCACTGGGTGTAAATTTTATCTTTATATCTAAAATATCTGTTATCTTTAATGCAAAATTTCATTAATCTTAAAAATAATTCTTTTAGTATAGTTGTGTTTTTCTTGATTTCTTCCCATCTATCCATAATCACATCAATTGCGTATTCCACTGGAATACTTGGAAATAAAGAAACAACGTCAAAAGATATCAGTTTTTCCACGTCAAATATTGCACTATTATTTATCCTATCTCTAAATTGCACAGCATCCCTTACATTAAAAACCGAGTTCACAGTGAGTTCTTTCAAAATGTTAGTTAACAATTTACATACTCCACTGGATGGAGAGTTCACGGATGAACATATTGGTCTTAAGGGAAAATCTTCTTTATGAATCTTCGGTAATCCATAAATTCTCGGACCAAAAGCAGTGTCAGTTTTGAGTTTTTTCTTCTCTATCACAGATAATATATTGCACTTGTGGAATTCTTCTACTAGATCATTATTCTTTTTCTGTAGTGACGATGTGGGATCTTTTTTATGTCTTTTATACGTAATCATGTCACTGAGTATGTTGTTCATTCTATTTTCATAATCTTTTTTCTCCATAGCAACCGTGACATTTCCTTTGTCACCATTTAAAATTAATATATTATTGTTTTTCTTCAAAAATGTTCTCGTTTGTTCCAATGTGCTCAGTACAAACCGTTCTCTGTTGTTCAATGTTTGTTTGTTAACATGATTTTCCAGCATAGCGGTGAACCTAGATCTTGCCATTTCTTGTTCTTCTCTTCCTTCTAGTGTTTGGATGCAGTCCTCTCCATCTGCAATATATTTAAACATAGGAAATTGCTCTTTTTTCGTAGGTATTGCATGTTTTTGACCCAATGAGAGTAACCATTCTACATCTTCTGGAATACTTGTATTTGTCTTGTTAACAAACCATTTGTCATTTTGAACAATGTTCAGTTCTGTTCTTTGTGTTTTTTTTAATGTTTTAAATTTTTTGTAATGACGTGTTTTTAGCTCCATGTTTTTTATTTTTGAAAGGGATTTTTCGCTGTTATAAAATTGTTCCTGCTCTTCAAGAGGTAAATGTTTGTTTATTTTCGCTTCTACTACTCCTATGTTTTCATCATTACACTTTGCAATTTCGTGCTTTTGTCTTATAAGTAAATTCAATATTTTTAAGTGAAAATTCTGCAGTATGGTATGAAGGCAGCTATATATTCTCGTGGGAAGTAATTCTTTACATCTGAATATATTGTGAATGTTCTTTGTCGCATTATCTATAAATTTCGGTGTTATACCGGTATTTCTGCACTTTATTAGGAATGTAATTGTAGATTTTGTATTAAGTTGACGTAGTTTTAATGATTTGTGCTTTGATATTATAATGTTTTTTCTTTATGTTGTTATAAATCATTTTCTTTTATTTTTCCGGCGTGCTTTTCGTAAAATTCAATAGTGTTTATGTTTTTTCGACCTTTTGTTTTAAAATCCAATTAAATAAATAGTCAAGCTCGAGGTCTTAGATTTTAATAAAATTATTTTATTTTTATTTTCAATATATTTCTCCATCCATCCGATGGATGGATTATTTAAAAAATTCACATTTACTAAATATTCTACTACCGCAACAAAAAAAACGCCCTAACGTTGCTTAAATTCAGGGTTGGCAACCGTTTCATTCGGTTATTGGAAAACGGTATTTTGTGAATATTTCATTAGGGTGTTTTAAAATAAACGATATTTTAATTTAGATCGTTATGTTATTTTAAGGTTAACGTTATTTTAAATTATTTCGTTAGGTTATTTTAGGGTTAAAGTTATTTTACAAATATTTTTAGAATATCTTACACATAACAACAATTTCTGGCCTTAATTAATAATTTCACACCTAAAGTAATAAGTGCAAAATGCATTCCAAAATTGTAGCAACAGTAAAAATGCATTTTTAGAAAGAATCGGTTATTTTTGGATTACAAATCGTAAAAGTAAACATCCCGGCAACACTTTGGAAATGGGTGCGATAAATTAATGCATTACCTTGTAATGTGTACTCCTTACCTGTAACATTATTTTCCAACACTAAGTAATGAGTTACCGATAATTGAACACTCATGGATTACCTTGTAATGATACCTCATTACATTTTACATTACTTCAAAACATAAAATAATGACTTAACAATCATCAATTACGTAATGCATGAATTATAAACCTAAAGTAATTATTAATATATATTTTTGACAATCTATTTACAGACACATTACTTTGTGATTTTTTTGTAAGCATGAGGGTAAGGTGTATATTTTTGATATCACGAACGAAAACAAGAAGCACAACAACTCAATTACATTTTAAGCAATAAAATATTGTATGTATCGATAACTCAGTTGGTAGAGTTATCGACTAACTAATTGTTAAATACCAGAGACCCCAGGTTCGAGTCCCAGCATGACCACGTAATTTATTTGATAAAAAAAAAAAGTTATTTATTTAATTAAAAAAAAATATCTGCAAAAAAAAATTTTTATGCATTTTTTTATGAAAATCTATTTATAGACACATTCTTTTTCCCACCGTGTAACCATATAAGTAACCAGTTACTTTACCCCCTACAAGGTAATGAGTCCACCCATTACTTTTAGGCTCATCGCCTGTAGAATTCATCAGTGAAGTAAGATATAATGTAATGCGTGTAGCACTATGTCGATACATTACTTTACCCATGATTTGGTAATGTGTGGTTTTGCTGGGATTCGCAGCTCTCAGAATCTTTTTTAATTTTTGAAAAATACTACAAACCAGCTATAACCAGTTTAGAAGCAGTCATCAAAGTTTAATAGTTTGCAAAATTGTTCAAGTTTTTGAAAAATTAAAAACATTAATAATATTGTAAGTTTTTTTCAATTTTAAAGGTCTCAAAATAATAACTCAAAATGGAAACCATAACATAGACATGGTAGGGTTCCTAATACCGAATGGGTATTTCGGTATTGAACATTTTGCAATACCAAATTCTTGCTATTTTCAGTATTAATACAAAATTTTTGTTCTTATATTTTTCAATTTAAAAGTGTTTTTATTTCTCACATTTATTTTATTTTAAGACTTAAGAAAGATGACCAATAATTGTTCTTGTTTTTTATTAAAGTAATATTTTAAACAAGTCAGTGCCTCCAATGTATTATCCCCCATTCTACAGCGAATCGTTGTGCAAGTTGCAACTGAAAACGCCCTTTCCGGTTCAGTGCTGGTGAATGGTATGGTGATAGGGTTGAAAGACGGCCTTGATTTCGCTTGACAAGAATCTTTAATGCTCGTTAAGAATCAAGAAAAAATATGTTTTGTCAAGACTTTTAAAGCCCAACCAGCCCACACAGCCCACACAGTTTTATAAAGCAAAAAAAATGTTTTATTGAAATCGTGAAATTTGTAGGCCAATTATTCGATTTATTTTATATGTTTGAATAAAATAAACAATCTCGACAAAAATGGGTTCGTTGTTAAACATAAATGATCATACATGGGTTTGTTTATGAAAATACGTAAAAAAAAATTTTTGAAAATTAATATCTAAGCAATTTATTTTTGAAAATTAATTATGTATGCATAAAACTAGTTTTATTTTAAGAAAGTTCATTGTTAAAAAGAATACAATTAAAAATAGGCTTATAATTTATAAATGTTTGTTTTTGCTTTTTTCCATTTTTTTACACTTTTACTCATATTTGCTTTTTTGGTGTCCTATATTTTTATTTTCAATGTTTGGTCTTAAAAACAGCTTTTTGTTAAGAGCTTAATACTTTTAAAAATTGCAATTAATTATTTTACTTTTTTGTAGTTCTAAAATTTTTTAGTTTTTTTCAATATTTTTTTTTTTGCCATAAACACAAGGAATTTTGTTATTTTTTGTCTTTTATATTTATAAGTAAGTGTAATTACTAATTTTTGTAGTTCTAATGTTGCTTTTTTGCCAATATTTTTTACTCTTAGTCCTACTGTGGGTTTAAATGATGTGAAAGTTGCTATTAATTGAAATAAAAAATCAAATGTTTAAATTAAATTTGGAATTAGGTAAAAATAGGTACACTAGCTGTCAAAATCAATCAACTAAGTTTTTTACTTTTTTGCAGTGAACTGTCAAATTAAGACAATTTTTGATGTTTTGCAAAACAAAATGTTGTTAGTCTAGGTGAGTACATTACGAAACCGGTTTAAGAACTTCCAATATACCCCAAAATTTTCGAGATAACAGTAAAAGTGTATGTTTTGCGACTGTCGAATTCAAACATTTATAACACAATCATTTTTCAACCGATTTTGAATTTTTAAACGGTTTTGAAAAGAAATTACCTCGTCTTTCCAAATATATATATATATATAAATATGTAGAGATTTTCTTCATAACAACCAAAATTTTCAGTTTTTTTTTTATTTTTAAACTCTTACGATGTTTTTTTTCGAATCTTCTTTCAAGGCAACAATATTCTTTAAGTAGATATTTTCATGATTAAAATGAGACATCACTTAATAAATCGGTTGAAAATTGACAAAGTTATGGTACGTTTGGCATCACTCAGTTTTGGAAACACAGATTTTAGGTACAATAAAGCATTGCTGTCTTTGTCAAGTTGTTTAACAAACTGCTTCGTGTAGCCCGGACCAATGAAATGTTGACAACATTTTTGTTCACCTAGTTTGAATTGTTTTCTTGGTGGCCAGTTTTTACAATTGTAATGGTCTTCTGAACGACTACAACAAGGAAATTTTGTATAACCTCCTTGCATTCCAAAAAGAATTGTCAATACTTTTAAGTAAGCGACTAAAAACGAATGCTTATTTAAAATGATAGAGACACATTGTTCCCTTGAAAGAAGATTCGAAAAAACCCTCGTAGAAGTTTAAAAAGTTAAAAAAAACTGACAATTTTAGTTGTTATGAAGAAAATCTCTACATATTTATATTAATAATATAGGAAAAGTGGTATTTGGAAACGAAGTAATTTTCTCTTCAAAACCGTTTAAAAATTCAAAATGTTTGAATTCGACAGTCGCAAAAAAATACACTTTTACCGTTATCTCGAAAATTTGGGGGTATATTGGAACTTCTAAAACCGGTTTCGTAATGTACTCACCGAGACTAACAACCTACACTAGGTCACTTTCAAATTGATTTTTCTGTGTAGCACAGTGTAATTTATTTTCGTCTCTGCGATAACGCTTGATTTGTAAAAAAAATATAATTTACCAAGTTCGGAATTAGAATTATTAGTTTCGCCAAATATGTCTGATGAAAATTATGATGAAGATTAGGATAATGAATATAGTGATAAAGAAGATGCCCTATGGGGAATGGGACCGGTTCTGCGTGTGCCACAGGATCGGTCCCTTCGTGCCAGAGACCGGTCCTCTGCTAAACCCTACCCTATGTAAACAACTGGCAACTTTAACATTGGCTTGTCATAGGAGGGGGTCATTTGTCCTGCATTAAACCACATAGTGGCATGCCACAGGACTAACCAAAGATGGGCATTTCACAAGACTGTCGCAAATGGGCCATGTCGTATAAAATAAATGAAAACTAAACAACTTCCAATGGGTAAAATTCTGGCCAACTGGCTTTTTCTTGTTAATAAGCATTCTGGTTATGTGTTATGTCCTCCCTTTACCAGTCACAGAATTGGTTATTTTAGGACAATTAACACTGCTTAACCCACTTCAGTATTAAGTAATACCAGTCCTGTGATAAATCCTTCTTTAACCAGTCACTTTCAGGTCAATTGACTCCTCATTCCCCATAGGGTGCTGATAAAGAAGATGATGATAATAGCGATAAAAATAGTGATGATGATAATCACGTTGAAGATTATGATAATGACGATGAAGATAATGAAGATTATGATAATTGGGATATTTATGATGAATTTGAAATTTGTTTTAATATTTTGTATTATTTTTTCTTCCCTTTTATTTTTCTGAAACACTATGTTTTTATGTATTTATGATTATTCATCAATAAAAAATTATAATATTCTCTTACATGACTGCTTTCAGATAAATTTGTACATTTATGGGATTTAGTGAAAAACAAAAATTGGATTTTAAATTAAATGTATACAAATATAAATTATTATAACATATTAATGCTTTGAATTTTTTAATAACAGATTAAATACGCTCTAATTTCCAATTTGATTTATTAATTTAATTGTTAACTAAGATTTTTTCAAAAAAACAATAAAAACAAGCCTAACTGGTTGAAAAAAATTTTCTTAAATTTTTTTTCCAAAATGTTGTGTTCTTATGATTTTTGGTCAATAAAAAAATTATAATATTCTCTTATGTGACTTTTTAGAGATAAACTTATAACATTTATGGAATTTAGTGAAAAACAAAAATTGGATTTTAAGTTAATTTTATGCTAATATTAGTACATATTATATAGTTATTCTCGAAATTTTTTAATAACACATTAAGTACTCTCTAATTTCCAATTTTATTTATTAATTTATCGCATTTCGTTCCAAAGTTACAGCAAAAAATGTGAACTAAGACCTTTTTTCCGAAAAACCAAAAAAAAAAACGCCTAAAAGGGGAACAAAAATTTTCTTTTATATAGTTTTTTTCCAAAATGCTGTGATTTAATGTATTTATGATTATTTATCATTAAAAAATTATAATATTTTCATTCGTGACTTTTTTTGAGCTAAATTTGTATATTTATAGGATTTGGTGAAACACAAAAATTGTATTTAAATTAAATGTATACTAATATAAATACATATTATATAGTTATTCTTAAATCTTTTAATAAAACATTAAGTACGCTCAAATTTCCAATTTTATTTATTAATTTATCGATTTTCGTTCCAAAGTTACAGCCAAAATTGTCAACTTAGATATCTTTTTCCGAAAAACAAAAAAGCGTCTAACAGGTTAAACAAATTCTTTTGTATTAAACTTTTTTCTAAAATGTTATGTTTTAATGTATTTATGATAACTCATCTATAAAAAAATGTTAAGTTTATAACTACGCCTTTACTGAATTAATCGCCATTCTGGGTATCATCGAACACACTGTGAGACAGGGATGTTAAATGGGGTTTTCAATTTTGTACCAACCTCCAAAAAAAATTGTACTTTTGGACCTTCACGGTACCATTTTTTTTTTATTTACTAAAACAACAAAAAAAGTACATACAAATTCACTTATACACAACAAATAAAACAAAACTTAACAATAACATACAATATATGTATAAATAAAGTAAGGTTCAAAAAAGTCTTATGAATATATGAGATCAAAATCATGGAATTATGTGTTTAGTTAATAAACTATTTGGAATTTTTACATCACAGCAGCATGATTTTGTCGATCTTAACCAATCCTTTGTCTGTATGAGACTTGATAATGTTGGCATATGTAGTCTGTTTCTTTCCTTAGTTTTTATTATATTTTGAAAAGAAAAAACTGTTTCCACATTTGCAGGCGAGTGTGGAATGGATTAAATTCTAGCAACGACTCTAGAAATGTCAGGAAACATATTGACATTCAGTTCATTTTAATTTGTTTGTTATACCAAAAATTCAAAAAGGGGAAAAATTAAAAATTTTTTAAATTGTACCAAATGAGTCGCGGTAGTACCACGGTACTTTAGGAAGTCAAAATGTACCAAAAAAAGTACAATTGTACCAACTTTAACATCCGTGCTGTGAGACGTCTTAAGTCCCCCTAAAGTATGCAACAGCAATACAAAACATCCTCTCTTATAATTTATTTTGATTAAACTTAAATATCACTCATACGTCCCCTTTGTTGTTGTGTGTGCAACAAACAATTTTGTTTGCACCACTAACACTCACGCAATACAAATTATATATACAAAATATTTCTATATCACTCAATCGCTTGGGTGTGTTTTATTTTTGTTATAATGAGCGTTCCTTAAGTACGAAACAGACAGTACAATTTAGAAAACAAATCTAAATGCTTAGTTAGCATTTTTTTAGTAAAAAAAATTATACATATTTTAGAATACGAAAACATAAAAAAACATATTTTTTGTCTGCATTAAATAATCTGTTTAACTTCATAATAAACTAAACTCCATAATGAAAATAGCCAAATTCCATAAGGCCATAAAAATTAAATACGAGCTAAGTCTTCAAAACCCTTCGGTGTTTTTGGTCTACTGATAGTTTTTATCCCGCTGGTATCGTTAGCGATACAAGTTCATGTTGCACAGCATAACTTAAACCATTAACCAGCTGACAAATAGTGAGTTGATTTGTCTATATTTTTCTTTTAACTGGTTTTAAAGATTGCATTATTTTTAAAAAGACTATTTAAGGCATTTAATTCCTGAAATAATATGGAGAATAAGAAAGATGTTCGATCAAGAAAAAATCCAAGATATAAATTTATTTGAAAAGATAGAATAATGAATCGGATTATTCCAACTGATAATCTTGTATCAATTTTTTTATACTTTTTATAATAAATATATATTGTTATACAACAAATGAATTAAACTGAAATACAACTGAAAACAATACAATTAAAGAGCTTATTGTAAAAACTTGATAAGCCACATTTACAATTTTCTAGTTTTCGCCGTTGATTAAATATGGAATGAAGTCATGATTAAGCACTTGTCACACGTATATAAAGTAGAATAGTGCTGCAATGTTCGTCTTTAGTAAATTAATTCACTTCTTAAAAGGCGAAAACTAACTAAAAATTAAATGTGGCTTATCAGGTTTTTACAATAAGCCCTTCAATTTAATTACTAGATCGAAACAACAAAATGGACAACTTTTTTGCACTTATAAAGGTAAAATACCATGCGGACACTTGTTTATTGATGAATAAATACTGCAAAACGACTAAGAGATTAAAAAAAACAGACAGAATGGTTTAAATACTTACTCACATGCACGAAAACCGGACTCTTTCCTACACATCTTCAAAACACAACAAGGAACATCGAAAACCTTTTAACATCGACGAGAATATAGCAGCAACTGTGCAAAATTGAACAGAAATTTCATATGGATATTTTAAATCTGGAAATCAAGGATGCTAATTATACACTGAGGGAACTTTTGTTGTAATATTTGTAGTTGTTGGAGTTGTAATACAGTATCTTTATTTTCAAGTGAAAACACAGTCATTCGTAGAAGAAATTTTAGTTTTAACTACAATTGTAGTTCATTTAAAAAAACAAACCAGCTTAAATTACTGTATTATGATGTTACATTCATTTTATATAGTAATAGCGGGCGCAGCCCGCTACGTTGTTAGCGTGCCTTAGACCTAGTTTTTGGGATGATGGATAAACTTGGCTTAATTCAAATAAAAACTTTTTCAAAAAGATTTAATAAATATTGCAATAATAATAAACGGAGTGCATTCGCTTTAGCCCACCCCAGGCTTTTGTTCATTTTTTGTTGTTGTTGTCTTAGTATGATATTTGTTTTTAAGTGTGTTTTTATTCTTAAAAGCCGATTTAATATTTCGTACTTTCATGAAAAAGTAAACATTTTGTTCTTCAGAATTTTTTGCTATATTTTCCTCAATTCAATATTTGTAGCAGTCTTATTTGAGGTATTAGAAATATGTGTAGGTAAATGAGCCACGGTTTAGAGCCCCCTTTGTTTTTCAAAGCAGCCACTGATAAATGGATGCAAATATATGATGATCATCTATTTTACATCTTGTAAAGCCTATAGTTTATTTAAGAACTCGCATTATATGTGTACCAAATATCAATGAAATCGATCAAGCCGATTAGAGATACTTAAAATGTGCGACGCAGATAATATAAAAATCCAATAAAGCGTATATCGTTTCTATCAAATTTCAATAAAATCGGTATACCATTTAGGAGATACTGAAAAAGTGACCATACAAATTAAACGAACATCATATGGAAATCTTATTTACCCTGTTTTGGCTAACATTGGTCCCATTACACATATAGATAGTGAGGAGATATTGAAAATTAGGCATAAGAGAGCCACGTTAATAATATCGAAATATCAGTAGTCTCATTATCTACGCACCAAATTTGAACAAAATTGGTTCAGCCGTTATGAAGATACGGAAAAAGGAGGCGTAAAAGTGCCGCACCCATTGTCGCAATAACTATGTATACAATTCCAATGAAATCGGTTGTGTCGTTTAGAAGATTCTAATATAGACTATAGTGGCTGTCAGTAGACAGATTATCTATGCACCAAATTTCAATAAAATCGGCTTAGCCTTTTATAAGATACGTAAAAAGTGGGCATAAAAGGGCCTCGCCCACCATACCGAATTTTTTTATAGAATATATTTCCTTCCGGAGCTTCCACTATCTACATGCCAAATTTAAATAAAATCGGTTTGGCCGTTTATAAAATGCAGAAAAAGTGGGCATAAAATAGCCACGGCCACCATATCGTAATTTTTTTTTCACTCTCTATGTACCAAATTTCAATAAAATCCGTTCATTTGTTTGGGCGTGATGGGCGTAACATTAATTAGACAGATTATCTATGCACCAAATATCAATAAAATCGGCTTAGCCTGTTATAAGATACGTAAAAAGTGGGCATAAAAGGGCCACGCCCACCCAGAAAAAGATATCACAGATAAGCACTTTGTTATTCGTAATATTAATCAGGATATGCCCACAATATCTAAATGTAATATAACTTAAAGTGCTTATCTGTGATATCTTTTTCTGGGTATAAAAGATCAATTACATAGCATAAGCCTTATCGAATATAGCGAAAAAGTGGGCGTAAATGTGCCACGCCCACCATATCGAAATCAAATACAGCACATATTACTTTTCAGTTTGCCCACTATCTGTGTATCAAAATTTAATAAAATCCTTTAAGCCATATAAAAGATAACAAAAAGTGGGCGTAAAACTGCCACGCCCACCAAGTCTTAATCTATTATAGCAAATAGTGCTTATGAGTCATCTCAATATCTGTGTACCAAATTTCAATAAAATCTGTTCAGCCATATAGAAGATAGTGAAGATGTGGGCGTAAAAGTGCCACGCCCACAATATCTAAATTTGATATAACTTAAAGTGCTTACCTGTGACATCTCTTTCTGGGTACCAAATATCAATTGCATCGGTAAAGCCATATCGAAAGTAGTGAAAAAGTGGGCTTAAAAGTGCCACGCCCATCATATACAAATTTCATATAGCCTATAGTTCCTTCCAGACCGCCCACTATATATGTGTCAAATTTGAATAAAATCGGTTCAGGCGTTTGGACGTGATGCTCACACAAACAAACAAATAAACAAACAAACCAACAGTCATTTTTATAATATTAATAATAATAATATAATATTAATAAGGATAAATAAATGTTTGTCTATTTTTTACTGCATACGTGGTTAATTTTTATTGCAATTGTGGTTCATTTTTTGAACAGTACAAAACAAATGAAAATTTTAGTTAAAATTACTGAAATGTAAGTCGTCCTTTATTCAAGTGAAATTTCATTCGTTTTTAACTACATTTGCAATGGTCATTACCTACATTGTATTCTAAGTGTACAATAAAGGATGCTAATTATATAATAAATTATACACAAAGGGAAATAATATCAAACATATACCACAACAAACTCTAGATGACGATTAATATACGAATTTCACAAAGAGACAAAAATCAAAATAAGAAAATATTATATCAGCAGATAAAAGGACACATTCGTCCAAAATAGATAATTTAAAACGAAAACAATACCGAAGAAGTGTTCGCAGTTCTTAATTTCAAGTTCTTAATTTTTTCAATGCCCTACACGATTTTGGAACAGAAGCTTGCATATGTGCAAAAAATGCAAAAAGCTATAAGCATAATGCTGAAGAGCTAAATTTGATATACAAATAAAAATATAGTTGTTCACCTGTCACCTAAATTTGGGTGCAATAAATACAGGGGTTGGCCCAAGTTAGTATTTACATCTAAAATGTATTGAAAATGCATTTACATGTTTTACAATTTTCCTAATTTTTTTCTCATGTTTGGACCGGATATCAAAAATGGTCAAATACGGTCTACGCATTCAGAAGTTATGTGTAAAAACATGAATATTTCATTAAATTAATTCAGTTGTTAGAAATTTATAGTTGACCTGTTGTTTTAGTATGTGATGAGGTTTTTACTGGTTTGAATCAAGGTCATAAATTAAAAATAAAATTCAAATTTTTAAAGTTTTATTTTTAAATATTTATTATCTTTTCGATATTTCGAACAGCTTCGCTGTTCATCTTCAGGAAAAAATTTAAATATCTTTTAATAAAGCGTGGAGTTGAAAGCGTCCTTACTTGTTTGTTATCTTATTACAACTGTTTCAGTTTCTCATAAAATTTTAATAAAAAATTTCCTTTCATTTGTTGAAAATTTCGTACGACTAATGAAAAAGTTTCATTAAAAATAGTTTTATTAAATCTATGATGCTTTATCATTAACTTTAAGAAATTTTATCATACACATTGTGAATTTTTATTTCAAAAGTTTAATGACAGACAGTGGGATATATCACAAAATTTTTGGAAATAATTCGGCCATTTCTTACTTGTGTTACTTGTGCGATTGCACGGAAATTTGAAACAGGCATATGTGACATAATATCGAGCTAAAATTATGATTTTGAAGCATCCAAACTCCCAGCGACGGAAATATGACCACCCAAAATATGAAACTTTCGCATATAACATTTTGAGTGCTAGCAATTAGTATATTTGTAATCTGATAGTAAAAACTAACAAAAAACATGCTTACATGTGTACGTTATCTCTAATACTCCCCGAGATATTCGTATTTGAAAATGTGAAATTCCAAATTTAGTTCGACTCAGGTCCAGTTTCTTGCGAATACCGGGATGAAATCGGTGCCATTTTCTTTTCTAAAATATTCTTCATTTAACTAAATAAATTATGATTGCAATATCTTGTTCCACTCAAAAACTACATTCGTTTAAAGTTGAAATTAATAAAAATAAAATGTTTGGGATTTTTTCACCAAAAAGCACTAATAGTCTTTTAGATCCAGATAAATATTTCCTTTCTGAAAGTATAAAGTGTGCATACTCTTCAGAAGGTATTTTTATATAAAAGCCAATTATGTTAAAATCATTTTTAGCTTGTGTACACTTTTTCCGCTAACCGCTTCTAAAGTTGCCATAATTTTAAGGCAAATATCAATTTTAAAACAATTTTTAATTAGGCAGCGGAAGCGGTAATAGATACTCCAACATATACCTAATTTATTGGGTAAGTCGCTTCCAATGCCCACTTTAAATGAAGACATGGCAGCAAAAATGTAAAAAAATCCCATTTTTGGATATTCATTTTGGGGGGGGGGGGGGGGGGAATTGTGGGATTTCTTACAGCAAATCATAAATTCAGACATAAGTTTTACATTGCTGACATAAAAGTCTATTTAAGTCCAAAAAATCATTTGAATTATGTCTATTAATAAATATTTTATGGAATAGTGAAAATATACATTTTAACAAATGTGTACCTTCTTATTAGGATTATCCAAGTTTTTGTTCCGCCAAGAGTGCTAAATGGGACTCTTTTAAAATTCTCGAAATCTACAGCTAATTTTCTTTCCAACGATACCAAACACTTGGATGATCCCAGCAAAAAATAGTGCTTACCCAGAAGCGCTTCCGGAAGGCATTATTTAATTACGAAGCGCTTTCAAAGCAAATATTATTTATTTATTGCTTCATTGTAAGTATTATTCACTGCTTCAAAGAAGGCATTTTGGGAAGCGCTACAGAATGCCTTCCCTTTTCTTTATAGTATTTAAGGCGGTAAAGCGCAATTTTGGAAGCATACAAATATAGTTACTGCTTACCAAATACAGGTTATTTTTTGCTAAGATAAGTTTTTAATATCGTTGGAAAGGAAATAACCTGTAGATTACGACAATTTTAAAAAGAGCCCCATTTGGCACTTTTGGTATAACAAAAACTTGGGTGATCCTTATAGGAAGGTAAAAATTTCTACATTCGTTTAAATGTAAATTTTAATTTTTCAATAAAATATTTAATAATAGACATATTAAAATTATTTTTTGGACTTAAAAAAAATAAATTGGGCCCAATTTCGTCCCGCTATTCACAAAAAACTAGACCTGTGTCGGACCAAATTTAGAATTTCACATTCTCAAATAGAAATATCTCGGAAACTGCATTAGATAACCCACAGAAGTTAACAGGTTTTGTGTTAGTATCTACCAGTAGACTACAAATATGTTAATTTTTTGAAAATCTGATTAGAAACCAAAAAAAAATTTTTATATGCACAAAGTTCCCTATTTTGGGTAGTCATATTGCCGCCCCGGGTTCAAAATCAAAACTTAAGCTCCATATTTATTCAATTCAATTATTTATTTATATTACAATTTGTATAAACAATAAGGAAAAGTAACAGTTTAGACTTAGGGGAAACATTTTTACTGAAAAAAAAAACTTCCTTGATCAGCTCGATATTACGTCACTTATGAATGCCTGTTCCAAATTTCATTGAAATCGGAACAGGAATTAAGTAAGAAATGGCCGAATTATTTCCAAAAATTTTGTGATATATCCCACTGTGTGACATGAAGAAATATTTTGTGTAAACCCTGAAATATATATAATACATTTCATATGTATTTTTGGTACTTTAGTGATCCTTGTATCAATAACTAATTTGCCATACATGAATGAAGTCACAAAAATGCTTCCAGTTAAAAAAAAAAATTACAAAAAAAAGGTAGCTCAAATTTATAGTCCTTACTAGTGTCATTTAATAGTATCAAATAATGCAAAGCCTCAACATTAGTTTTACTTATTTTATTTCTTAAAACGACAATTTCTAGGGATAAAAAAATCATGGAAATACCTGTCGAAAAACTTAAAACCGCCATGCAATTATTAAAAACAAACCTAATTTTGACAGTTTTATAAAAAAACTAAATTCTAAAGGTTTATCATATCCTTCTTTGTTTCCGTAGACTGAAAAGGAAATTTTTTACAGTTATATTAGTTTTTTGTTTTTATATACATCGAGATTATTTTTATGTTATTTTCAATTTATAGCGAGCTTTCAACCTCCGTATAAAGATCTCATCAGAACCCGAAGTTTTAGAAAAGTTAGATAGGCAGAACTTTAACAAAAAACCTATTAATAATCAATTTTGCTCCATTCTTGTCTTCTTAGTAATCAAGCACGTGGTGAGGTCGTTTCCTAACAAGCATCATGACGTTACTAAACTTTGAAGACCAAAAATGTTCTATTTATATAAAAAAGTTTAAGTTTGTACTCTGGCTTAAGTAATATTTTTTACAGTTATATTAGTTTTTTGTTTTTATATACATCGAGATTATTTTTATGTTATTTTCAATTTTAACGAGCTTTCAATCTCCGTATATTTACAAAAATAAAGCAAATCAAACATATTAGCTAGGTTGATACTAGTATTTCGATCTGGCTAAATATCTCATCAGAACCCGAAGTTTTAGAAAAGCTAGAGCCTCCATAATAGGCAGAACTTTAACAAAAAACCTATTAATAATCAATTTTGCTCCATTCTTGTCTTCTTAGTAATCAAGCACGTGGTTAGGTCTTTTCCTAACAAGCATCATGACGTTACTAAACTTTTTTTAATTTGGAAATCGATATAAGAAAAGTTGCAACTTTGATGTATTATTAAGTGTAAAATAGCTGATTCACAATAACCATACATTTTCGGCCTCATTTTACATGTATGCAATGTCCAATAATACTTTAATATTTATCAGAAAAATTGAATTTCCTACTTCACGCCTATTACACCACTACCCTAAACTTCCCTAATTTTTTAAACGTAAAATATTTTTTATTGATTCTTTTTTCAATTTCTTGTCACGATTTAATTTTTGTTTGATTTCAAAAGTAAATTTAAGCAAATGTGTGTTGCTATTATGTGCCACGTAATATGTGGTAAGTGTGTTTATATTTCAAAAGTAGAAACATGTCGAAGCAAGTATGCCCGAAACATTTTTTTAAAATTTTTTCTTTTTAATAACCTTATGTAGTCATGTGTTAAAATATCAAAGTTTTTTTTTATGAAAATATCAAACCTTTGTAATTTGCAGACATTTAAAATGTCAATTTCACAAATATTTCATTTACGTTCATACATTAAAACTCATTTACATTAGACCGACTCACCTTGTATGGAGAAAAAAAATGTGTTTCTGTCCACCCCTCAAATGTACATTGGTTGGTTTTATGATGATTTCTAAAACATTTCGTGTATATCATTAAGATCCCGTGAGCTGGACCATTTTCGAACAATATTATTTTTTAGTTTTTTTTAAAGGATTTTGTAGTTTCTCTAAAGACAAAGTCTACAAAATTATTATCATATAAAAGATTTTTTTTAAGGCGCATCTAATGGTATATAAAACATAACAAAGCATGTACAGACATATATTTTTTTTCAGGGATATTCTGTAAAAAGAAGTATTTTTAAGTTTCTTTGTACGGAGATTTTTGTGATATAAATATCAAATATCAATATCTTTAGACGATTTGAGTAAATGCGTTATTTCGCGTTTTTTCGAAATTCGCCCTAGTTCGCGTTTTAGCAAAAAGGCAATAGGATGAGGAAAATATGTTCTTCTAATCAATTCAATTACGATATTAACTTTTAAGTGCATCATATAGGTGTGGCCTGAATCCTTCTGTGGTGTACCAAATGGGTATGTCAGAGAGAGGCTCAGAAGATGGAGGGAGTCGGAGTTTGGGGTCTATTGGGCCAGATCGCCTGGGCAGCGACAGGCGATCTTCCCTCTGGGAAGAGGTCGCGAAACTCTTTTCTATGACGAGGGGCGAACTAAGGACCGTGACGGGTTACCTCACGGGACACTGTGGCCTTAGATATCAATTGTACAAGATGGGACGATCCTCTACGGATACGTGCAGGTTTTGTGAATTGGAACCCGAGACCTCTGAGCATGTTCTCTGCAAATGTCCGAGGCTCTCCGACAGGAGTGTGCGTTATTTTGGTGGTCGAATAGTGACGCCATCGGACGTTTGGAACTGTTCACCTGGCAGGATAGTTGGCTTCGTAGGGAGCCTGAACCTATAGGGTGTATTCGCTGGCAGCACAAAATACCAACTTCTGGTCGCGGTGCATAGTGCCACTCTAGTCTAGTCTAATCTAATCTAATATAGGTGTGAAAAAAATTTTAAATTTTGTAAATTGAACAAATTTTCCAAGTTTTCAAAAAAAAAAATTAATCCAGTCTGCAAGCCTACTGACTTTCTAGTTGCTGAAAGCATGAATATTCCACCAAGCGCTTCTTCTGGCGGCATAATTTTTTTTCAATGAAAATGAAAATTATTCAAGTTCGAGGTCATACTCTATGTTTATTATTACGATATTGTCCTAACAAATAATCTATAGAGTTTTTGTTTTCAAATTTATTAATTGACCACTTTCAGGAATGTGTTGATAGATCTATTTCGGGAGTTTTCTAGGTTCCCATCATCAGAACACGTCAAGCATTCAAGCATTCATATAAACTAGTTTTCTCACTAAATGAGAACTAATATATGATCTCGAAGTTAAATATTATCATCATTGATCAAAAAATAAATTGAAAACTGGTTTTTTGTATGTAAGGTCTACCTTTGGTAGATACTCAATAGACGTTTTTTTGTTTTTTTTCCTTTTTATTTGTACACTTGTTTTGTTTAAAAACAAAATATACAGGGGGAGTAGTAAATCGTACTTTGTCTTTTATACAAGTCTGATATAATTTTATTAAAAAAAAAATTTTTGTTTTTTCGACCTTTAATTGTGCAATGACAGTGAAAAATATTTAAGTTCGAGGCCATACTCTATATTTCTTTATTAGAATATTTCACGAGCTCAAAATTTTACAAAGTTTTTTGTTTTGCAAATTCAACAATTTAAGATCAATATATATAAAAACAATTTTTCTAATTCGCTAAAAAGGTTTTGCCGCGAAAAAAACGCGTATTGGATGTATTCTTTTAGGCTACATTTTCATCCTTACATCAACTAGATTCGATTAATTAAAAAATTTTATCAAAATTTGTTAAAGAGCAACGATTGCAAAATTCTAAAATATGTTTCAATACATAGATGATGTCTTGCACAAAGGATAATTTTGATACCGGTATTGTTATGATTAAAACATAGTTTTCCCACTATTGTTGCATTTTTGTTAAAACGCGAACTAGTGCGAATTTCAGAAAATGCTGAAACATGTACATATTTGCTTACATCGACTTAGGATTAAGATATGCCAATTACACATTTAAATGACAAAAATCTCTGTACAGAAAAAAAAAACAATTTTTTACGGAATATCCCTAAAAAAGGATATGATATCTGGACATTCGTTGATATTGTTTGTATACCGTTGGACGTAACTTAAAAAAGTTTTCATATGATATTATTTAAAGTACAAAATTCTTTGAAAAACGTAAAAAAAAATATCTTTTTTGAAAACGGTCCAGATCACCGCATATTAATGCGAGACAAGAAATATTGTGAGATCATCATAAAACAAACCCAAGTACATTTTGAGGGGTGGACAGAAGAATTTTTTTTTTTCGTGAGTCAGTCTAATATGATTACATTCATACTTTAAAGCAACGGTTCTCAAATGGGGGTCCGTGAACCTTAACAGTATTCCAGGTAGTCTACGAAGAGTTTCGACAATATAAATATTTAAAACAAATTTAAAGAAATTTCACAGTTTTTTTTAATTTAATTTAAATTAGAAAAAAAAAAATTAAGTTCTCATCTAAAATTGCCTATCACTTACGTAGGTTTTTAGTAATTGTGCACTATGCCACCTATTATATAGCATTCTAGACTACACGACAGAACATACAAAAATAAATTTATGTCATTGTATTGTAAGTTTTTGTCATTTCGTCATGGAATAGACGATATATTTTTAAAAATACAAACCATTTCGGAAACTGCTGTTAATACTTTATTAACTGATGTGTAGCAAACACATTTATTGTCTCGAAAAGTAATAAGAGTCGTTCAACATTTTTTTTTTACAAAATTTTGATTTAGATCAAGAAAACAATCACTATTTTTCATATGTAGGCCAAAAATATTTATTTAAAAAGTTGTAGTAGTTGTCTTATAAAAAGCATTTTTGTGTGTGACATGCTTATATACGGTGCCATATGTATAGTACAATTTAACATAAAATTATATATGGCATTAATTGATGAAAAATATAAAAATGTACGATGCCATATATGATACAACGGTAACAATTTTGTTTGAAGTATGATTATATATCGTCCAACATCATTCATATACTCTGTGCGTATAAGATGTAATTATATATTGTTATATAAGATATAATTTATATTGTTTTAACAATTTTATTTTATATTGGTAACAATTTTGTTTGAAGTATGATTATATATCGTCCAACATCATTCATATACTCTGTGCGTATAAGATGTAATTATATATTGTTATATATATATGCGTCAGATGTCTAAATTATTTTATATAAGTTGTTTTCTTCCTCTTTAACCTCAATTATTCTAAATTAAATTTGTTAAATGTATATCAAATAAGCATTAATTGCTACTGTCCATATGACGTTAAAATAACACTGTACTAAAATACATTACAAAATTTGCCCTGTGGCGATGTCTCAACATAAACACAAAATTGGCTACATTGAACTTAAACACCATACGTCGATCTGGTAACATTATGAAATAGAGACGGAGGAGATTTGAAAAATAAACAAAAAAGTATTTTTTTTTATTTATAACAAGCTGTCAACTTCCGTATATTTACAAAAATAAAGTAAATCAAATATATTAGCTAGGTTGACCCTAGTATTTGGATCTGGCTGAAGATCTCATCAGAACCCTAAGTTTAAGAAAAGCTGGAGCTTGTTGTCACTTCTGAGTATAATATACAATAACGGAAAAGCTAATTTAGCTGCATTGCATTCGAGGCCATGTTTGGGTGTGGTCGTTAAGTGGGCATGGCTTGGCATTGTTACATTTGTAATGTCAGAAGAAACACAGGTTCGATTCTTACGGCCGGCAGGTTGTTAAAAAATGTATCATATAAAGACAACCTGACAATTATGAGACACTAATAATAATACAATTTAAATGAAAAATCAATGATGACCTGTGCATTAAAATAGAAAAAAAAGGCAGAAACTAGATTAGTCTGATTTGAAGGATAATAGTGTTTATAATTTTTAGAGAAAAACGTTTATTCTTCTTTTTATTCTTTATTCTTTTTCTTATTTTATTAAAATATTGCTATTTAAGTAAATCCAATTTAATATCAAAGTATCTTATTCGATCCACCAAAAATTAATTATATTGTTGGAACTAATTAGATCCATTTAGATTATTCCCATGGGATATTTTGGGATCTAGCAGGCTCTTAAATTGGATACCCCAATTTTGAGATTAATTTTGATTAAATTTAAACCAATAATACATTTTAGGGATCTAATCGGATATTAGTGGATATCGCAATTTAGATATAAACTTGGATGAGAATAAATATCGATATACAGTGCACTCGCGATAATGTGAACTAATTAGAACCGGGAGTGTTCACGTTTGTGAGCTGTTCACCTTTCCGAATGCCAAAAATTTATGGCAAAATGTATCAATAATGCCATAAGTTTAGACTAATTATACGTATTAAAATAATAATTGACATTTTATTAGAATAAAAGAAGTAAATGATTTATTAAGAAAATTATTTACATAAATTTGTATGAAGAGTTATGTAAAAATACTACATATGTATATATAAAATGTTTTATAGTATATTAACTGTTAATAAAAAAAATTGTGTTTATATATTATTTTATACACTAGCTCCCACTTTAAGAGCGTTTAAAATGTCTGCATTTTCATCTAATTTTAAAAAGTTTGGCTTTTTTGAACACATTTTGAAACAAAATACGAAAAAACAACCTTTCAGCAATAAGTAAAAATAGCAACTAAAATAGTTTATATGTATCTTCTATCCTTAATGCAGTGAAACAGTTAAAATAGGGGAATCCCAAAACTTAGAAAAAATTTAATTCTTAACGTATTTACGCATTTCCAACTAACAAATTGACTTTTTTTTCTGTTCACATTATAGGGCTTTCGTACTCTGTTTACCTTTTAGAGTAGTCAGTGTAAAATAAAATGTGTTCACATTAAGCGGTGTTCACGTAATGCAGTGTTCACATTATCGCGAGTGCACTGTATATCAAATGTGATCTGATTTTGTATTTGAAATGTAAACTTTTTTGATTTGGTAACCACGTATTTTTTAATTTTTTCGTAAGATGTTTAGTATTGATATGAGACTATTTTGCGCGACATAAACATATAAATGAGATTTGTAATGACAATTATAAGTACTTGTCACTACCAAAAACGTAATTATCCAACCATTTACATGTTAATGCTTTTCTACACTGATTTGTAGAAAATACGTTTTCTCTTTAACTGATTACTTTAAATGCAAATATAATTTCTAAAACAAATAATTATCATTTTTAAATATCGCCTTAACTGTGATTTTAAGTGAAAAAAATAAATTTTTTGAAACACCACAGTATTTGATAAAGATTATTTAGAAAGCACGAAATAAGGGAGCAAATTTCCATAAAAACGACAAAAATATATTTTTTTATTTACTTTTTTTAAATAAATAAAAATTATGTTTAAAGAACTTTTAGAACCGCCATAACTATTAAAAATAAATCCTATTAATGTGCCATAAAATTTAAAAAGCAAATATTTTAAATATTTTTGAGTATAGCCCATATACATTCAAAAATTTCAAATTTAATTTAATTTAATATAAACGTTAGCATCAACAAACAAAACTCCCAGACGAAATCATAGAATATTGTATTAGTTGTTTGGCAAAAAATGTAGAATAGACAACATTAAAGAAAAAACCAACCCTCAAATAAATGTTGGGTACAATTTATTTCTATTTTCTTTTGTTCCTATTGTAGATAAATCTCAAAAGGCATATTTTAAATTATTTTTTTTTTTTTTGCATCATCCTCTAAAAATATGGAAAGCAGTACTTATTCAAAAATATGTGCGACAATATCACGGTATGAACACGTTTGTAAGCAGAAAGTTAAAGTTTTATATTCGTCTATGGTGTTAAAATTATGCATGATGTACAGTAAAACATTTTACATAAAAATGGAAAAACTTTAAAAATTTTAATGATCCTGATGTTCAAAATTTAGAAAGTGTGATTCTGTAAGCTTGACAGGGTATAATGTAATGAATCGTTAAAATAACTACAAACAGGTTAAAAATAATATGATACAATTAATAGCAGAATTATAAAAACAATTGCAAATGTAGTAAAAACAAATAAAATAAAGAAACAAAAAAATCAGTCCTGATCGGTTGGTTGTACTTTAAACAGCGGAATGGGGAAACAACAACAATTTACATAAAAATGCACGTGAAATGTATGGAAATTACTGAAAATGAGTGTCAAAACAACTACAAATGTAATTTAATGGTTGATGGCTCTAATTTTACAAATATTACTATAAACGTAATAATTTTTAACTACACTCAGAAAAAAAGTTAGTAAAGCGGCAACATATTTGCTGGGAGGATCGTTGATTAAAAATTGCTAGTATTAAAAAAAAAAAAAATAGTAAATTCAGAAAGCTAGAAAGTAATAGCATTTATGTTTTTATCTATCAAGTATAACATGTCGATATAGCTCAGGTAGTAAACAGCCTGGAGTACCAAGTGCATATCCAGTGTAAGCACATTTTATTAAAAAAAAAAAACTTCAATAAAAAAAATAGTTTTTATTAAATTTTACAGCGCAGCAACGGTAATGACATGTCATTATATTTTGGATTACAATAATGACACCAGCTTTCTCTCAGCACTACTTTTTTACAAATAATAATGACTTACTTATAACTAGTTAATTTTGCCATTACTTCAATACACAAAATAATGCGTTATTTGTATCATTATTTTAAATATGATGTAAAGATCTTACAAATTTTTAAAAATTTATTTCTAGCATTATTAAATATTATTTAAAATATATTTAGTCTCACGTTCGAATATCATATTGGCAAATTTTATTAAAAAAAAAATTCAATAAAAAACCATTTTTTTATTAAATTAAGTTTTTTTTTGAAAATTTATTTATAGACTGATTATTTTTGGCCATACTGGTAAGAATATAGGTAGACGCATATTTTTATATTTTTAGTAAGTTATGAAATGTCATTATTTTGCAAGACATCCCCATATAAAAGCAATGATATTTGTAATGATAATTGTAAGTACTTGGCGGGTCGATTTAAAAATCGCTCAACGTTCAAGGAAAATCGTATTCTAGGGATCAAAATAAGAAACTTTGCCGAAGGAACCATACCTCTAAAACGAATTAAAATGTCCCGACTTTTGACCCGTAGGGTAAAATTTTGAAAAAGCCCACTTTGATATTTCAGAAAGTAGGAGGAATATCTCCAAGATTATGGGAGCTACTTCTTCTCCGGGAGACGCGCATAAATCATCATTCTAGGTGACCGTTAAGGGGTTAAAATTTAAGTTGAAAGAGAGCCTTTTTAACCGTGTTTTTATAACAAAATGTACAAATCTCTGGATAGAGATATTTGAGAAAGTAGGAGGAGTCTTTCCAAGATTAGGGTCTCTATTTCTTCCCCGGAAGACGCTCTAGCAGATGCATGAATAAATTATATTCGATTGGGGTTGGATTCGATTGGAGCACTCTAAATGGGTCAAAGTGGAATTTTTCAAAATTTGACCCTACGGGTCAAAAGTCGGGACATCAGAATTCGTTTTAGAGGTATGGTTCCTTCGGCAAAGTTTCTTATTTTGATCCCTAGAATACGATTTTCCTTGAACGTTGAGCGTTTTTTTTGCCTCCATAAAAATCGACCCGGCCTAATGCACTTATATAACCAGCCAGTCAGAAAAAGACAAATATATCACCATTGACAAGGCACGTAAGCAAGTTTTACATGTGCTTTTGCTAGTGCTTTCCCAATGCCAAAATGATAACATCATTAGATAGAAGGTCCGTCTGTCTAAAAAGTGTAGGACAAGCAATAGGAAATAAAACATCCAACGCTGGAAAAGTGTTTGTGAAATAAAATACGTGTTCTAAAAATAAATTTTTTAAAAGAAAATTAAAAAAAGGTTTGAGATAGGCGTGGTAGAGAAGATTAAGCATACTTTTCTAAAAATCATAACTACATTGTAAATTTTTTATTGAATTAAACTGCGCAGTTTCTGGTAACACAACCTTCATCAGTAATCCTTTTTGACAATACTGTAATTATTTGTTATGGTTTTTTTTTTCATTGTTTGATTGCATCTATATGAAATGTTTATTTATTAAATGCAATCCTGACCGTGGCTTGAACCTGCTTTCTTTGCCACATGCACTTCGCACTACACTTAGACAGAGGCTCTAACCAATTGCTCTAAGTAAGGTCGATTTTTGCTGTGGCTTAAAAACCAGTTTCAATTACACGGGGTCGATTTTACATTTAATTGTAATTGCAGAAGATAGCTAAGACAAACACCACAACAATTCACAATTGTTAGAAAATCATATGTAATCTAATTTCCACTATTTCCCACATTTTGTGAGTTGGCGCAACTATGATGTATTTTTTGTACATTCGGTAGTTTGGCTATTCACGTAGTTAGGGAAGAGTTGCCATGGAGCAAATTTTTGATATATATTATTGGGGATTTTTGAATTTTATTCATCGTCTTCTTAGACAGTGTGCAATTAATACTATAATTAATATGCACATATTTTTCAATTGTTTGAGATAGGCGTGGTAGAGAAGATTAAGCATACTTTTCTAAAAATCATAACTACATTGTAAATTTTTTATTGAATTAGACTGCGCGGTTTCTGGTAACACAACCTTCATCAGTAATCCTTTTTGACAATACTGTAATTATTTGTTATGTTTATAATTCTTTTGGTCCGTCCGGGACTCGAACCCTGGCCGCCATATTGGCAGCCGACAGCTATAACCGCTGACCTTACGAGATATATAATACTTGATAGCTTAAAACGTAAGTGAATGATAGCTGTGGGGTAACAGGTGGCTGCTCAAATATGTTAGCACTGGCACAAGGTTTGTTGAAAACAATTTGGCAATGTAGGGAAAAGAAAATATAAAGTTGTTCTTAAAAGAGCTTTTCAAGAAACAAAAAAAATTTATTTTATATGAAAAAAATATTAAAAAGTACAAAAAAAATACAAAACAAAATTTATGGCTAAAACAGGGATCGAGCTCGAAATCTTCGGATTACAAACTTTTTTATACAAAGCATCATCATTTTAATAAAACAAATGATCTACCAGTGGTTAGACTTTTGAATCGTTGGTAATTTCTGTAGCGGTGTTGTTAGGTTTAGGTTGTTTTGTAGCGGCATGGGTCTCATAAGGGGTTAAGATTAGTTGATAATTTGAGGTAGTGGAAACGGCGCAAAAGAACAGCTGTTTGTTTTGCTGAATGCGGATGGGGAATAGGAGGAATAAACAATAAAGCAGAAAATAGGAAGAAAAATATTGTTTTAGAAAATAAAATAATTGTTATGATGCTGCACCAAATGAAATTTGTTTTTTTGAATAAGATAAAAGTCCTTTATAAATAGTATGCGGAGGAGCTATTTTTTTTAATATGGCGGCAGAGTGAGTAAGTTGGGTGAGAAAGTTTAATTGTATCAGTAGAATAGGATAGCTATAAAATAGAAATTAGTAGTTAAGGGGGCGGGGTTAGATAATTTGTAGTTTAGACGGGAATTTAAAAATGGTTTGGCTAATGTGGAGTTTAAGCGGCAGTTTCATTGCTGCGAGAACATTTGGAAGAATCACTAGCTGTTGTTCGTTGACGGACAACGGAAATTGAGTGAACATCAACGCCAAGCCGGTGGAAGCCATTTTTAATTTGTGTCTAAGCGTTAGACTTTTAAATATAAGGGTGAGTTTGTTTAGCTGTATAAGTGTAGGAATTTTATGTAAGCTCGTTTTTGTATTTATATTTTTTTTTTGATTAGACTCACCAAGCGCCTAAGGACGATTTTTATTTTTTGCGGAAAACTTGGAGGACTACAAGCCTGTTTGCAGAAGATATAAGGATAAGCCAAGGCGTCCTTTGGTTCGGCGGATTGTAGTCCACGGCAATTTTTGTTTGGAAATCCGCAGCCATCTTAAAAATTTAGAGCCATTTTGTTGAACGTCTTACAACAATTCTTTCAAATAAAAAAAAAATCTGAAGCTGTTAAGGAACGTTTAAATATAATCTTTCAAGCTGTCCTTGGTGCCTTTTTGGAAAAAAATGTAATACGTTGGTGAGTCCAATAAGTTTGAGAAAAAGTGAAAGTGCAAAATAAAATTTAAAGTTATTGATTTGAGAAAATCCGTTCAAGCAGATATATATATATATTAAGTAATTTTTTCAGTGATGGTTTTTTTTTTTTTGTTTGTAAGGAAATTATATAGTGGTTAGTGTTAAGTGTTTTTGTTATTATTTTTGGTGTAATCCCAAAACACGTCCGAATTAAAACCTCCAAAAAAAAGTGCGCGTTAAGGGTCACATTTGACCTATATAAAAAAAAGTTTGTTGTTACATATTAGAGAGCTCTCTCATAGGTAGAAACTACATTTTAACGTTTAAAGTAAAGACCGGAAAGTTGCAGGTCTAGGGGTTCTCTTTTAGGATTTTTTTTTTTTGGAATCAGTTATTAGGGAATAAGTGCTTTTTTTTGTAGTTTTAGTGTACTTTATTTTTTTTTTATAAATAATTATTTTTCAATTTATTTAATAGTTTTTTTAGTAATCTTTTAGTATACTTACTTTCTTATATTTCAATTTTTTTTATTACTTACCTTTTATTATTTTTCATTTAATTTCCAATAAATAGAATAGGATATTTATATTATTAAATTTCAAATTAATATGTTTTTATTTGGTTGACATTTTTGAAGATAATGTCCGGCTAGAAGTTCATAAGTGTGTGTTAACGTAAGTATGTGTTAAAGTGACGAGTGCTGTGTTTGTGGGGTAATCGTTTAAATGTTAAGTGTAGATTACCATGGAAGGGTGGGCAAGCTAGGGGGGACATCTTATATCTTTTGTCCTCGTTTTTGTATTGTAGTTCAGTTTATTGTAATTTTTTTTCTCAGTCCGTTTTGTTAGAAAATATAGTTTTTTTGTTTAATGACATATAGTAATGGAACATTTTGAGTGATATGTTGCGGTTAATTTTGTTTTTGTTGTTGATTTTGAGTTGTTTTTTTTGAGTTTAGTTTTATGTAGTTTTTTTTGTATAAATTTTATTGTTCGGCCCTCGACCGGAAGTAGCGGGTCATACCCCCCCCCCCCCTGTCGTCCGTGAGCTAGTCGGACAAGGATGGCTTCTTCCGGTACGTTCTGTCAAGGGTTTGGTGACATTTCTCACAGGTTAGCACTGGGAAAGTGCTTTTTCCCAACGTTGGCATAGTGGTATCAGCCAATTTCCTGCCAATGTTTTTTTTTTATTTTTTTGTATACCACTGAAATTATTGTAAAACAAATACTGGCAAAGCTCTTTTTTGAAATGCTGGTAAAGCGTCTCAGTGGTGTGCAAGTGCTTAATTTTTTGTACCACTGGCAGTTTCTGACTGGACACTTTTAATGTTTTTCTACACTGGGCTAGTTTTTCTATAATTTATTTTTAGACACATTTTGTCCATACTAGTAGGCATATCGTATGGTGGTTAGTAATGATATGTATTTATTTTGAGCAACATCCCCACATAAATGTACTGAGATTTGTAACGACAAGTACTTGCTATTACCAAATAAGTACTTGTATAAGCATTCATATTTTAATACTTTTCTACACTGGGCATATTTTATACAAATACTTAAATCCCGATCGGTGGGTTGTATGTTTTATTTAATATTGAAAAGAAGAAAATATAGTTTACACTCACGAAAAAAAAACATGTAAAAATACCAGGAAAAGCTTAGTTTAAAACAATTTGTGTTAGTATGATATGAACAGTAAAAGCACAACTGCAAAATTCACTAAATTTTAGTTGTAAATTTACTAAACAAAAACTGTAATACTAAAAAATTGTTTCTATACTCAACTTGAATGCAAATAACAGTATATTTAGCTTAAATCAAAAAAATAAATATTTGAGAACAAAATTGTAAACCTATAATTTCAGATAGACAAATTTGTATTCGGAAAAAAATTGTTGAAAATTTCACATTTATTGGGATTTTTTTTTGGCTAATTTCAGCAGATTAATTTGACTAATTTCAGCAGATTAATTTGAAACTTTTAATTTACTACAAAATGTAACAAAACTTTTTTAGATTAAACAAATTTATTTTTGCTTCTCTTATCAAACTAATATCTGCTTATTTTATCAGTACTCTTGCAAAGTTATTTTCAGCCAATTTTAGGTAGTTTCAAAAAAATATTTACTAATTTGTTCTATTAGTGTATGAATAAAAAAAATGGTAAATGCATAGTATCTGATACGATAGCTATTTAAAAATCAATGAGATATAAAAGTATTCAAAGATGTTTGCTATAAAAATATATTTCTATGATAAAAAAAAGCTTTTGAACGTAGAAAATGACCACGTAGAAAATGACCACAACGTCGACGGTTGTGAGCAGGCATGTTTTAACGATATTAACTCTTTTGTTGTGTATTGATTTTCTGAGTTTGTATCGCAAGGTAATTTCAGTTAAACTGCACTTATAAATAAAGTTTGTTCAAAAGTCTTTCAAACGTGTTCCAATGAAGTTGAGCTAATTTTTCCTTCTGTTATCGTTTAAATACGTTATTTAGCTAAAGTTATTAGATATCTCATTTTACCTTAAGAACAAATTTTATCCGTATTTGAACAAATTTTTCGACGTAAAATTTAGTTATTCCTGATTCTCAAATTTACAATTTTTTTCAGTTTAAACCGCAATTGTCTTCAAACCATAATTTGTTTGTGGATCCGCTATCGGCCTTACTTATAGATGGCTTTATCTTCTCATTTTTGTTGTTTTTAATAATAAAATAGGCAGTATCTCGTAAACTAAGCGAGATAGAGTAAAACTAACTTTCTAACTACCTCTATTCCCGGTAATTAATATGGTCCTGCCTCTGGTCAGATCCGGAAAGGCCTTGTAGACTGTGATTATCAACTTCATTGAAAATTAAACTGTTGCAAATTCAGGTACAATTTCAGCTTATAGTGACTGAAATTTCAACTATTTGTACGTGCTTTCTTATCAGTGTGGTATTTAATAGTTTCTAAGAAAAAGAACAAAAGTCGTAATAAGAGAGTTAATTTGAATTGTTTATTATATTTTTATTTAGATATGTTGCCATTTAACCTAGCGATTTTTAAACGCCTTTGGCTAGAAAAATCGCCAATTCACGTGATTTTTTCAAGTCAGCCTTGCTGTTTTTTTTTTTTTTGATATATTTCCTTGTCCGTATTGTTATATATCGATTTATTGCTAAATTTTTATGCAAAACGTGAGGAGTCCGAAAAATTTTTCGATGTATGAATTTTGAAAAAGTTCTATAAATTTTGCGATTTATTGCTTAATTTATCAGTAAGTTCAAAATTTATCTATTTTCTAGCGATTTTTCACTTTGATATAACGATTTTTTCAGGAAAAATAGATGGCAACATTGCGTACGTTTTGCACAATTACACAAAATTGTAATTATTTTTATTGAAAAACATACATTTAAAATACCACTAAAAATTGTACTCTTAATAAACTTGTATTATTAAATTTAGTCTTTGGTCAAATATCAAATAAAATTTAAAGTAATTTAAAAAAATAATTATAAAAACACATTTAAATGTAAAAATGCAAAAACATGCAGTTATACTAATAGCAAAATATACCAAAAAAAAAATATGCACTAACAAATCGATGCCATTTTAAAGCAAATTCTGAATTGGCAAATGCTACAAATTTTATTATATCAATATATTTTATTTATGGAGAATTAAACATAAAACAAAATTGTTTTAACAAAGGCATACAAACTCAATTTATCTAAAAATCGGGCAAACACCAAAAGAAATTTTGTTGTTTTTTCTATCGATCCAGAAAGTTTCATCCTGTAGCTCGGATTAGTTTTGAAGAAAACATTCGTTGAATACTGTCCTTCATATATATTTCAATACTTCTATATTAAAGATATATGGCGTATGAGCGATAAATAATACATTTAATAAAATTCCTTAGACGCCATATTGAAATATATATAAAGGGCAATATTCAACAAATATTTTCTCCAAAACTAATGTGAGTTACACAATAAAACTTTGTGGATCGATAGAAAAACATCTAGACTTTTGTATGAATAAAAAAAATTTCAATAAATGTAGGCCGATTTCTAAATAAATTGAAATTTGTATTACTCTAAAAATTGGGAACTAGTTCTGAATTCTTTTTATTAAATTTGTTTCAAACTATTTATTTAAAAGTCTATTGACTTAGGAAAATTGTTAGCATTTCCCAAATTCAGTAAAGTTTTTGTGAAAAATAAGTGCAAAATTTTTCAATATTTAACCACTATCAATTCGCCCACTTTTTGGAAAATGTAGGACATTATATAGTCCAACAAATTTTGGAAGTATAACATTGCTGCTCTATATGTTCCTTAATTGGACAATTGGTTTGGAAAGCCATTTATGGATACCAACAAAAACCTTAACTCTCAATTTATCAAAAAAAAATTTAAATCAATCCCACTGTGATATACTTATTTTAAAATTAAATATATATTGTGTATAAACCTTTTTTTTAATGTTATATCTCTGTATGTCGCTTATATTTAGTCACAAATACTTATATTCCCCATAGGGGAAACATTCACTTACAAAAAAAAAAACAGCCAGAAAAAAGATCTGTTTAAAAAACCGTATCGAACTTGCTTTCATCATATTTATCAAGTTACATTTGAAATGTTGAAAGGCTTTCATTTAATTCAATTGTTAGATTGAATTGTGAATTTTGTGTCTTTTACTTGGCCTTTAATTTTTTCTATTCCAAGAAATATTTTGTGTGTGATTTCATATTATACAAAATGTTATTTTAATATATTCACTTTAACAAAACATCAGGTTTTCAATGGATCTTTATTTGTTTGTAACAATACTTTTTTTACCTTTTTTTTTCTTTGTTTAACAAACCTAAAGTTTTGATACCACATAATAATTTATTTTGGTAACTTACAACTTTGTGGCTTTCCACTAAAGTGTTTTTAACTTTGTTATAGTAAAAAGATGAAAAAATATTCCAAATCAGTGAGTTTTAGCAAAAAATTTGTATATTAAGCAAACAGTGTTGCTTGTACTTAGTTGAATGTAAATGAAAATCGACTAGTTGAAACCAACTAAATGTTTTGCTGGATCTTAGTGGATTGATAAAAATAAAAAACTTAGTTGAAATATAATTTTTTTTTTGTGATTCTTTAAAATATATATAAAAATGTTTAAGATGATGGTATTAAATAAAAAAATCTGAAAAATAACAAAATTTTAAATTAATTAAATAAAAAAAATAATAATTTCCAAGTAATTCATGTATGTAGGTTAGGGTGAATATGGAAGGCATTTTTGGCGGAGTTTAGTGCGGAATTTTGTGCCGCTTGGTGTAAAAACTAGATGATACAAATTTGAAGAACAGCGGACAAATATTGCCCGTGCCACAAAGAGGTCAAAGGTCAGATTTTAGAAAATTCCAAAATTTTGAACAAGATTCTTTTTAAGAGACTGTTTTTTTTTCGCTTAGATTTGTATGAAAACTGCTAAGCTCCCATGTATATTTGTTAGTAATCACTTAAAACTTTAAATTCGGTGTTCCCATAGCACTTAACCCCACCGAAGTAAAATAATGAATCAGGGCTATGAAACAAAAAGCTTCAATAAATTCGACAACTCTACATCAGGTGGCGAGCAACAACTGTTCTAGGACTTATCTACTCGCGCAATTACAGTGTTGCCGTGTTTGAAGCCCTTCATCTTTCACCTTTGAACTCTCCACTATCCCCATTCCAAAGAAAGCAACACATTAATTAATAAGAAGAATTTCCTGAGTGTTGCTTCACTTTAAAAAAAAAAAAAAAAAACTTATGTTTATAATTTTTTTCAATAATCTGAGAAATCTTTAATCATTTTTCTTCCAGTCGCGTCAAAATTTATTTTTTTATTAAACTAAAGTTTAAATTAAAAATGTACTTAATGCTTCACTTTTTTAATTAAATGCTATTATTTAAACCTGTAACTTGTATTCAGTAAATATCTAAAAAATTAAATATGGGATACTTTACTTATAATCAGTAGGGTGGGGTGATTAGTATGGAAGGAAAAAAATCCTAATGGGTGCTTCGCGTTTCTGATTCTTGGGATTGTACTGAGCAAAAAAGTCCACTAGACCATACATCTACGGTGAAAATCGAGCTTCCAGATTTTGACTTGCAGTTTTTTCTCAGACTTTTGTCACGTTTTTTTGGATATTTTGGCCTATAACAGCCAAACCATTGAAATTTCGATCCAATACTCAGACAAAAATAGTAGCCAAGACAATAGTTAAGAACTCTCTAGTACATCGCAAAAGCATTGGAATGCTCCTTCAGGCAGTTTTGGCCTTGTGAAAGTGCAAAGGGACAGGGTTACTTTCACAAAATACAGCTCAAAAGGCATATTTTGAAATTAAAAATTAAACCCTTAAACCCCACCCACAAATATAATTGTTCCATTAATTTGCTAGAGAATGGTCCAAAGAAGAGATTGATACCATAATCTTGGATAAGCTCCTCCTACTTCCTGAGTTATGTCCATCCCACACATTGTTACTTTTACAAAATACGGCAAAAAAGCCTTATTTTGAAATTAAAAATTAACCCCTTAAACCCCACCCACAAATATGATTGATGCATTAATCTGCTTCTTCCAAAGAAGAGATTGATACCATAATCTTGGATAAGCTCCTCCTACTTTCTGAGATATGAACATCCCACACATTGTTACAAGCAAGTCAAATCTGTTTGCAAGTCAAAATCTGGAAGCTCGATTTTCACCGTAGACGTATGGTCTAGTGGACTTTTTTGCTCAGTACAATCCCAAGAATCAGAAACGCGAAGCTCCCATTAAGATGTTCAAATCACCCTAATAATTAGCTCTTAAATTTTGTAAATTGCTTCTTTAGAAAATAGCAGCAAATGTTAACATCCAAATCTTAAATTATGTTAAACAATAAAACAAATTGTCATGACATTAAAAAAATGCTACCTCTGATTCTCATATTTTGTAATTCTTTCGTCGTATTCTTGAACTAATTCATCTTTTTTTCATTAACTGTTTTTAAGTTTACAATTAAAACATGGACACGGTGAAATGCTTTCATTTTAATTTTATTTTGACTTTTTATCTGATAATTGAAAAATTGAAATTGACGCTTTGACAATTCAGCGCATATTCCTAAATATTTTACTCAATCAAACACAATTGTGATTTGGTGCGATATATTGTCAAAATTAGCTGTTTAATCTTAAATGAATACCTGTAGTTTTGTAAACTTATATTAGTGAAGTTTTCGCAAATTTGAAGCGAATTTTGTACTTAGGTATGTTATAAATGTTTTTCCAAACATTTCATTTTTAATAAAATTAATTTTTTAGCTAATTTTTTTGTGGGCTTGATGTTTTGTTCACTAATGAACAATGAGTAAAAATCATATTATGCATACACTCAGGAAGGTAGAAATGATTAAAAATTACAATTAAAATAACTACAAAAGCACACTTAGAATACTATGTAGGTAAAGACCACTGCAAATGTAGTAAAAAACAAATGAAATTTCACTTAAAGAAAGAACGACTTACATTTCAGTAAATTCAACTAACATTCTCAATTATTTTTTAATATTCAAAAAATGAATCACAATTGTAGTAAAAATGAACAACATATCGTCAGCTGAAATGCAAAATCACGTAACTAACATTTGTACTAATTTACAGGATAAAAAAAAAAATGTTATATATATTGAAAAATTAATGCAATTTTGGTAATCAAATAACGCAGATTTACTAAATATAGATCGATCAATTCATTTCTGGAATAAAAATAATAATTTATTAATGTTTCAAAGAGTGATGTTAGTTACGTGCTTTTGAACTCGTATTTTCTTCAACAAAAACACGTAACTATGTTCACTACTTTTAGAAATGCCTGGATCTGCTGTCAATATTCTTGCAGTATTTTCAGAAATTCCTAAAGTGGAAAGAAACATTTTACTGCATACTTGCTTGCGGATTTGGTAGTGGGTAATAACTTTTTCTGTGTTTTTTTCTAATAGTCAAAGTAAATTATCATATAAAAATTACAATTTTTCTGTTAATTTAGAGAAAAAATTTGTCATGATCTGAAACCGAACGAATAAAATCTCACAAATTAAATAATATTAAACAAAAAGACATAAAAATAGAAAAAAAAAACAAAAAAATAAAAATAAAAACAACGCTGTTGTGTTAATTGTAACACAGAAAAAAATATTTCTCTACTTTTTTAATTAAATCGGTTTGTTGAAAATTTTAAAAGCTGTCAATTTAAAAGTAATTGAATCAATTAAATATTTGCTCAAATTCGGAACTTGCTTGACATTTTTTTAAATTATCGCGCAAAAGCAAACATCTACACATTGTTGTTGTTTTTGTATTATTTATGTAGTTGTTTTTTTTTTATAAATGTTTAGTGGTATTGGTAATAAATATTTTAAAATCATTTCAATTAGATTAGATATTAATTCTTATTAGGTTTATTACTTTATTAAGTTAAAAAAATTAGTTTCAGAAGTTTAAATCAGAATATTTATTTATTCTAACACATTACCATAAAATTGATAATGTAATTTTTAAAGTTTAATTTCTTTTAATAAAAATTTAAAATTTTTTTTAAACAGAAAAAAAAAAGCAAAAAAAAAATAAAAAATTGTTTTAAACAAAAACAAAATACTCTGATTTCAACACAAGGGCTAATCTCTGCAAAGAAAAAATAAAAAAAAAATAAAACTGTCATAACCCCTACGTTTCAATAAAAAGAAAAAAACAAATTTCTGTGTGAATTTGTTCACATAAGTATAAATAAATCTGCTAACTAAATGAGAATTTCATGCCAGTTTAAATCCAATGTTAATAAATTCAAGCTATGGCAACAACACTTCTATAAAAAAACATTTGGTATGACAACAACAATTTTTTTTGTTGCTTTTTGGGAAGGTGTATGATATTGATCACTTTTTAATAAAATAAGTAATTATTTTTTTCGAAAAATAATTCAATTAAAGAGCTATCAATTTATTATTGAATTAGCAATTTTTGTTGTTGGCGGAATTTCAGCAATAAAAGTTATTAAATCGATGGTTTTCGTAATTGAAATGGGTTTTTATATTTTTGTCTGTAATGGTGATATTTTTAGTGGAAGAATTAATAATTTGGTAGTCTCAAGCCGGTCTAGGCAAAAGTTAAATTGACACGCATCCCATAAATGAAGTTATTGTTTATTAAAATGGCTATAAATTAAGTAAAAAGTGATAAAAAAGTAATGTATTTTTAAATTTTGTGTACTCACGCAAATTAAATTGTAAACAAAAAAAAATTAAAGAAATATGAAAGAAAAATGTTAACAAAATACACGTGCTTTTAAGTCTGTAGTGCGATATAATGTTTTCAATAATCAAAATATGGTAATAAATGATGACAACATTATTTTCCATGTTCATAATATGATAACTAGGAATATAGTATAGTTAGAGTGGAAATATTATGAGTGCTACAAATTATCATTAACCCTAAAATACCAATAGCGATTCAAAACCGTTTCAAGGAACTATATTGACCACACAATTACACTAACGAAATATCTTAAAATATAGATAACCTAAATACACCCTAACGAAATAATGTAAAATACCGTTAACTTTAAAATACCCTAACGAAATAATTCAATTTTATTACCTATAAAAACATTCTTAATGTAACATGATCAAAAAAAGTTTAAAGAGTCAATTTTGTTAATCATAAATGCATACAAACGTACATATCGTTCATTCCATGAAAGAACATTCATGGATACATCACAAATGCACAACACACAACACACAACACACCAACTTCTACTTATCTTTGTTTAAAAAATATTGAAGTAGGAGAAAAGTTTCGAAAATGAATCTAAAAATTGCATTTGCATGGAACATCTTTTTTAAACGCATTTCTTTTATTGCACTAGTATAAAAGAGGACAATCGTAAAAATCGAATAAGTGAAATCCGATACCAACTTTCGAGTATACGGCTCTTTAAAATTACGTACTTTTTGATTTTTTTTTAATTGTATTAATAATTAAAACCGTGAAAGAATATGTTTTTAATAAAAGAAAATCGGAAGACATGAGGTCAAAAAATGTCAATTTTTTTGTCTTCTTTCAAAGAGTGAATGATATTGCGAACAATAATACTCATGAAGCAATATAGATATTCCCGCACTAAGGATATTATTTAGGTAAAGACTACAGCAATTGTAGTCAAGAGTAAATAAAATTTCACTTGAAGAAAGGACGACTAACATTTTAGTAAATTCAACTAACATTTGTTATTTGTTTTTACTGTTTAAAAATTACTAACAATTGCAGCAAAAATTAACCACATATGTTAGTAAAAAATAAATAAACATTTATTTTTTTTATTTTTCTTAAGTAACAAAAAACGACTGTAAAAAATGAGTGTAAAATAATAAAACAGTCTTCCGATGTGGTTTGTTTTTTTTAAATGAACTACAAGGTTAGCAAAAAATTAAATTTGTTCTACAAATGACTGACATTTATATTAAAAATAAAGAAACTGTATTACAACCCCAACAACTACAAATTTTTAAAGTAGAAGTAGCCTGAAAATTAAAATTTTGAAACAAGTCAACTTTGATTACCTACATTTTCTAAACTGTTTACTTAAAAAATAAAAATTTTCTGCAAGCTGCGACTGTTTACATTTTACGGTAAGTGAGAATGTATTTTTACTGTTGGTGCAATTTTGGAATGCATTTTTCATTTTTTTATTTAGGTGTGCTAGACATAGCTGATTTCTGTAAATTATACTAAGAAACTACGTAAAATAACATTAACCCTTTAATAACCTAACGAAATGACGTTAAATAACATTATCCCTAAATTTACCTAACGAAATAACTTAAAATAACTTTAACCTTAAAATCTCATAACGCTATAAATTAAAATATCGTTAACCTTAAAATACCCTAACGAAATATTAACAAAATACCTTTATACAATACCGATAACCGATTGAAACGGTTGCCAACCCTGTCATAAATGTATTGTGAAAATGTATTCTTAAAAATATTTGAATGCGTAGTTTTTCTGTAATCATTATTATTTATTAAATTAATAAACATACGGTTGTACTATTTAAAAAAAAAAAATAAATGCATAACTTTTTAATACAGCTTCAACAGAATGCTATGAGAATAATGTAGGAATCATACTATGACAATTTATAACCATTCCCATAACCATAATATGATAATATTGAGATCAATTGAGAACCATAATATGGTAATCTAATTATCATAGTTATTACGATTAAGAAATAAATAAGAGTATGGTTGTCACAACCATAGTAACATGATTGTCGCAATCATAATTCCAAAAATAGATGATGCTATTAGAATATGGTTGACCCAACCATGTTTTTTTCTTGTTATTTAGAAATCACACTTAAATATGATTTTACTTACCAAATCTATTGGTTGTAGCTAGTAAAATGCAGTTTCTAATTCGGTTGGCAATTTATTTTTCTGTGTGTAGAGCACTTGTACAATTTCATTTTACTTTTATAAATATTTTACGGTTGACATTTACTTGCACACAATACCAAGAATACCAACCATCAACTGCAAGAGAACAACAAAAAGTTTTCCATTTTTTAATAGGGTACTATGCCCATTTCCTAGCCGCTAAGCAACAAGCAAAACATAAATTTTATACCGTATGCTGTTCGCTTTTGTTTCGACATTTAGGTAAAAAACAAACGTTTTAAAAGAAAATAACAACAAAATAATGTTAAACTTGCGGCCAAAACGTCAAAAATCTTGATTAAAAGTAATTGTTATATGTAGAGTTTTTTTTATATGTCGAGTTTGGTTATAATAAATTAAACAAAAATTGATTTCAATAATAAAATAATGATGCCAGCAGAAAATCAACAAATTTTAAGTGTTTTGCAGAACCGGCCTTTTAAATACATATTTTTTAATACATTAATTGAAACAAATTAGTAATATTTTTTTGCTAAAATTACTAAAAATTAGTTTACGTAACTGAAAAAACTGCTTAAACAGTGTAGAAACTGTAGTGACATGTCATTACTCTTCTAAATACCAGTAATGACACCAGCTTACTCTCTACATTACTTTATCACAAATAATAAGAGCATACAAATAACTACAATTAGAATACAAAGTAAGTAGAGACCACTGCAATTGTAGTTAAAAACAAATTAAATTTCACTTGAAAAAAGGAAGACTTACACTTTAGTAAATTTAACTAACATTTTCATTTATTTTTTACTGTTCAAAAAAAAAATGATATAAATGCAGTAAAAATTAACTACACATGTAGTAAAAATAAACAAACATTTATTTTTTTATTTTTTTAAATAAAAAAAAACTACATTAAAGTGTTATTGTTTATTTAAATAACAATAACAATACAGTGTATTACGACTAGAGATTCTAGCCTGTACACGAACAATTTTTATGAGTTAAAAATGTTTAATTTGTTATTTGAATTAGTTTTAATCTTCCAATTTTGTTATTTACTATTCATCAAGTATATAAAACAAAAGCGTTGATCTTTTTCCTTCAAAAATTAAAATCTGGGTAAGTCCTCTACCCCTTCTAAATTTGTCATCTGAAGATTTCGGTGACGCAAAATGAAACATGTAAGCACCTGTCAGTAGATAAAGTCTGCTTTAAATTAGCGGACGAAGCCATTTTTAATTAATAAATAAACATTGCACGGTTTTTTATTTAACAAAAAACAAATTGTGTTGAACTTTAATGATCTTGATCACACAGAATAATATGAAATTCTTATAATTTGGACAAAAAAAAAACATTATAAGGGACTCGGATCAAAATTAGTCTTAAAAATTAATGATTATTTTTCTTAAAGTATTTATTAAAAACGGCTTATTTATGTCGGTATTCGGTTTAGATTTTGAAGCTTAAAAAACCGAGGTTTTGGTTAACACCGAACAGCAAACTCTAATACCTTAGATAGGAGAGCGCTTGGCTGAAAACCTGGAGTCCCAGATTTGAATCCAGTATGGGCACATTTATTTAAAATAAAATTCAATAAAAAAAATTTTTTTTTAAATTTAGTTTTTTTTTTGGAAATGTAGTTTTTAGAATCATTATTATTGCCCATACTAGGAGAGAGCTTGACTGACAACCTGGACTCCCAAGTTTGAATCGCGTGTGGGTACATTTATTTAAAATAAAATTAAAAAAAAAAATATTTTTTTATTTAATTCATTTCTTATTTTGAAAATGTATTTTTAGACTTACTAAAGGGTCCGCCAAATAACTTCTTTTTTTTTTGAACTCCTGAACTAATTGGACTTTGTATGGCGTCATACCAAGGTCTTTATGCAAAATTCGTCTCAATGATGTCTCCGAAATGTTCAATTGTTGAGAACTGATGAGAATTGATGTTGATGGCGCCTCACGCACACTTTCTGCCCCAGCAGCAATATTCTCGGGTGTACGCACTGTTTTTGGCTTTTCACGCTTTGGTTTATCGATGAGGATGCCAGTTTCTTTTCACTTTTTCACAAGATAACGAACATACGGACCATATTCGGAAGGATACAACTAATTATCTGTCAAATCAGACATGAGCTAAGTGTTACCATTCACGAAATAAGCACTAGTTGAAAAAAAAACGTTAGATGGCGGACCCTTTAGTAAGTGTATAGATAATCACATATTTTTTTACTTTTCGTAAGGTATTTAGTTATGGTATGTCATGATTTTGCGCGACATCCCCATATAAAAGTAATTAGAATTGTAAGTACTTGGCATTGTAATTACTTGCATAATCACTTATATAGAAATGGTTTTCTATACTAGGAAAATAAATATTGCATAAACCAAACAGTAGAATCTACAAATATTTAGTTATATTTGAAATTTTAGTTAATTTATAGTAACAAATAAATTTGCAAAAATCACCAAAAAAAATCAAAACAATTTTTAAATTTTAAGTTTTTTTTTAATATTTTTTTTAATCGCGATTATAAATCTGCCCTTCTGAAATCAGCAATCTACAATATTTTAACAAAAATTTCTGTTGATTTAAAAAAAAAAATTCTGTAATTTGCATTCTAATAAATTGAAGGTAAATATAGGGAAAAAAATCCAGTAGCATTTTCTGGTATTTTTACAGATTTATTTCTACACTCATAGAAATAACGCTGTAAAAATAGCAGAAAAAGCTACTATAAATCAGATAAGTTAATTTTACCTTGCAGAAAAAATTTATAATATTTGAATATTTTTTTTTTATTGCTAAATACATATTATAAAAATAAGAACCGATAAAATAAAATAAAACTGTTAACTTTACGAAATTTAGTTATATTCGAATTCAATTTAAGTTTATTGAAAATAGCATTTTACTCTGCTAATATTACCAAAAACATTTACTAAGTATATTTAGACTAAAAACAACAAACAATAACTGCTATATCAACAATATATTTGCTGATATTTACCTTAATTTGAGTAGAATACAAATAATAGTATATTTTGCTAAAATTTACAGAAATTCTTGCTAAAAAATTGTAGATTGGTGATTTCAGAAGGGCCGATTTTTAATCGCATTAAAAAAATGCGAATAAAAATTACCACTAATATTAGCAAAATTTGTTCGTATATTAGCAGAATGATTTTTTTAATTTCAATTAACAAAATTTTACCTCAAATATAACTACACTGATAAGAAATTTTCCATAAAACTTCACCAGTTATTTAAAAAGTTAATCTGTAAAGTTGTTTCAATGGAATATACAGTTAAATTACCAAAGAAATATGTTTTTTAACTTTCTGTCTGTTATTGAATAAACAAAATGAACAAAAAACGGACTTCCGGTAATAATTAAAATATTCAGTTAAAATTTTCTATTTAAAACAAAAATTTATTATATTATATAGAGTATTGAAAAAAAAGCTGGGAAAAATCACTCCAACAATAAACCCTTAAAGGACGCGAATGGTGTAATTAAATACTCCAAACAGGATCAAGTTCAAGTGTGGGAGAATTATTATAAAAACCTTTTCACCCAAGATACCATCAACAATCAATCCATATGCAGGTGCAGAAATCATGACTTTCTTCTCCCTATTGACGTAAATACCCCTAATACAGATGAAATCGCAGGTGCTATAAACGCATTGAAAGTCAATAAATCAAGTGGGTTAGACAACCTTCCTCCAGAACTTTTTAAAGTTAACAGCACACTGACAGCAACGCTAATTCACCCCGTCATCAAACGTTTCTGGGACACTGAAAACTTAACAGATGATATTAAGGATGGGCTTATTATAAAACTACCAAAAAAAGGAAACTTGATGGAATGCTCAAACTGGAGAGGGATAACTCTTCTTAATATTATAAATAAAATTATCGCTCAAATTCTACATCGTCGAATCTTTAACGCTTTGGAATTAAACTTGCGACCCGAGCAAGCTGGTTTCCGGCCAAACAGATCTTGCGTGGACCACATAAATAGTCTTCGTATTATAGTAGAGCAATCTGCCGAATTAAGAGTCCCTCTGTATCTTGTTTTTGTGGACTTCAAACGTGCTTTTGACTCCATCAATCAATCTGCCATCTGGGAAGCCTTGAAGTGTAAAGGTGTACCCTTTAAAATCATCAGCTTAATAAAAGCTCTTTACAGCGACGCCCGATGCATAGTTCTCCACGAAGGCCTAAAGAGTAATTGCATTGACATCAGCGTGGGTGTAAGACAATTCTGCGTTCTTTCCCCCTTACTTTTCAATGTTGTCCTTGATCTTGTAATGAGACAGTCCATTCCGAACGAGGGCGGTGTAAACTTGGATATCAATGCCAAACTAAACGATTTAGACTATGCAGATGACATTTGTCTTATTTCCCATAACTTCAGCGAAATGCAACGGAAGCTTGACCTAATTAGCTCATATGCTGACACAGTTGGTCTTAAAATAAACTCATCTAAAACAAAATCGCTACGTCTAAACACCAATAACACTCGTCAATTTAAACTTTCCGATCAAGATTTAGATGATGTAAAGGAATACTCTACTTAGGCTCTATAATTGATAAATCTGGAGGTAGTGCTGCCGACATCCAATACCGACTGAATAAAGCTCGACAAACTTTTGGTTCGCTCGGCAAAGTTTGGTCATCCTCAAATATATCCATAAGAACGAAAGTAAACATCTTTAATTCAAATGTAAAATCAACCTTGTTATATGGATGCGAGACCTGGAACCTGTCAATGAAAGAATTTAAGAAAATACAGTCGTTTGTAAATAGATGTCTTCGACGTATCCTGAAGGTGTTCTGGCCGAATATCATCAGCAACGAAGAACTGTGGTATAAAACTCAACAACCACAAATCGCTGAAACCATAAAAATCCGAAAATACAGATGGCTCGGTCACACTTTCCGTAAACCACAAAATGACATCACAAGGAAGGTGCTTGAGTTCAACCCCCAGGGTAGTAGAAGAATTGGTCGTCCGAGCAACACCTGGAGACGAAATACGCTAAGGGAAATTCAAGATGCAGGGTATTCCTGGAGCCAAATCAAACACATAGCCGAAGACAGAGCGGAATGGAAAAAATTTGTTGTGGCCCTATGTTCCTCCTAGGAATTTAAAGGATTATATATATATAGAGTATTGAAATAAACGAAAGCAATTTTGTCAATTATTTTTTAACAATTAAAAATAAACTGAAAAATACAATTGTTTTAAACGAAAAATAAGTAGTACTTTTTTTCAACTGATTTATCAATTATTTTTTCTAATCTTTTCTTACTAATATTTGCCAAAAAAAAAAAATCTTATAATTTAGCATGTGTTTTCTGCTAAGTTTAGCAGTTTTTTCTAAATAGTGTGGGTGAAAATGAAAATGGTAGACACAAAAAATAGCTTTTTCGAATTTACCTCTACCAATTTTCACAAAATTTCTTGTATGTGTTCTCTTGGAGCTTACAAAGTTCTTAATTTCTAGTTTTCCAAAAATTTGTTATACTTCACGTATTATCGCAGTTTATATATGTGACTTTTTACTAAAATACGTGATGTTCAAAACATCATATTTCTTGAACGCGTAATCCAATTGTTATAAATTTAGTCTCATAATAAAGCTTCAGGGGCTATATAAGTTTCTCGGTTTTGGGGAAAATTAATATTTCTTTAAAAGGATAAAAAATAAAAATGTTCTTGAGTTGCATATATCCTGGGTTCGAAATACGGTCCATGGAAATCTTATTTTTTTAAAAACCTTTTTTATAAAATATTTAATTGTTAAGCAATTAGTATTATTTTAATACAAAAATTTTGCAAAGTTTTTTATAATTAAATATGTTTTAAGTTTTTGCGAGAAGGATTATATAGCCTTGGAATGACCTTGATTTTTAAATTGTGCAAATTGGAATGTTACCCTTTTAGAATTACGGTTTAGATGGCCTTGATTTTTAAACTATGCAAATTGGAATGAATGAAATTTGACGAAGTTTTAGATTTTTCTGGTTTTTCTGATTATTAGATTTAGGTTTTAGATTTTTCTGAAAATTCTGTTTTTTTTTTGCCACTCGAATAATGGACATAATACAGTACACCAATTTGGTGTTTATTACTGTACTGAAGATGGAATCAAGTGTACAAATTGTGAAGTGATTAACGATATAATGCAGCACAATTCAGTAACTGTGAAATTTTTTCTTGAAGCTTTTGTAAACTATATAACAAAATATTTAAGAAAACTTATTTTTCTGAAGGATCTGCTGCGCAATACAAAAATAAATATTTAACCGAGTAAAAAGAATAATATATTATTTTATATTATTTAATGCCACTATATATCGAAATTTGAATAAACATATAAAAATATGTAAAAAAAAAAAAAAAAAAAAAAACATATTCCAACAGATTTGCCACAAGGAATGCAAGTTGTAAGATCAAATATTCATATAAAATTTTAAATTATATTTTTATTCGAAATCAATTACATTCCACTTTTAATTGAAAAATTGTTGTTTGAAAATATCTTAGGGGATAGTGTAGCGTTTGTGTAGTAGAGTGTAGCGTTTCTTTAGGTTTTGTTAGAAAAACTATTTTCATTTAAAGTTTACTTTATTTTATTTAAAACATGGGGAACTATCCATTTTTTTTAATGTCTGACGCATATTCTTACTTCAAATAACCATTTTATAAAATCTTAAAGAATAACAAAATATATAATTCTACATTTTTAATACAAACTTTCCAAAACTTTGCAACTTTTACCATAATTTTTTTAAACTTTACACAATTTTAAACCAAAAACATATAAACAAAAAAATGTTTAAAAGAAGAATTTAAAAAATTTTAAAATAGACTTTATGGGAAACACAAAAAATATGATAAAGTTATTTTACCTTGGTTAATATGAACCACGTATGTAGTGTCAGTTGAATTTTTCTTAAAAAAAAAACTTTTGTTCGATACGATTTGAAACTTTAAAATTACCATTCATGCATTATTTCTTTCTTCTTTATTAATTTCAAATCAAATGTGTTATGATTATTTTATTTAAAAATTAATAGTTTAAAAATTAAAATTTTAACTGAACTTTTTTCACTTTTAAAATTCAAATCTAACCTTTAGTGAAAAAATCAATAATGTTTTATGCAAAATTATTTAAAACTTTAATCAGGGAAGTAATAGTTATCACTTTTATTGAAAAAATGTACTTTATGTTTCATATTTTTCTATGATCATCTAATGTTTTAAGATGTGTATAGCAGAAGAGAGGCGCAAACAACAAATGCGACGCCTGTACACAAAATTGCTTAGAACCAACACGTTCCAATTATCACAACTCAAGAAATTTTATGATCAACTAATGTGGTGTAATGGACACTAATGGGCACTGTGGTGTAATGGTTAGCGCGTTGGACTGTTACACAGATGGTACCGGGTTCGATTCCCGGTGACGGCAACATAAATTTAGAAAAATAACATATATGAGTTTTCTATCCCTCATATGTATCGCAGCTCCAGTGTTGCTTCTCTTTTAAAAAAAAAATAAAAAATATAACTCAAACAAAAAACTTTCAAAACAATATATTTGTTTTGCTATATTTTTGTAAATATAAGGATGTTGGAAACTCGTTATAAATTAAAAATAACATAGAAATAATCTCGATGTATATCAAACAAAAAACTAATAAACTAATTTTTACAGTTTTATTAGTTTTTTGTTTTTATTATTAAGCCAGAGTAAAAACTAAAAAAATTGTTATATAAATAGAACATATTTGGTCTTCAAAGTTTAGTAACGTCATGATGCCTGTTAGGAAAAGACCCTAAACACGTGTTTGATTATTAAGAAGACAAGGTAGAGCAAAATTAATAATTAATAGGTTTTTCGTTAAAGCTCTGCCTATTTTGGGGGCTCTAGCTTTTCTAAAACTTCGGGTTCTGATATTTAACCCGATCAAAATACTAGTATTAACCTAGCTAATATATTTGAGTTACTATATTTTTGTAAATATTTGGAGGTTGAAAGCTCGTTATAAATTAAAAATACTAACATTTTTATTTTGAATTGCCTTTCTAGTTATTTAGTAACTTTTTTGTTTTGGTCGAAAAATAATTGTTTAAAATAAAAATCAAATGCGAAGTAACGTAAAGTCGCGATATAAAATCAGTCCGTATTGTCGGAAAGGTATTGATGGGGAGTGTACATTAAAATATTTAAATAAACATTGAAATAAACCGCAAAATAATTTTTGGTAGGAATTTAAAATCGATCAACAGCAATTACATTTTTGATTTTTATTTTAAAAATTTAAATAAAAGTAATGTAATAAAATAACAGAAATTATAAGACCATAGAATAAAAATTTAAAAAAAAATTAAAGTTTTTGTGAAATTTTTTGACTTTTTAACTTTAAATGATATTTTAACATTAGAACAATTGCAAAATAATGTTTTTCCTTGCATTTTTTTAAATAAAAGCTATTTTGGGTCTCTGATTGTAATTTAGTAATGCAGAGTACCACGGAATTTTTTTTTTAATCGACTTAGGCGCACCTTGACTTATAGGAACATTTTAAAAATAATGATCTCAAAAAAAAGAACATTTTCCACTTTACCTCTTCTGATTTTAGTAAAACTTGGTATAAACATTATCCTAGTAAATATGCAGTTTACGTAATGTTTCTTTTTCCAAAATTCTTTATAGTGCACTTCTAATTGCTACTCAAAATTGGAGGTTTTTAACAAATGTGTAAAAAATATACAATATTTGAATTATCATAACTTTTGAATGCGTCAACATTCAAAAGGATCAAACTTTTCAAAGGACATTCTTAAAATTGTTGGTCCCGAAATATTACAAGTAATAATTTTGTGGAATTGCAGAGATTATTATCTCTTATTTGACATCCATATTGTCATCATTTAATGAGTACAAATATTTAAATTATTTGTTTAAAAATGTAACTTTAAATGTCCGTTTGAAAGGATATAGGATGAGTAGGCAGTTTAACTTATTCTGGTCTCCTTTTTAACATGCATATCAAATCTAATACGTGTATCCAAAAATATTGAAATTTGTCGTAGAGAACTTTGTGAAAATACAAAATTATATAATAAATATCAAACATACTTTCAGGTAAAAATTCTGTAAATTTTTGAACCCCTCTCATTCCCAACTTGAAATTTGTATACATTGTAAATGATACTTGGAGTTAATTGCAAAATAAATTTCTTAAAAACTAGTTATCGGTTTTTTGAGATTTTATTTATTTATTTATTTATTTTATTTATTTAAGTCTATGGAGATAATCCGTGCAGACTATGAACAATTAGTAAATATTAAAATATTTTACAATAGAAATACTAGAATTACTTATTTAATTTAAGGAATTTAAATATAAGATAATATCTTCTTTAACAATATCTAAACTTTTATTAAAATCAATTAATTGAAACAACATATTAAACTCATCGCAAGTTCTACGAAATGGATCAAAGTTTGCAAAATTAGATTTATGATATTTAATATTTAAAAATTCATAATTTCTTGAACAACGAAAGGGAATATTCATATTTACTTTACTTAGCAGATATGGTGAATAAAGCTTCCATTCATCAACTTAAGCAAGAAGGACACATTCAGCATTTGTCTACGGCTTTTCAGCGTAGTTAATTTAATAAGTGCTAGGCGATGTTGATATGAGGGCAGATTAACATTTGGATTCCAATGGAATTTGAATGGATAAGGTACTGAGGGTCCCACACGATAGAACCATATTCTAGAATCGGTCTGACAAGCGTTGTAAATAATTGTTTTGTAGTATATGCATTACGAAATTCTTTGCTCTAGCGTTTGATGAATCCAAGTACTCCAGTAACTTTATTTACTGTTAATGATATGTGCGATCTAAAGTCTAACTTTCTATCTAGATGAATGACAAGATCGTTAAATGACTCCACTAACTCAATAGTAGCATCATTCATCACGTAGCGACCATTAATAGGAGAGGATCTAGAAAATATCATGTACTTGCATTTTTTAACATTAAGGCTCATTAAGTTTGTTTTGCACCAGATAATAAAACGATTCATATCATAAGTATTTGATCACTACAATTGTTGAATGCATGATAAATTTTCGTATCTTCTGCATACATTAAAGTATTAGAATGCGTAATAACTGAAGGAATATAATTTATAAATAATGTGAATAATAGAGGTCCAAGATGTCTACATTGTGGGACACCAGATAAAACATCAATATATTTGGAAAACGAATTTCGAAATTTAACACGCTGCTTTCTGTTGTATAAATATGAACCAATCCATTTAAGAAATAATATACTAAAGCCAATCTTATCGAGTTTGTAAAACAAAAGTTCGAGATATTCGCGAATTAAGGACATTTTTTCAATTTCATTATTCTTTTCACGAAAAAATTTATTTTTGTAGAACACTGTTTAAACAAGAGGATTTAATATTTAAAATGACACCAAATTGTTAATTTTCTGTTGATGTGTTCAAAATTTATGATAACTCATATATCTTACACATTTGTTTAAAACCTCAAACTTTCTGTTTTCTGAGTTTGTAAAAAAAAACTAAAAATCTTTAAAACATAAACATTTAACTACTGGACCATAGTGGTTAGTTGAAAAACAACTCAGAAATGTATCCGCGTACTGTTTGCAGGAAATTATAACACAAAAAAATATGTTTTTCTTTTTGTTAAGCCAAACAAGTTTCTTTTTAGAATTACCAAGCTAACAACAATTTATTAAACATTTTTCTTTTAACTTTAATTTATGAATTTCTTTAAATGGTAATTGTTTTAATTTTTGTCGTTTTCATAAGGTTTTGTTGCTTTTAAACAATACACAAAATTCCTTTATAGCAAATATGTTTATGCTCCAATAAATTTGATTCACAATCAGCGTGAAATATTAAAAATAAAAATATTTACACAAAGCCAAATTTATTTAATATTTAACTAATTGGCAAATTAATTGAATTTTTTGTGCGTAAATAATTGAATTATTAGAATTCTTAAAATATTAAAAAAAAAAAAAATTATTGTAATGGGGGTTTCTAAGTATAGTTAAAATTGTGCATTAGAGATATAACTTTTAGCATTTTTTAAAATCATCGGAATATTCGGGTAGGGCTAAAAAAAACCTAAAAAGATATGCAAGGTTCTCTTCTTTCTTCTACCCTTTTTCTTATTTTTATTAATGACCTTCTTGGTCAGACCTTCAATCCTATCTACTCTTTTGCAGATGACAGCAACATTTGTGATTAATTTTCATTCGATCACAGGCCAAGCTCTTTGGAGATAGAGGGCATGCGGCAGAACATGAATGACACACTCAATCAAGACCTTTCTACAATCTCTGAGTGGGGTCGCTCGAATAAGGTCGATTTTAATGCACGCAAGACCCAATGTTGTATGTTAACCCACAGACGGGCTGTGAAATTAACATTGTCATATGTAGCTATGGATGGTATAGGTATTGAGGAATCGGATACTCTTGATGTTCTGGGCATGAGAATACAGTGTGATGTCCGTTGAAATAAGCACGTATTTCAAATGTCGAAAGAGGCATTCAAGTGTCTTGGTTTTCTGAAACGGTGCAAGACTTATTTCACTCCAACTCCTTACTATTTATACTAGCTATATCCGGCCGAAAATGGTATACAAGTCTCATATATTGGCAGGGGCTCCACTGTCTATTCTGAAGCTTCTGGACCGTGTTCAGAGGAGGGCGGTGAAGCTTATCAATGACAGTAGTGTATCCAACTCTATTGATTCATTGGAGCATCGTCGGAATGTGGGTTGTGTGACTGACACTTTTCTATCGATATTACCATGGGAGATGCTCATCTGAGATAAGTGAACTTATTCCAAGAGCCCGAGTTTTTATTCGTAATACTCGCTTATCTAGTAGAGCACATCCGTTTGTAGTTGATTGTCCTGTGTTTCGCACAACGCATTACAGAGAAAATTCGTTTTTTAGTCGAACGATTCGTATGTGGAACAAATTTCAAATATCAAATATCCACAAACACTACTCCCTCTTTCCTCCTTCCCATACCCTATTTTCCTGATCAATACAATGCACTGCATGAGTAGGGGGCAATCCCTGAGTATTGGTTATATTAAAAAAAAAAAAAAAAAACATCACTTTTTCCCAATCGTTAGAAAAATTCTAGAACCCAACTCGTTGAATTTTCAAGCTTAAATAAATAAATATAAATTTTTATATATTATTTTTAACAATATATCGTTTCCCACCAGTCTGACTTAATAGTTTAAACAAATAGCGATATTACGGCATTATGAAGCGAAAGACAAAGTTTATCTAATTTTAGCACTAACTTTCTTAAAATACTTAGTTTTTGTAAAATTGCTTTAAAAAAAAAAAAAAAAAAAAATTAAAACTATTTTCCATCATCTTGACCCAATATTTTAATAAGTGTTAGTGTTTAATCAAAGTAAAAATAAAAAATATTGTAAAACTTATATGTTTTTTGGTTTTTATACAAATTTAAAGTTTGCATTTTTAAAATTCGTTCACACAAGTTTTTAACGATTTTAAACCAAGAAATTATGGAATAAGTTAAAAAGGTATATTTTGTTTTAAGGATTAAAGGAAATTTAAAATTTCTTCTCTCTACTCAGAACTTTAATTAAAAATGTAAGCCTCAAAAATGTCTACACCTCTACTTTTCGAAAAATGTCCAGAAAAATTCGATTTGAAATTTGGTTTTGAAAACTTTTAAGAGTGAGTGTTTTATATACAATTTTTTAAGCGTATTCGTTTGTTTTTTTTTTTTTTAATTATTTAATCCTTTTTGGTGAAACTTCTTGAAGACTAAGGCTAAAAATTAATTTAACGCGGTTTTTAAGCGTTTTGATACTCTGCTTATTATAGTAATATAGAACTAAACTAACTAAACATTAATGTACTGCCGCTCCTGAATGGGTAAAGATTTTTTAAAAATTATAATTTTGCTCTACGGATAAACTTAAAACCAAATTTTTAAAATTAAAAAACTAAAACAAAAACTTGAAAAAATGCATAAATTAACAAACAAGTTAAATTTTAAATTTGCGTTGACCTTGTAAGTTTTGGGGACTATCAGGATACAGTTTAAAGGATCTTTTATAAAATGGCAGAATTTTAGATAGTATTTTTTTAATTACATTTATAATTTATATTAATTAAAGTGAAAATTGCGAATTTGAATTTCAAATACATATTTTTAGTAACAAATATTTTAATTAGTATTGAATCTTTATTTTTGCTATTTTTTTATTTGAAATGTTTTTATTAATAATAATTTGAAAAAAATCAATTGTTGATGTTTCAATTTCAAATAAAACATCAACAAATTTTAATATTTATTGCAAATTATCTTAACCAATAGAAAAAAATCTTGCGAAATGCCGCACAAAGTTCCCGGGATATAGCGGCGTTCCCAGGAATCCCATCCCGGAACAAAAGCCCTAGTGTTCACCTATTTTTCATTTACTATCAAAATATACAATTTTCATTTAGATCTGGAGTAAACTCTTAAACTCTTTATTTGTGTTGACATTTTGAAACTACATAAACTGTTCATTCAAAATGTTTTCTTCAATATACGTTTTCCATAATGAAGGCTTTTAATAAATTGTTTTATTCTAAGTTCTAAGTTTTAACGCACATATCACACAAACTGTAAACAAGGCTAAAGGAGTTCTTGGTTTTATAAAAAGATGGGGAAAAGAATTTGAAGACCCTGATGTTACAAAACAGCTATTCACATCTTTTGTTAGACCAATACTTGAATATGCCTCCGTAGTTTGGGATCCGCATTATGACATCCATATAGAACGAATTGAATCCGTCCAACGCCACATCCTTCTGTTTTGCCTTCGATCTAATTCATGGGTGATGGTCAGAAATCGTCCTTCATATGAAAAGCGTTTAGCATTAATAAAACTTCCTACGCTCAAAAGTAGAAGAATTGTGTTAAATGTATCTTTCCTGATCAATCTATTAAAAGGTATTACGAATTCCGATTATCTTCTTAGCAAACTTGAGTTCGTTGTTCCAACTCGACCAACACGGTGTTACCAGCCTTTAAAACTGCAGTACTTTCAGTCCAATTACGCAAATTTTGATCCATTCCGCAAAATTTGCAATGAATTTAACAACTTATATGCCTTCATTGACATTTCCGAAAATATACAAGTCACTAAAAGGAATCTAATCTTGTTGTTTAATCAATTAAATATAATTTAAGTTTAATCTTCTATTCCATAAAAGCATTATTAAAAAATAATAATCTTGTATGTTTTTCAATTTTTGTAAATATGTAAAAAAATTAAAATTTATGTATATAGTAGTCTGTAAGGAATTTTCCATAGACTTAATAAATAAATAAATGATTAAAACTAAAAAAAAAAAAAAAAAAAAAGTGTATCTTAGACAAAAACTTCGAAGCGCTCGTACATAAAAATTTTAAATAATTTCTAAATTTAATTATTGATTTTTGAAAACCATCGAAATTTCTCAAGCCAATATCCAAAATGAATAATAATTTTTCAAATAATAACTTAATTACAATTCATAAAAACAATTCTATTTCTGAGTATAATTGTTTTTTAAATTCCAAAAACCGAAACCAGTTTTTTTTAAATTGCAGCTATTCGGAAAACCCGAAACCCGGTTTTCGAAAAATATCGTACAATTTTACATTCAAAGGAAAAGCTTCATAATTTTTATGACATTTTTCATCAATTTTCGTTCAATGTAATGTTCCATAATATTTATGAAACACTATATATTATTGGTCACTATAATTATTGTTGTTTATGAAATGTTGAATTTCCCAAGCAGCTCACAACTTCCGGTCTTATGCCCGTGGTTTCAAACAGGGATACAGGTGTTAAGATTTGCCTTGACACAGGTTGGTATCTTTGCTTGAAATTACTGGCATTAGAGCAAGCATCCCCTGGAAATGTTATCCAGACATCCGTCTGGCGGCATACTAACAACATGCATCTGGGGTTAATAGGTGTGAAACACTGAAACTTAACTATCTCTTTAGCCGTCTTTTGGCTAACGTGCCTAGAGGTTGTTGGCAGCCCCAACACTAGGATCGGTCACGGTGGCCCAATCAGTCGCTTTGACCTAAATAGGAACCACAGGACATAATATATATGAAATGTTGCATAAATATTGATGAAATTGTTACTTTGGACGAAAATCGAAGATACTTATTCGTGATTTTCTCTGGGTGTACTACGTAGACAATATTGGTATAAAAATTCTTGTTTTCTCGAGTACATCAAAACTGCTTACAAGAAAATTTGAATTTCATTAGTTTCAAACATGTTTTCATACAAAAATATAATAACTTTGGCCCACCTTTTAACCCTTAAACGTGTGATTGTGCCGCTAAAAAAAATACTTGTCCCTTATTTTTTTATTCTTTATCACACATCCAAATATTACTAAGATCGGAAAGAACCCATCGGGAGAGTCCCTTGTTAGTTGGAATTGACATGTAGAAAATACATTTTCTCTTCAACTGATTACGTTAAATTACCATTTTTAAATATCGCATAACCGCGATGTTAAGTCAAAAATCTAATTTTTTGAACCACCACAGAATTTGGCAAAGATTTGGTAGAAAGCACAAAATTTTAAAAAAAATTAAATTTTAAAACAATATGGTTTATTACGCGCAGTGAAATACCTCCCAATGAAATAAGTTTTAAGGAAATAAGTCCCAAGAAAAACGAAATTACTTCCAAACCGAAAAAAAATTAAACAACTACCAGAAGAAATTAAATAATTTACAAGAAATACATGAAATAAGTCCTAAAGCAAAAGAAAAATTAAACAGCTTCCAAAAAAATTTTATATAAAAATCAACACCTCGGCACAAAACTTAGGCCTATTCGACGTCAAAGCTAATTTTTGCAAAGCTAATATAGCAATAAAGTTGCACTTGAACTCGTCCACTGAAACATTTCATTAAGTTAAAGTAACTTTTCTTTAAATATTATGGTAAATGTCATTTTATTTATTAAAAGTTTCATACACTCATCAGTTTAGTGAAGACTTTCATTATTTTTCGCCTAGCAAAATTTTCACTGCTCTGGATCTCATACATAAAAACTTCTCATTAAGTTAATGCAACTTTTCATTAAATTTTATGGTAAATATCATTAATTAAAAGTTTTAAATATTAAATGAAGAAGTTTCATTAAAAACGAGTTTAATTAAAAGTATGAAGATTTTCACTAATTTAATTAAACTGGATCTCGTACATTGAATCTTGTCATTAAGTTAATGCAACTTTTCATTAAATTTTATGGTAAATAGCATTGATTAAAAGTTTTCTACATTAAACTGGATCTCGTACATTGAATCTTGTCATTAAGTTAATGCAAATTTTCATTAAATTTTATGGTAAATATCATTTAGTAAAAGTTTTAAATATTAAATGAAGAAGTTTCATTAAAAACGAGTTTAATTAAAAGTGTGAAGATTTTCAATAATTTAATGAAGGCTTTCCTTTATTTAGTAATTAAAAGCTTCATTAATTTAGTGAAAATTTTCATTATTTTTCGTCCAGCAAAAGAAATTTAGAAATTTGTTTTATTTGCTGGCAAAGAACTTGCGGAATAAAAATGTTATAACCAGTTCAACAAACTTTTACACTAAGAGAATTATAGTGGACAAAAAATAATGAAAAAATTCACTAACCTAAGAAAACTTTTCTTTACAAAATCAACGAATAATTTTTAAACATTAACGAAAAACTTCATGCTTTTTATGAAATTAGTTTTTTAATGATACTTGGTGATTGAGAGAATGAAACTTATAGTAAATTTAATCAAATTTTTCATAAAATTTTATGAAAACTTAGTTTAATGAAAAGTTTTAATGGAAGAGTTCCAGTGTAATTTTATTGCATTAAGGCAAAAATTCATTAATAACATGAAGATAATTCTATCAGTGTAAGGTTATAGTTTTTTTTTTTTTTTTTTTTTTATTAATTAATAATCATATAATTACAAATTATATACTATTACCCTAACCGAGCACTAGCTACTATGGCCTTCGGCGCGTTGCACTGTGGGGTGAGAGCCTTCAAAAGTGGCGATTAATTCAAAAGATGAACTTTAACTTTCACAACGGTATTTGGTACCATATGAAAGTAGATAAAATGCTACATCACTAACTGCAAAAATTAAAGTTCTGAGTTGTTTACTTTATTTGCAGTGAGTGCTTAAAGTTCAATAATTTTTGCTGTTTTTGCTCGCATTGATAAAAAAGAAAATTTTGATATTTCAAGTGATTATATTTTTTATTAAGACTTCTATAAGTAAAAGTTTTATAATGGAACCGTCAACTTCAGGTATATGAGCATATAAAAAATTACTTTTTGTTTAGATAAATGTTTTAGAAATATTTAAAAAAAAAAAAACAAAATTGCTCTAAAAATGTGGTATTTTTGGTATTTACATTGAGTTTCAACAACTTTGCGGGTGATTCGGGGAAAAAATGTTTTTATGCTCTTTAAATATGAGATTTTAGCTAATAAATCCCAGAATGCCTTGTTGCGCATTGGTGCGATTTTTGAGTAATGAAGGTTTTTGTGAGAGAACTCCAGTTGCTAAAAGCGAATGTGAAAAAAAAACAAACAAAAAGTTGTATTTATTATCTTTTGTTGTTATTGTTGTTGTTATTGTAGCTAATGAGTGTAATGAGAGTAATGTTTATTAGATATGGGTGCGTGAGTAGCTTTTTATCACGCACACTCACAAAAAAAAAAGTTTTGGTTTATTCACAACGAATAGAATTTTTTCCATATATTTATGGTATAATGACATAACAAGTTTGAATTTAAAATTATCTTCTAAATAGTTAATATTTATTTACTTAATGTTGCGTTTAAAAATATGAGTTACATATGAAAATTCTTTTCTACACACGTACACGTCACTCTTCCATCTCTATTTGTATTAATTGTTAAATTGTACACTATATGATAATTGTTGGCAATGTGCGTGAGAACATTCGAGTGCTGTTTTTTTATCTTGGTTTAAGCTGATGATATTAATATATTAATGTATTGATATTCAATTTGCTAGAATTACTAAGAAGGGTATTTAAGATTCGGTACTGCCACATTAATTTTTTTTGTGTTGACTGTGAATATTTTGTTTAATGTGATGTGATGTTATTTATTTAAAGTGTTGTGCATTTGTAGATTATTCGGTACAAGGGAAAACAAAAACTCTTTTGCAAATTTTAAAACGGTTACAAATTTAACTAATTTTAGGAACAAGTCCAAAAACAATTTTCATTTCTCGTCATGAGTTACATAATTTTATGAAGAACTCAGATATTAAATTACTTCAAGATAAATTCAAACTTCTGAGATGGGAAGTAATCAAACGCGTCGACCCATCAGATATGGTAGATTTTATGAACAGATTTAATAGCTTTTGCAGAGAATATAAGCTGCGCTGGGTAAACAGTCAGAGAAAGAATGATATTTTTTTAAAAAATAACAAGAATTGGCTTGATGCTTCAATCTCTTTTATTCCACCACCAGCACCAATTAAAAAAAGAGGTAGGCATGATATCTCATTTGATGAATGTAAAGAAAAAACTAAGGTAAAGAAATGTAAAGATCTAAGAGATAATACTCCACTGCCTGTTTTGGCTTACGCCACTCAAATGAGCTTGAGAGCCGCTGGAAAAACAGATGCGTCGAAAATCGTTAAAGAAATAATATCATCTCCTACAAAAGCGAAAAAATACAGAAAAAGTTTAGAACAGGTATCCCCACAGAAATTAAGTGCGGAGGAAGCTCTTTCCGTGTTTGTAGAAGCAAAGCTGACTCGATACCAATATGATGTAATTAGAAAAGCCGCGCCTGAGATATTTCCATCATATAAAATAATTCAAGAAGCAAAAAAAAAATGTTATCCAGAGCGAGACGAAATTAAAATTTCTGAAACGTCAGCCCAAGTAAATCTACAAGCACTCTTAGACCATACCACAAAGCGTATTTTTTCGATACAAAATACTGATTTAAATTTGTTAGGTAATGAAGAACTGTCTAAAATGACTTTATACTCTAAATGGGGCTTTGACGGTAGTTCCGGACATAGTTCATATAAACAAGCCTTTCATGACATTAACGCTTCAGACTCTTCAGTATTTATAACATCGATTGTGCCATTAAAACTAGTTTGTGAAAAAAAAAACTATTTGGCAAAATCCTCGACCGTCTTCCACTAGGTTTTGCAGGCCCCTGAAAATTGAATTTTTGAAAGAAACGACCGATAATATTAAACGCGAAAAAGAAAGAGTGGAGACAGAGAAAAAGGCTCTTATCGATTCCGTAGTCTTAGTAGGAGAGAGATTAGCTAAAGTTAATCACAATCTTATTCTAGTGATGATTGACGGTAAAGTTTGTAATGCTATTACAGACACAAAGTCCACACAAAAGTGCTATATATGTGGCGCCACAAGTAAAGAGTTTAACAATATTGAAAAAATGATTACAAAGATGTTAATATAGATAACATGGAGTTTGGTTTATCTGTTCTTCATGGCTGGATACGATTTTTTGAGTGTCTTATTCACTTATCATATAAACTCCCGATAAAAAAATGGCAAACTAGATGTGATGATGAAAAAAAAATTATTGCTAATACCAAAAAACGCATTCAAAAGGAATTTAGAGAGAAAACTGGATTGATTGTTGACCAACCAAAACCAGGTTTTGGAAACTCAAACGATGGGAATACTGCAAGGCGTTTTTTTTAAGAATGCTGAAGTATCTGCCGAAATTACAAAAATTGATTTGCAGTTGATAAAAAATATGCATACAATATTAATAGTTGTTTCCAGTGGCAACGAGGTCAATATAGAAAAATTTTCAAATTTCGCTAATGATACTGCCAGGTTATTTGTTAAAAATTATCCATGGTATTATATGCCTCCTACTCTACATAAATACTTTATTCACGGGCCAGAAATTATATCGCTTTCACCATTGCCTATTGGCCAACTAACTGAAGAATCTCAAGAAGCTAGAAATAAGGACTTTAAAAGTTATAGGGAGCACTTTTCGCGTAAAAGCAGTAGGAAAAATACCATAGAAGACGTGTTCAATAGGTTTCTTTTGAGTTCTGATCCATTCATTTCAAGCATGAGAAATAGCTGTAAAAAGAAAACGGAGCAAATGCCAAAGTCTGCATTGGAGTTACTTGTTCTTCCCCACAGTGAAAACGATAATGATGGCGATGATGAAGGTGATGATGAAGACTATTTTAATGATGATTTTGAAGATAATGATGATTATGAAGATAATGATGATTATGAAGTTGATGATGATCATGAAAGTAAATAATACTTATGAAGTTAATGAAATTAAGTAAATACAAAAGCCTTATAAGTCTATTTTTTAATGTTTATTTTCTTAAATGTTTGTTTTCTATTGTTGAATATTTATAAATAAAAATTAATAGTATTTTCTAATGTGTCTTTTTGAGTTAAATCTACAAAATTATGGATTTTTGAGAAAATATATGAATTTAAAGTTTAAAATTTGCTAATATAAATTCATATTAAATATTTAGTCCTTTTTTTTATTTTTCTAAAAGCACATAATGTGTGCTATAATTTACAATTTAATTCACTAATTTATCGTTTTTCATTCCAAAGTTACAGCAAAAATAGTCAAATAAGACGAATTTTTTCAAAATACAAAAAACCCCATAAAACGTTAAAAAAATTTTTTCTTCAACAATTTTTTTTTTTTTAATGATGAGTTTTTATGTGTTTATTAATATCAATCAATAAAAAATAACAACATTTTAAAATTACGACTTCTATGAATTAATCGCCACTTTTGGTACCATTCACCCCACTGTGCGTTGTAGCGAAAACAGACCAGTGCCTCTGGTGGGAGTCGAACCCACGACCCCCGCAATGATAAGCCAGCACGCTACCAACTAGCCTACCGGGGCGCACAAAAAGGTTATAGTTTATACCAAAAAATATACTAATTTTTATTTTTGTTAATGTTGCCTAATTTAAAAATATATATTTATATATATATATTTTAACCTAATTACACATAAATATATGCATTTATATAAAACTAGCTGACCCGGCAAACGTTGTTTTGCCTTCAAATTTTATTTGTATTAATTAGCTGACCCGGCAGACGTTGCCCTGCCTAAAATTTTATTTAAGGCTAATAACTTTTCTAAAAATAGCCGGGTTTAATTAACCACAGATATTTTCGTATAAATTTAACATTCCTTACTATAGTTATCACTAAACTTTGACTACATTGAGATAAGTTAGCTGACCTTAGTTTGTATATGATCGTTTTAACCCTTATCCTGTATTTTGGGCAAATTTTGCCCAAAAGCGATTTTAACTCATCGCATCTAGCGTGTTTTTAATAATATTGGCCTGAAATTTCTTGACAATTATTTTTTTAGGTGTATTTGGCAGCGTTTTAAAAATTTTTACTGTGGCTCCACCAGAGGGTCCCCCATAACAAAAGTAACGAATCTTGTATTTTGGGCAAATTTTGTCCAATACGAAATTTCATTATTTCCGCAATCAGAAATTATAATGTGTGTTTTATTTTTCGTTTTTCCGGGAATCCCTGATCACCACACATTTTTTTTTTGTTGATGTGGCAACATTCGCGACAATAACGGCTGCACTGTTTGTTTTGTATTTGGCAATTTGGGGAATCCCAACCTATTTTTGTTGCTCAAAAAACACTAGATAAAAAACATTCGACATTCATTAGTGCACATTCGATTGTATACGTGCGTAGTTGCTTCTATTGCAGTCAAGGTTTGTGAAGTGTGAAAGTCAAAATAAATAATTTTTTTACAAGAAAAAAGGAAAAACACCATGTCCAAAAGGGTATGTATAGGTTATAAAAATCTTGGTTTTTTCCATAAAAAACATATCAATATGTTTCAAATTCAATTAGTCGGCCGTGCTAACTCAGCGCCAAATAGAAGAGCTGCTGAGCGAATCAGAAAATGAGGCTGAAGAGCGTACACTCGGCCATGAAAGCTCTTCTGAAGATTTCGAAATTTCATCAGATCAAGAATCAGGGACATATATTGCCATATCTGAAGGAGAAAGTGTTTTCTCCGATGCACAGAAATTTTGTGCTCCAGCGCAAGAAGATTTCCCATCTTCTGGTTTTCTTTCTAAGGACAAAAAAACAATTTGGTACGACAAATGTGACAGCTCATTAGTTGGTAGGAAAAGGGATGAAAATATTATTACTACTACTCCAGGACCAACTCAGTATGCAATTGCACGTGTAAGTGATATCAAATCCACATTTGAGTTGTTTATGACCAATGAAATGCAAACTATTATTATAAAGATGACAAATATTGAAGGTAATTTTCATCGTTTTTTCGAAAAACTAGCGCATAACAAACTAATTTATATGTACATTACTACTTTCATAGGTGTAAAAGTGTTTGGAGAAGGTGGAAGGAAATTAACCATGCATCCTTGAAGGCATATTTTGGATTACTGTTATTAGCTGGCGTTTATCGTTCTTGTGGTGAAGCAATGGAATGCTTATGGGACGATGTGAAAGGAAGGCCCATATTCAAAGCAACAATGTCGCTGCGTAGATTTCAAAATATTAGTAGAGTTCTTCGATTCGACGATAAATCAGATAGAGCGGATCGGCGGGCTCGCGATAAGCTGGCACCTATCAGAGTTTTATGGGACAAATGGGCTTATAATTTCTAACACCAACTATGCCTGGTCAATGCAAGTATATATTGGACGAAATCGTAATTGCGCTCCTGAAAAGAATCAAGGCATGCGAGTGGTACTGGAACTGTCAGAAGGACTTAAAGGGCGAAACATAACTTGCGATAACTTTTTTACCTCACACGATCTTGCTGTTGAAGTTCTGAAAAAGAAAATGACTATAGTTGGGACTGTCCGAAAAAATAAGGTGTTTCTACCCCCACATATTTTGGACATGAGAATTCAACCTGCTTTGTATTCAGAGTTCCTATTTGATCATAAAAATAAGGTAACGTTAGTAGCGTATGTTCCAAAAAATATCGGTGCGTATATCTGATAAGCACATTGCACCAAGACGCAACAATAAGGGATAACCAGTTACAGAAACCAGAAATAATAGAATATTATAACAATACAAAGGCAGGGGTTGATACACTCGACCAACTTGTTGCCACCTATACTTGTAAGCGGAAGACCAATAGGTGGCCTGTAGCTCTATTTGCAAACATGATTGATGTATCTGCATGCAACGCTTTCGTGATATGGACAGCAATAAATCCCGAGTGGAAGAAATCAAAGCATTTTCGTCGTAGACTCTTTTTGGAAGAACTAGGATTTGAACTTTTGGAAGAAGAAACGCAGCAGCGTAAAACTCAGCCATATGGTTCTGTCGCCAGGAAGCTACATCACCCGCAAGAAGAGAAAAATATAAAGAGAGGTCGTTGCCACTTCTGTGAAAATAAGTCTAACAGTACTAAATATAATACAAAATGTATGAATTGTAACTTATTTGTATGTAAAAATCATTCCCGTGTAGAAATTCTGTGCAATTCTTGCAATAACAATTAATAAGCCTAATAAAATTGTATTGGGCAAAATTTGCCCAAAATACAAGATTCGTTACTTATTTTCTTTACAGGATGAGGGTTAAATGACAATTGAAATGTGTAATACATTAAAAATAAGATAACAAAATTAAGTAAAAATTTCGTGTCAATGATATATATTTTTTTATAATAAAAAGCTGATCCCGGTGTGCTTCGCTACCCCCATCATTATGAAATGAAATAAAAGTGTTTGTGTAGTTAAATAAATGCAAGGTATGCAAGCAAAGCTCCAGCTTGCTAAAATAGAATAATTTTTCTTTAACCTGCCAATCAGAATCGTTGTTGTAATTAGTCAAATAGACGCGATCAAAGTTGAAACTTGAATGGCTGCAAACATAGCTCCCGTTTGATGAAATAGTATTTATTCTTATGTGTTAAAAACTATATGGAAGCAATTACATAATTCAAAAAAAGTGGGCGCAAAAGTGGGCCAGAGTTCCAGTTAAATGCTATGAAAATTTCAGGAAGATCCGGTGCAGAGGTCTGGTCTCCTATAAGGTTCAAACAAACAAACAACCAAAAAAATAATCAAACACACAGATTGAAAGCAGATTAATTATAATTTAAGGTAAAATGGGGTGAAAAAGGGATTTGGTAATAAAAAAATGTATGGCTACCTTACATGTAGATAAAAAATGTATAAAACTTTAGTTAATTACATATTACAAAAAAAGTATTTTGTATAGCAAACATTGTTAGTTGTATAAGTAAGTATCTGAATTAAAAAAAAGGGGGCGGTGAAGTGGGCATGGTTCATAGTTATATGGCGACGTTAACAGTATTAAGAGCATTATACTACCAAATAAAAAAAAATCCGTTGGAAAGAACAAATTTGTACAGAGAACAAAAAGTTTAAAACTTTCAAACAAAATTTGGCGTGAAAAGGGGCGTGGCGTAAGAAATGTTTATTTCTACCTCGCCTGGAGTATAATGTGTATACAATTTGAAGTAAATCTGTTAAAAACTTTATGGGAGCAATTACATAATTTTAAAAAAGTGGGCGTAAAAGTATGCGTGGTCGAAAAAAAGTACCCTATTAATCATGCCAGAGTCCCAGATAAATGGTGTGAAAATTTCAAAAATAAAGCAAAAGATGGCTAAAGATCTCATCAGAACCCGAAGTTTTAGAAAAGCTAGAGCCTCCATAATAGGCAGAACTTTAACAAAAAACCTATTAATAATAAATTTTGCTCCATTCTTGTCTTCTTAGTAATCAAGCACGTGGTTAGGTCTTTTCCTAACAAGCATCATGACGTTACTAAACTTTGAAGACCAAAAATGTTCTATTTATATAAAAAAAATTTAGTGTGTACTCTGGCTCAAGAAATATTTTTTACAGTTATATTACTTTTTTGTTTTTATATACATCGAGATTATTTTTATGTTATTTGCAATTTATAACGAGATATTTACAAAAATAAAGCTGCCCAACGATATTAATTTTATTTGGATCCGACAACTGATTTTTAAAGTAATCGTGAAAAGTCTTTCCAAATTTGAAGACACTTTCACTTTTAAAGGAACGTGACTACCAAAACAGAAATTGATTCATTCAGTTCGGTGTAGACTTTGCAGTACAATGTACAATTTTGGAGTTATTTTGTCTTTATGACAAAAATACCATATTTTCGGTATTGGTAACACTATTTTTGTGACCGCTATAGATTTTAAATTCCGCCAATATTAATAGGATTTTTCTTTAGGAATACTTTTGGTCTTAACTTTTTTTTCGTATCTTAAATAGTTTTTAAGAAATTTCAAAAAGTTTAATATTTATAAATTCTAAACAAATTTTTGAAAAGGTACTCGATCGAGGATTTTGACTTTTTTCAAAATTGTTTTGATACATCTCAAATACATAATCAGGAAAAATATTTTTGGTTTAGAGTATGCGAGATCTAGTAGTTTTGACATTAATATTTTTGAAGTTACAATTTTTTTAAATTATGGCATCCTGCAAAATAGAACTGTTGTTAATACACTTAGAATACTACTAAAGACCACTGAAAATGTAGTTAAAAACAAATGAAATTTCACTTAAAGAAAGGACGATTTACATTTCAGTAAATTCAACTAACATTGTAATTTGTTTTTTAATGTTCAAAAAATTGTAGTAAAAATGAACCACTAATTCAGTGAAAAATAAACAAACATTTATTTTTTTAAATAACAAAAAACTACTGTAAAAAATTAATGTAAAATCATAAAACAGTCATTTGATGTGGTTTGTTTTTTTTTAAGTTAACTACAAGGTTAGTAAACAATTTAATTTGTTCTACAAATGGTTGCGCTTTACATTAAAAATAAAGAAACTGTGTTACAACCCACATAACTACATATTTTTAAAGCAGAAGTTCCCTGAGTGTAGTAATATATGCAAAACTTCTCTGTCAATTAGAACATTTTACTAGTTTAATAACTTTTTGCATTTAACAACTTTCTTGGTTTAATTTAACGCAAGTTTTAAAATTTTTTGCATTCTATTTAGAAATTAAAATCAAGATTTGTTTGTTAAAAATTTGTAAACGTTTCTATGAAGATGGTAAATATAATTAAGTAGTGCAGCAGAAAAAGTTTTATATCAGTTAAGGCAGCATTAAAATCAGTGCTAAAGTATGTATATATTCATTTTGCATTTTTATGGGGGAAGTTAACTCTCTGCAATAATGAAATTTATTTAGAGTACCTAAACAACAAACTTAAAAATTACACTGTGCTACACAGAAATATCACTCATAAAATGACCTAGTGGAGGTTTGTATGTCCATCTGAGTATATTACAAAACCGATTTGAAAAGTGGAAATATATCCCCAAATTTTCGAGATATCGATAAAAGAGTATTTTTTGAGACTGGCGGATTTAAACATTTGTAACTCAGTAATTTTTAAACCCAATTTGAATTTATAAACGGCATTTAAAAGAAAATTACTTGGTCTTTTGAAACACATATACCTTCTTTATATTATTAATATAAATATGTAGAGATGTTTTTAATAATAATAACAATTAAAATTAAATTTTCTTTTTTTTATTTTTTCAACTTCTACGATGTTTTGTTAGAAACTTCTCAAAACAATAATATTATTAATGTTAGTGATTTCCTTACGAAAATGAGAATTCACTTGTTAAAATCTGTTGAAAGTTGACAAAGTTATGGTAATTTTTGCTACTATAACCTATGACAATTTAGTAAATGGACAATTTTAAAATGCTTGTAATTAAGAAAATAATTTGCCTTGTTTCGATGTCTCAACTTAAAACGCAAAAGTTGTCAACACTGAACGTAGAAACCATACGTCAATCTGGTAACGTTGTGAAATAGAGACGGAGGAGATTACAAAAAAGAACAAAAATCTAAAAATATAATATTTGTGTTTGTTTGTGTTGTCACTTCTGAGTTTAATATACAATAACATAAAAGCTAATTGGAGGCCATACTTGATTAAACGCTAAACGGTCATGACTTGGTATTGTTACGTTTTTAATGTAAAAAGAGCGCAGGTTTAATTCTTACAGCCGTAGGTTGTTGAAAAATTTATCATATAGAGTCTATCTGACAATTATAAGACACAAATAATAATACAATTTAAATGGAAAATCACTGATGACGCCTGTCCATAAAAAAGTCAGAAACTAGTCTAGTCTGATTTAAAAATTAATAGTATTTGTAATTTTTAGAGAAAAACGTTTATTCTTCTTCTTAACCTCAACATTTCTAAACTAATTATTTTGTTTAAAAGATTTTTATTTATTGGTGTATTTTATACTTGATAACTTCAATCATGTTTTGCAAACCAATTTTTGTTTTACACTGCTTTTAATATTTTTCGTCAATTTTTAAGTACATCTGGCTTCCCAATCTTGTTCATGCACTTTTTGGCATAAAAGACCATAAAAGTAATCAATTTGACGTGCTTTTGGGACGTTTATAGGATTTATAGGATTTACGGTTCAAAAAGGTATGTTTTTGCATTAACCCATTCTAACGTCTTTTTGGCATAATGGCAGCTTGCTAAATCTGGCCAAAATAATAGTCGTTTTTAGAGTGTCTATGTCACTATTAATTTATTAATGTAAACATCCGTGTTTACAGCCATTGCTTTCGAATCGTGGATGTCGAAATGACTGCCCACACTAGTACTTTTTGTTCATCTAAAGTCAATTTCAATAGGTATCAAACATATTTGAAATAGCTCATATGCAAGCCACTTAAAGTCAAAATATGCAAAAAAATATTCAATTATAAAAGAATATGTAGAAATATGCAACATCAAATCATTGTGTTGTAACTTATTTGATTCAGAAAAGTATTTGATCAAATCGAATTGGGATACTTACTACAAACATGCATTCTGCATGAAATGTACTAATCATTATTATGTTGTTAAAGATAAGTTTTTAAGGAATTTAATAAATTTTACTTTATTAATATTTCTAAAAAAAAAAAACTGAGTTAAACAGTTTTTTTTTACAAATATTAATAAAGGTAACTTCCTTTTTCCATCTTTATTTGTATTTCAGTTTAAAAGTAATATCATTAAAAGCTGTATATAATCAAACTATAGACAATATGCTGATTCTACACTTAGAACTACGTTTAATTATAAGTATATGTGCATAAATGTTTGTAAGTATCTGTATGTGATATTATGTAAATTTAACTTCTTTCACATGCATGCATGCCCTTTAAGGTTGTAATTATTTTGGTTTGGAAAATGTTCAAAATTTGTACATACAATAAACTTATTAAATCCCAGCAAAATTTTTTAGAACAGACTACCATTGAACCTGTTCTAGAACAGCTTCTTTTACCACCGAGTACATAATACCGGTTCTAGAACAGGTTCCTGAGAGTCAAAATATAAGGATTCACAGTCCCATTATCAGTTATATAACTGGTTCTAGAACCGGTTTCAAAGCAACCTGTTCTAGTTTGGAGGTAAAGAACCTATTGCAAATAGAACAAACTCCATATAAAAAGAATCGGTTGCAGAACAGAAATACTAACCTGTTATAATACATTATAAGTTGTTCTGCAACCTGTGATTTGGATTTTACTATTTTACTGTGATACGAGATCTGAACTGAGTAATTGAAAATTCTCAATATTTTGTCAATTTTTATATAAAAACCATCAGTTAAAAAGAAATCATTTTATTCAAAATGTCAGTTAAAACGAATTGTTTGCGACAGTACCACAAACAAAATGTCAAAAGTTCCATTAATACTTCTGCTTTAAAAATATAGAGTTTATATATTTTTAATGTAAATGTCAGTCATTTGTAGAACAAATTAAAATTTTTACTAACCTTGTAGTTTATTTAAAAAAATAAACCACATCAAATGACTGTTTTATGATTATACATTCATTTTGTACATTCGTTTTTTGTTATTTAAAAAAAAATGTTCGTTTATTTTTTACTAATATGTGGTTCATTTTTACTACAATTGTGGATAATTTTTTGAACATTAAAAAACAAATGGCAATGTTAGTTAAATTTCCTGAAATGTAAGTCATCCTTTCTTTAAGTGAAATTTCATTTGTTTTTAATTACATTTGCGTTTAATTTGTTTTTAATTACATCTTTACCTACATAGTATTCTAAGTGTATGAACTTTTCATTGCAATGCAGAAAACAACTTTTTTAAAGAAATCCAATAAGAATTGCACAATTTTAAATTATGTTTCAATTGTTCAAATATTATTTGTGCAATAAAAAGAAGGACAGCGGCGTTCATGCAAATCCATGTTTGCAGTCAGTAGCCCAAAGTCGAAGTTGACCAAATACTTTTCCGAATCAATAGAATTTGAATGAAAATGGCTTTGATTTGTTGCTGCATATTTTTGCAATTGCATATTATGTTTAAAATCTATTTTTTTGCATATTTTGCCTTTCAGTGCATAATTTTGAATTTTTATGACTTTTATTGCATATATTTTTTCAGATTTTGCTTTTCATTGCATAATTTTGCATATTTTTTAAGAACATAAATTAAGATTTGATTTAAAATAAATAAAAAGATGAATTTAAAAACCTTAGCAAAGCACTAAATTAAAATTAGAACAATTATGTTGCCAACTAACGAATCTTATTGAACCTTAGATAGAAGACACATTCTGTATACATTATACCTAAAGACTTTCAAGTAAATAAAACAAATTATTTCATCCTTTCAATGGCCGTTCCGATGGTTTTATTCCAACTTCTTCAGCAGTGGTGAACTTTATTGTTTCTGATGTAAAAATTATAAAATATATTATTTACAATGAAAATTAAAATTATTCAAGTTCGATACATTGTCCTTACAAATAATCTATAGAGTTTTTGTTTTCAAATTTATTAATTGACCACTTTCAGGAATGTGTTGGTAGATCTATTTCGGGAATTTTCTAGGTGCCCATCATCAGAACACGTTTTGAAAGAAGTGACAATCCCATGCAAAACATCAAACATTCATACAAGCTAGTTATTCCACTATATACAAACTTTGATAATTTTCATTTTCATTGTACAATTAAAGGTCGAAAAAACATAATTTTTATTTTTAATAACAATTATATCAAACAATAGCATCTATGATTTTTGGGGTATAATTGAACTTATGAATTATATATCTTTAGATTGTCAGTTTTTTAGTTAAATTTATTTGTAAAATTGGGCGACACGACACTTATTTGTATAATAAAAAAAGTATAACTTTTTTATTAAAAAAAAATTAAATAAAGCATTTTATTGAGGAATTGTGAGCTACAAATAATGAATATTAATGCCTATTTAATTTAATCGAGGGGGTGTCTGAACTTTTGCTAATATTCTAAATCATTCGTTTTTCATGCAACTTTTAACGAAGAGCTTTTTCTCCTATATTTTAAAAAATTCAAAAATGTTTACCCTCTGAATACACTATACAAGCCAAACGGACAAGTTTTCCTACAACAGCAAATAAATTTTGATAAAAAGTATTTGACCCTAAAATTTTTACTTAGTTTTAAATTTTCTTAAATAAATGCATTATTTTTTTAAATAAATGTCACCCAAATAACAAAGTATTTCAGTGTGTGTAAACCACTATACATGATTATATAAAATTTAACCTTTAACAGTTTAAGGCACTATTTTATTTGCTTGGAAGACATTTAATTAAAATTACTCTCATTGTTAGTAATTTGACAGGAGCATAAAATATTTGAAATTATTTTTGAGCAGGAACTTATAAGAAATAGAGTAAAACTTAATTATTTAACTAAAGTTTTAAATATTCTAATAATCTTAACCCTTTAAGACCCAAGGTCACGATTGTGAGCCTTGATGTTTTTTTCTAAAACTGTGAATATTTAAAATAGTAAAAGATTTATTGAAATGAAAAAGTCTTTTTATATTTTTAACAAAATTATATTTCATAAAATATGTATAACTATAGGGCAAGTGTTTTTTATATTGTTTTATGTTAAACTTAAAAAATCAAGAACTTTTTACAGGCAGCTTGGGTCGTAAAGGGTTAATAAAAATTATTTTATCACAGTGGGGGATTTACTAACAAAATTGGAAATAATTATTTTAGTTTATTTTGTAGTTCGATTGCAATAAAATTTAGCATCCCAGTGTAGAAACAGTAATGACATTTCCAAATTTTTCGGACTACCACTAATAACACCAGTTTTCTCTGCATTACTTTAATAAAAATAATAATGACATACTAATAACTAGTTATTTTTTCCCATTATTTCAAAACAAAAAATAACGCGTTACCTATAAGTACTTATTTTTATCACTATTTTAAATATAAAGTAATGATCTGAATAAAAGTTGAAAATCTATTTTAAAACACATTATTTTTTTCACTTCTAGTAAGTACATATATAACCATTTATAATTGATTTTTGTAAGCTGAAAAGTAATGACATTTTCTGCAAGCAAATCATTTGCGTTTTTATCTATCAAGTATAACATGTCGAGATAGCTCAGATGGTAGCGCGGTTGGCTTACATATTTTATTAAAAAAAAATTCAATAAATTTATGTTCAGACGCATTATTTTTGTTCATACTGCTAAGCATATTGGTAACCACATTTTTTAACATTACTAATATGTCATTATTTTGCACGACATCCTCATATAAAAGTAATGAGATTCGTAATGACAATTGTAAATACTTGCCATTACCAAATGTGTACTTATATAACCTCTAATATGCTAATGCTTTTCTGCACTGGAATGCCGATATATCTCAGATGGTAGAGTGATTGTCTGACAACCTGGAGTCCCAGGTACAAATCCCGTGTGGGCACATTTTATTTATAAAAACAATTTCATTAAAACATTTTTTTTAATTAAATTTTGTTGTTTTCAGTTTACTTTTAGATTCATCATTTTTGTCCATACTAGTAAGCATATATACACTCAGAATATTATGTAGCTTACTGTTATAGTTTAATCAAAAAAGTTTTCAGTTGAGTTAAAAATAAAGGAACTTGCATTTATTTTTCAAATAAATACTTTTTCACCTTTTTTATACATTTATTCAAAATAATTTACTATCATTTGCCGATTTTTTTAGTTTCATTTATTTAAAGTTTTATAAATATTTAACCACAAAAACGGAATATTGTAGTTTATTTGTTTCTGTAACAGTTATTATAAATTTAAATTATTAAAAAAAAAAAATATTCAAAGAATTCGTGTCTATATTTTTATTAAAAAGTTTTGTTTATATACAAAGTGAGTTCAACTCAAATTACAAGAAATTGAAAAAGTTTACCCAAATGTGTGTACATTTGTAGAAAAGAAAAGCAAAAAACTGAAATAATTTCAAATAAGTGAATAAAACTTTTTTTTACTTGTATGTATTTAGAATTTGAACGTTTATTTTTAACTTACTATTGTTTTGTCGTTACGGATTTATTTGTTATTTAAATGATATTTAAAATTAATAACAAGAAACATTTGATTTAAATGAAAATTAAGTAAACCGGCTTTTAAGTGATTTATCATTTATGTCAAATTACATTTTCAGTTAATTTCAACTACAAAATATTTTGAGTGTAAATCTAAGACACCAATAGACCCACTGTCTGGAGTTATCATGTTTCCCAAATAGAAAAAGCTGTTAACGTTTTGAATTTGTTTGTCATATAGTAATAACTTTAGTGATATTTCATATTTGTCAGTATTGACTCGAAGACCATATTTGGACGCTATTAATGCTAAATCGATAATTTTACTCTTCAGATCATCTTTATTTGTTGCCAATAGAACAAGGTCATCTCGGCGATCGAGATATTCTAGTTGTTGATTAATTCTCCATTATATGTCCCTGCTTCGGCCTGATGTTGTTTACAGAATTAAATCTAGAGTTGTTATAAATAAAATGGGGGGATTAGAGAAACCCTTGATAGACACCACTTATTGTGTTGAAAGTTTGGTTTGTTTTACCGCAGTGTAAGACCCTCATGGTGAATTCATCATATTGCGAATTCATAAGATTAATGATCAAGCCTTTATTAGCAAGGGCAAACCATATCTTGCTTCGATCGATGGCATCAAAAGCTTTCTTGAAATCGATAAAAGTTATATACAATGATGATTTATATTCGTTGCACTGTTCAATTATTTGAATACTATGTAGCTAAAAATCACTGCAAATGTAGTTAAAAACAAATAAAATTTTACTTAAAGTAAGATGACTAATATTTCATTAATTTCAACTAACATTTGTCATTTGTTTTTACTGTTCAAAAAATTACTAACAATTGTAGTCAAAATATGCAAAATGCAGTCAAAAATAAACAAACATTTATTTTTTTTATTTTTTTAAATAAAAAAAACGACTGTAAAAAATGAATGTGAAAGCATAAAACAGTCATTTGATGTGGTTTGTTTTTTTTTGAATGAACTACAAGGTTATTAAAAAATGTATTTTGTTCTACAAACGACTGACATTTACATTAAAAATAAAAAAACTGTAATACAGCCCAAATAAATACATATTTTTAAAGCAGAAGTTTCCGATTAGGATGAAAACCAGCTTGTTGCCTTCCTAATTGCTCGCCCTGGGAGTGCATGATATGGATTAGTAGTATTTTACAAAATAGCTTGCATACGGTTGGATTAAGAGCTATACCTCTCTAATTGCCGCACAACTTAAACTCTGCCTATAACTGAGAGACTAATCGATTAAAGTCCTGATTATTTCACTAAAATTTAAAGGAGAGTTCAATAAAAATCAGGTATATTTTTAAGAATTAAAAAATGCGCATTTTGAGTAATTTTTTTTTTTTTTGAACTCAATACCCCAAAAAATACCTTTGACGCTTACATATCAATTTAAAGAGTATATTTATCAAACTAAAAATTAAAGATTTATATAAAACGTTTTTGATAACTCTTTATGTGATAGTGTGGAGTAAAATGTTACCGATTTAAGTAGTTACCTCAAAGAACATGCCCTTGTTAAAATAATAGGGATTGTAATACAAAACACTAATTGTTAATAAATGTAAGAGAAAGACGAATTAAATCTTGTGAGAATTAGCGCTACAGGGAGTCCCGAACTTTCGAACTAAGCGACTAGGTCCTCTTCAAAATTTTTAAAAAGTTCCTAAAATTTCTTCGTTTAAAAATTTTAAAATTAATTTTTGACTCGGTTTTTATCAACCGAATGGTTTAGTCGGAGTCACCGATATTTTTGTTTGCGGTAACAGAAATTCGGTCTACACAACAGAATTTCGGTTGAAAAAATATATTTAAACTGCGTCAGAACACATTAGATTGTAACAACCAAATAATTAGGTTGCTACAACCAAACCATTCAGTTGGTAAGAAATTCGGTTGCTACGATGAATCTGTTGTCTCTGTGTAATTGTAAATGTAATAAATGTCAGACGCAAATAACATACATTTTAAAATATAGACGCCAATTCCTTATAAGTTTGTGATGTTCGTATCCCGTAATTGATGCGCTGACATCAACTTGGTGTACCTCAAACTGAATAAAATTACACATTGTTAAAACTCAAATCCATTGAACGTCGCAAAAACTCTATGAAAAATTTTCGTTTTAGTTGTAAACCACTTTTGAACTTTTCACCAAGCAGCGATATGGAACTTCCGTTTTTAGTGAATGTATCTCCCAAATCTGATGACTCCATATTCCCAACCACACAATAACAAGTAATGGGTAAAGTAAAGTATAATGGATAAAGTAATGTCTTCCCGCAATACAATACAATAAAATAGTAAGGGGTAAAGTAAATGCTTACTTATATGATTACTGGGTTCGGAAAAGTAATGTGTCTATAAATAGATTTTAAAAATATATACCTTACTCTCAGGATTACAAAAAATCATAAAGTAATGGGTCTATAAATAGATTTTCAAAAAGATATTTTAATTATAGCTATACACTCATATTTCATGTATTATGTAATTGATGATTGGTAAGTCATTATTTTATGTTTTGAAATAATGTTAAAGGTAATGATGTGTCAATACAAGGTAACCCAAGATAATAATAGGCATCTATAGTCAGTTTCAACAGGTGTAGAACATTGTTTGAAGTACCTCAAATAAACATATTTACTACAATAACGTCATAACTCAAAAATTTTGATTTTGTAGAAAACGAGTTTAAAGTTTTCAATTTACTCCCACTTCGAAGAAAAAAAATAAGGAAATAATTTCTCTCAAGAGGTAAGTATACAAGACATCAATACAACTTTTTTACGCAATATGATACGTGATGTAACGAATAATTCTGCGTCATTAACTAAAAAATCATGTTTTTTGAGTTGTGACGTTCTTGTAGTAAATGAGCAATATGTATATATTTGGAAAGTTCAGCTATCGTTTTTTTTCATATCCGTTTACAATTTTAAATGGATATACTTTTTTCTATATTACCTCTTCTCTCCCAATAGTATTTTTTTATAAAATGCTTAAAAATGTAACTAGCAAATGTGTTGACAAATTAGTTTCCAAATAAGTTAGTTTACTAATCACTCTATAAGATGTGGCTATTGAATGACTTAACCCTTTACTACATGGTGTTTCATATTTGACAAAATTCAGTGTTTGATATAAGTAACCAAGATACATCTCTATTGTAATATGCAACAGCTTATATATCAAAAACAATGGTAAATTTAAATTTATACCCTTTTTGTGTCGAAAAAATTTCAGAAGCTAAAAAAAACGGTGATTCCAAAAAAAGCTACTTTTATAATTTTGAAATAATTACAAATTACAGGATATTAAGAAAAACTTACACACAGAGAAATAAAGTGCCAACCGAATTGAAAAGTGTATATTAGTGGTTACAACTTATAAATTCAGTTAGTACAACGATATTTACATTAGATTTCTGAAAATTTTCGGTGTTGCAACTAAAATTCAGTTGAATCAACCGAACTTTGTTATGAAAACTAATATTAAATTGTGCCAAGCGTCAGAAATATGAAGTAAACGGGTTTTAGCCGTAGTAATCGAATTTCAGTTAGCAAATAGCTAAATTTTTCTCTATGTGTATAAGCTTTTCAACACACATATTTTGGTTTTTATATATTCGCTATATTTTTGGTTATTTTTGATCCGAATTTTTTGACCGTAAAAAGTGAAATTATCGTAAAATGCCGAAATATGCGGTATTTGTTTTTTGATTTACACTCAAAAAAAAGTTTGTAAAGTCAGCAAAAAATTTTGCTGAGTCAGCAAAATTTTAGTCAGGAGGGTGCTAGCAAAAAAATTGCTAATGTCAGCAAAATTAGTAGATTCAGCAAAAGTTTTGCTAACACTTAGTAGATTAGAAATAAAAAAGCGTTGGTAAAAATTAATAAATTTTTTGCTGAACTTTAGTAGACTGAAAAAAACGCAAAAAAATTGTAAACAAATTGTAATTTAGTTAATATATTTGCTGAAAATCATAAAACATATTTTTGTGATTCTTTTAAAAATAATTTACAATAATTACGAAATATAAAAATTTTCATTTTCCCACATTGACGTCATGAATTAATTTAATATCTGAAAATATATAGAAAGAAATATATATAACATAACAAAAATTTTCTTTCAACTACTTGCATCAATGGTAGTCTAAATGATGCTTTCTTTTAAAGGACGCAACTGCCGAAGATAATTATAGAAACGAAACGAAAAAATAAACAGAAACAAACGAAACGAAAAAAACAACCGTTTTTTTTTTGCAATAAGAAAATGGAACCATACTTAGATGTCTGTCTTTTTCTTTCGCTTTACTCTGTCTACATGTCTGTATATGTTTGTTTGCAATTTGACCACACTAGATTATTAATCTATTAACATTTATTATAGAAATACATATTAAATTTAAAAATTTTCATATTAAATTTAAAAATTTTCTTTTATTAATAGACAATTATTTTCACAAGCCGGTGACAACGCAAAATTTAAGTTGTTTTAATCCTCAATTTTGTTTTATATATGAAAAAGAGATACAAAAGTCTTCCATGGTTGATTTTTTTATATGTCTTATTAGAGTTGTACTTTTTGGTATCATTTTCCTCTTCTCTACTACATCTTGACATGCCGCGACATCTGCTTCATTCTGCGTATATCTTTCAATCTGGTTGTCGTCCACACTATTAATGTGCTTATCAGCACAATTTTTTTTTAGCAAAATTAATTAGAAAAACATTAGTATATTAGTAAAGCATTAGTATTAAACAGTTAAGTGCTAAATAAGTAAAACAAAAATTTTATCTGAAAACACGATTTTAGCAAAAAAATTTGCTAAAAAATGTTATACCTGATTTACAAGACGTTTTACTAACTTTTGTACTAACTTATTTTTTTGAGTGTACCATCACAATATACAACTTATATAAGTTCTGGAGTTTCATGCAGTAAAGGGCTAAAACAAAGTTAGTATGGTCTTCAAAGAGCTAGAAAAAGTAAAAAGTGAAATTTATCGCAGCACGCCGTAATATCCGTTCATTTGTTTTCGATTTACTATCACAATATACAACTTTAATTAAGATCTGGAGTTTCATGCAGTAAAGAGTTACAAAAAAAAGTTATTATGGTCTTTTAAAGAGTTAGAAGAAGTATGCTTTCATTTCACCACAAATTCTTCTAGATATACATATCTATTTATATGAATTTATTTTACAATTTGTTCACATTTTTATTAATTTTTATATTTTCTTACACTTTCAGATAAAAATCGTAATGCCAGTCCATCCATCTCCAGTGATAAGAAATCCAGCCTAGTTGATGCTGTCGATCCAGCCTCCAGTAGTGATGCTAAATTAAAACCACGATCAAGGTAATACATTTTAATTTGCATTTTCTTTCCCAAATTTACAATTATTTAAGGATTTCATTTGAAATTCTCTTTAAGCAAACACAGTAATTAAATTTGAAATTTTATTTTATTAAAACTTTGTATCTGCCATTCAAACAAATACAACAGATCTCTGATAAGACGAGCATCACGTAAAACTAAACAACAAATTAACAATGCTTCCGAGGATTGCAATTTGCAGTAAAAAAAACAACAAATTTATTTAACACAATTCAATACTCGTATTGTTTGATGGTTATGGAATAAGTTAAATACAAACTATTTAGAGCAGAAAACTTAAACAGAGATTTTATTAACTAATTAATGAATTAAAAATTTATAAATACATAATACCCAAGAACAACAAAAAAAAAAATATGTATAAAAATTTTACATATATATATACGTTAAATAAATATTAATATACGTACGTATGTATTTGTTGAACATTTAAAATATTTATATTTAACTATTAAGTATTAATATGAATTATTAATTTATAATTTTTATATTAAATGATTGTGAAAAATTTAATAGAAATTAAAAAGAAAAAATTAAATGTTTTATTGATGATGATACTTATATAAAACAACAACTAAATCCTTTCCATGAAAGTTAAAAAATTTAATAAAAAATATATAAATATAAAGTTTTTTGTAATAAACATCAATGAAGTAATTATTAAATGTTAAATTAATATATAATTAAGTTTATTTTAATAAGTTTTAATAAAAATTATATAATCAGTCAAGATTGATATAATTTGATTTGGCCTATTAACCCGGCAATTCCCATACCCTCGCCTAAGGAAAAAACAATTTGTTTTTAGTCTAAATAGTAGAACTACGTCTAGTTTACACTATAAAAAAGTTTAAAATAAAAAAATTATTGGTAGTTGTGTTTTTATAGCGGTGTCACCTATGTGTGACACTGGGCATAATTTATTTGATTTAACAATAATTCTACAATTTTTTATTTGTTGTGGAATTTATACCAATATTTTATATGAAGGCTTATGTCGTATTTGGCACACATTTTTCAGTGCGTTCATGACAAAAACCGCAGCGACGTTGTGAGCAATCCTACTCAATATGGTCCTCTGAACACCCTCCCAATCTAGTTTCATTTGAAACTCTTAACTCAATGGGAACGCCACAATTGTAGCTCTTAGTTGGCTGCGTCCCGTATTTTTGCAAATATGACAACACGAATGCCCTACGGAATTGACATTAAGTCCAGCTGTTATCGCATTTTCTTTTGATGAGCCAAGCGTTCTGTCAAGCAGCATCTAGTCCAAATGCAAAGAGAGGAAACCACCATTTTTTTACACGTAAAGCTACTCTCATAGAATCAACATTCTCATCAGAGCGGTCTACACCACCTTATATACATTTTCACAAGTGCTGGGCAATCGACTTGAATTTTTGTTCTCTTTTTATTGGAAGTATTTGGAAGACTGCAATTTTCAAGGAGATTTTCTCTAATCGTTTTTGTTCCACCAATGTTATGCTCATGTAAATAAGTTAGCAAAGGCAGACCAGTAAAGAAATTATCAAAGTACAGATTAGAAAGACCTATTTCTTGAGATAGTCTTGAGTGATGCTCTAAAATAACTGCGGCACCTAGCCCATACTCTGACTGCTTGGACCACTTGCTCCTTGATATAATTCACAGTTTACTAAATATCCTTGTGCCGTAGCTGCAGACCAAATTTTATACCCAAATCGTAATGGTTTCCCATGAATATGTTGCTTTGTGCTATGTCTGCCATAATATAGAACAGTAGTTTCATGAATTGAAATATGCGATGAACCGGCCTTTTCAAAATTGGTGGTAAAATTAGCAACAAGCAACTCAAAGTATTTGCGAACCTTGGCAAATTTATCATTTTGAGGCAATGCGTTACTATCACACAAATGTAAATATTGCTGTATGTATTTCAGAAAAGCGATTTCGTCTTATACTGCTGGATACCAAATCATTGTACGTGTCCGCTTTTTTCCCCCAAAACATTGTCATGTATTTTGGTGTCATGTATCCAGTCAACAGTAGTACAGCAATATAAACTCTAATTTCATTTTCGGATACATTCAATGTATGGTTCCTCTGTAGAGTATACAAATTGCTCATATCTGCAATGAGGCTTATTAAATCTTTATTGTACAATGTGACACTGATATCTTCCTGAAATGAAGAAGAAAAAACTGAAGTATTTTTTGACCTGACCACTTCTTTACCGTAAGTTCTTTCTTTTTCTTCTTCGGAGAAGGTTCCTGGTCTGCAATCTGCTCTGATACTTGTGGCGCGTCTTGATCTACTTCTTCATCTTCTCTGTTGGGTCTGGTTTGCACTTCAATCTCTGAGCGCAACATTCGGCTAGGAAGGTGAATGGAATTGGCATCATTTTCATCTCCACTGTCTTCATCAGTAACCTCACAATATGATGTCACCAGGGTCATCTCCAGCCTCTAGTATTTGTACAATTTCGTTCAAGTTTAATCTTTCATAAAGCATAAAAGCAATAGTCAATATTTTGCAAGATATAAAATTTGTGGTATGCATACATACACATTAGACTGGCCCTTATTTTTGAAGTTGCTCCGAATCCCGCTCCCCGGGGCTCATTTTTTGAGGTTAATGGAAGAACTAATCCAGAAAAAATTTCAGCTCATTTGATGAATTTTTGAGCTATCCCTGGCCCTTCAAAGTTTTGAATTTTTGGTATTTTTGCCAAAATTTTCCGTTGTAAACACCCTAGTGTATAAACTATAAACCCAAATATAAAATGGTTTTTTTTCCTACAAAGACGCTTTTATTACCTTTCCAAATGCCCAAAATCTCTAAATTCGGATTAAAAATGACAAAGATATTGCTGTTATAGTCAACGTGAACGTACCTTATTTCATTGTGAATTGTCTATTTATATATGTTCATTAGAGTCGTTCACGTTTGTATGCACCACATTTTCATTTATTTGCACCACTCTAATGTTCATTCACAATAGCAGTGTACAGCTGTTACGTTATTTTGAACAGCACAGTTTTATTCAAAATGTTTTCAACTCGTTCTAAAACTCGTGTTTATTTAATCGGTGAACCTTGTACACAAATATTAGGCGCTAAGTTACCATCCAAAGGGCAAGTTTTATCGCTTTTATTCAGTATCTATAACGACCAAAGACTTTCGTTGCGTGCTAGTGCAGCTATAGTTGTAAATGAGGCGTGCGGTTTTTGGGATAAAGCTTACATTCCAACACAACGCAAAGATAAGTGTGGCCATTTGTGGTATCTTTCTGATGAAGCAGTTGGCTTAGCATTTTTTGACAACAGCATAAATGTTGATGTAAAAGCAAAAATGGTACAGTCTCTCCGAGGTGATCCATCTGAACATGACAACATATTTCAAAATCGAAATATTATACAACCGAAAGATGTACCTTCATTTAAAAACAAAACTTTAGCGTTTTTCGTTACAAAGAGAACCGCGGAATTTTTTAAAATATTCAATATCTCTACTGAATTCATGGCTTATGAACCTTCTTCTTGGCCACAACATAATTCGTACATTGAAGGCTTGCAAGTTGTTCAAAAAATGCAGGTAGTCAATGACGTCTCTGAACGCAAGGTAAAACTAATGGAAGAATTCAACCAGCTCCTCACTCACGATGAAGAGCAGAAGCAGTTCTTGTTATTAACAGTTGATAAGTATCGTCAACAATACTCAAGTCATTTGAAAAGTACACTGTTGCAAAACGAATGACGAACTAATTTTTATTGTAACGTGTTGCTTTTAATTTATTCATTACTTACAATAAATCTGTATATAAACCCCTATATTGTCGTTGTTTTTATTCAGAATTTAGGGAATTTGGGCATTTTGGAAAGGTAATAGATACATCTTTGTAGGAAAAAAACAATTTTGTATTTGGGTTTATAATTTATACACTAGGGTGTTTACAACGGAAAATTTTGGCAAAAATACCAAAATTTCAAAACTTTGAAGGGCCAGGGATAGCTCAAAAATTCTTCAAATGAGCTGAAATTTTTTCTGGATTAGTTTTTCCATTGACCTCAAAAAATGAGCCCCGGGGAGCGGGCTTCGGAGCAAGTTTAAAATCGCCCATACAACGAAGGGCCAGTCTAATACACATGTATGTATAATAACCACTGTCACCTGAAGGTGACACTTGAAAAACAGCCCATAATTTTCGGTAAAATATAATTTATTTTTTAAAACTACTTGCTCACATTGTTAGCCTGAATATTTAGCAGTATTAATAAAAAAAAATTATTCTGATACTTACCCTTTTGGCATTTTTATACCAATTTATTTATCACACGACACACCAGTATGCTCAAATCAAAAACACTGCTTAAAGATTTTTAAAAATCCCCTAATTAATAAAATTCTAAAGTTGCCAAAATAAAATCAGATATACAACAGGGTGTTTTCTGTATATAAATAATATTAATAATTATCAATAATGACTGTTTCCATAAAACTATGTAGTACCATATGGGTGGTTAATGCAAATACAGTTATAAATGAACACGCCCAGTCAGAAGTTTGCCAGTGGTACAAAAAGCTCAGACATACGACTGACTAACCGGGCAATTGTAAATATTTAACTGACAAAACACTTAATTAAAACGCTTTACCAGTATTTCTAAAAACCATTTTGCCAGTATTTGTTTTACAATAATTTTAGTGGTCCACACAAAAAAAAGGAAAGCAAAGAATTGGCTGACCCCCTGGGCCAACATTGGTTAAAAGTGTTTTCCCAGTGATATCCCAACGGCTCCAAAGTCTAATAACTCGTAAACCATTTATTTAAAAAAACGATGATGCTTTGTTTAGAAAAGTTTGTAGTCGGAAGGTTCCGATTTTGATCCCGGTTCCAGGCATTAATTTTTTTGTGATTTTTTTTATTTGTTTTTATATTTTTTTAGGCTCTGTGCAATAACTCCCAGGTGAAAAAAGTCCCAAAAAAAAATTAAATAAGTTCCAAAAATTTTTCATACAAATTTGGGAGTGATTTCAAATGAAATAATACCCAGTTCTTTTGCAGTTATTTCATTTTTGTTATTAGGTGTTATTTCATAATGCAGTAATTCCGAAATGAAATAAGTCCCAACAAACCTTAGCGTGGGCCTTATTTCATTTTATTTTCTTGTTCGGTGTTATTTCATTTGCTGTGGGAGTTATTTCATTTTTGGTTGGAGTTTTTTCATTTTCAAAAATTCATTATTTTTTTAATATTATTAATATTCTAAACGGTTCTTATAACGGGATCTTTCAAAATATGTTGATGATCTTCTTAAATTGACCTAACTTAATCTGTTCTTTAACAAGTTTTGAAGGCGAAACGTTATATTCCCCAAAGTCATATCGCCCAAGAAAAAAACGACATAGCGCCCAAAAAAATTATATGAAATTGTTGTTGTAAAATTTTTTTTTTTGTTTTTGGGCAATACGACATTGATTTGGACGAAATAACATTTTTTGTTGAGCGCTATGACGGTTTTTTTGTTTGGCCAAAATAAATTTGGGCGCTATGACGGTAAAAAAAGTTATTGCCCAAAATCATAATTTATTTTTTTTTAAATGTCATAAGACCTTAAATGTCAAACCTGACTCATGAAATCAAACAAAAGAGTTTTCAGGAAACTTAAAAAAATTGCTTCAATTTTTTTTTTTTGTGTCGCACGCAGAAAAAACTTTATTTTGATTAGCCGCCTGCCGCATTCTACGGAGGAAAAAAACCTAAGAGCGGCCGAAGGCCGCCACACAGAAGAACTTGTTTTTACAAATCCAATGTCGAATCCGTTGAAATCTTATTTTTAAGACAATAAGTAATATAATTTGACCAGTTATGGCTTTGTCATTTAAACAGCTAATTGATTGTTTTTTATCTTAAATAAAAGAGTAGAGCATTGGCCTTCTGTTTATTTAACGTTTAGACACGTAAAATTTTTAATAAAATAGACTTTTAAAAAAATAATCATTAAAAAACAATAAATCTTGGTGTGGGTTGGTATTTTGGGACATAAAAAGTTATGACAGGTCAAATAAATGTTACTTGATGTCTTAAAAATATAATATTTCAACGGATTCGACTTCTGATTTGAAAAACAAGTTTTCTGGGTGGCGGCCTTCGGCCGCTCTTGGGGTTTTTTTCCTCCGTAGAACGCGGCAGGCGGCTTCGGGAAGTAAAGTTTTTTCTGCGTCCGACACAAAAGTCATTATGTCTTACGACATTTAAAAAAAAAATATAAATTATGATTTTGGGCAATAACTTCTTTTTTTTTACCGTCATAGCGTCCAAAAAAAAAAGTTTTTTCAAAATAAAATGCCATAGCACAAAAAAAAAGTTTTGGATTTATAACATATTAACATCCACAATTTTGGGGGATATGCGGACATTTGGGCAATATGTCATTTTGGTTTTTGGGCAATACGACTTTGGGGAATATAACAGTACGCCCTTACTTCATTTGTGTTGCATGGACTATTTTTGGGAGTTATTTAATTTTTATTCTTTGGAAATTATTTCATGATGAAATAACGACCAAAACCTAGGATTTGTTTCATTTTTGTTTTGGAAATTATTTCATTTTTTTAGAATTTATTTCACTTTTTCGAGACGGGACTGATATATTTTTTTTAGAATTTTTTTCATTGGGATCTTTTTCACTGGGACTTTTTGCACCTGGTACTTTTTGCATATGGGACATAGAGCCATTTTATTAGTATAAAATAGATTTTTTTTGTTTCTGGAAAAGTTCCTTTAAGACCAACATTTTTTTTTCTACCAACATTTGCAAGTTGAAAGCGAAAGTTGATTCCATAACAAACCTTATGCCAGTGCCGAAATATTTTAGCAGACAACTGTTACCCAGCAGTTATCATTCACTTACGTTTAAAGCTATCCCGTATTATATGTATCGTTAGCTCAGTGGGTATAGGCCACTGTTCAAATCCCGGCGAGACCAACAAAATTATAAATGAACATTTTTTAATTTCATTTTAGAAAATCTATTTTTAGACCACCAATTTTATGGTTTTACCAACATTTTGCCAACGTTGGAAATTTTGGGTCGCCAGTGATTGGCCGACACTTTTTGAACAGACGGACCTAATGATGGTATAATTTTAAGGTTCTGAAAGCACTTGATGCCAGCACTTGTACCAGCTGTTATAATGCTTTGCCAAAGGTGGTCCGTTTGTCTTTTTCTGACTGGGCAGGTTTTATAAAGTAGACTTGTAAATTTCCACTAAAATAATTTTTAGGTCAGTAGAGCATTGATTATAAAAGCTACATAACCTCAAAATTAGTCATTTTTTAAAAATGCAAAAAAGAAGGACTTTTTAATAGTAATAATGAATTAACAATTAAATAAAATCTGGTTTAAAATCGAGTTAAATCCAGTTACAAATTGGTTTCGTTTATATTATATAATTTGGCAGCCAAACTGGATTTTGGCTTTACAACAACAACATTTGTAAAAAAAAAAACAAAATAAATGAAATAACCTCAAACTGAAAATTTCTCTAAAAAGTTATTAATTCAGTGGCGAAAAACATTATTTGCAGCAATTATGAAAAAACAATGTTAATTTTGTCTAAAAAAACTGTTTTTTTAAGAGAGAAGACTTTTTGGAAAGAAGATATTTGTTTCTGTTCTTCTGGTCACCATATCAATGATGTTTGCACAAATTGCCTCCATCGGAAACAAAAATAAGTAACTGGATGATATATTTAATTTAACTTTCAGTAAAAAATTAAAGTTAAATTCACTAGTATTATTAAGTTTTCCTAAATTAAATTAATTTTATTTATTTGTTTACACTTTTTTTCCACACGGTGATGCCACATTTTGCAAATTTCTCTCCAAAATAAGGGAAAACACAGTGTTGTACCGCTGCAACCTAATTTTGAACGTAGTTTAAAACCAGATTGTCCGACAAACTAGTTACGAATTTGTATGGAAAATCTGGTTTAAAATTACGTTTCATAACCAGATTGTCACCAAAACCTGGTTTAAACCAGATTTGAGGTAAAATGTGAATTCACTATAAATGTATTAAAAATTGATATTTTTATTAAAAATATTGAAAAAAAGTATTATTCATTTGAAAATATAACTAACATATTTCAAAATGGCTGACTTGTTTTCTGAAATATATTTGTTGTTTTATTTTTTCAACGATTGAACAAGAGAAAATTTCTTTGACGTGTTTTATTGAAATTTTTTCACTCAACTGAGAAAGTTTTCTTCAAAATGTGATTTAAAAATTCCTTAAACTTTATGAAAAAACTTCATACTTTTAATGAAACTATTTTTAGCGAAACTTTTTCATTAGACGTATGAAATGTTTAATAAATAAAATTATATTTTTCATTAATTTTTATAAAAAACTGCGTTAATTTAATACAAAGTTTCAATGGACGAGTTCCAGTGACATTTTATAGTTATAATTGGTATCCTAGGGCACTGGTTTACGACACATAAGTATTTTAGAGTTTTTCTCAAAATCTTAGCTGTTTTAAACTATTGTAAAACGGAAAAAACTTCATCAATAAATAAAAAATTAAAAACCAGTTGCAATTTTGTGTAATTTCAATGCAAATTCACAAACTTCAATAGGACACCTGATTATTCAAATTTTTGTGCAAAATTAAAAAATAAATTTTGTGCATATTAATTAAAAATTAATTGCGACTGTCTATATGACGTGAAAAATAACACTGTACTAAAATACATTATAAAATTTGCCCTGTGGCGATGTCTCAACTTAAAACCGCAAAATTTGTCAACACTGAACGTAAAAAACATACGTCAATCTGGTAACATTGTGAAATAGAGACGGAGGAGATTAGAAAAATAAACAAAAATCTAAAAATAGAATATTTGTGTTACAATAACAGAAAAGCTAATAGAAAAGAAAACTGCAATTTAGCTGCATTACATTCGAGGCCATACTTGGGTGTGATCGCTAAACGGTCATGACTTAGTATTGTTACGTTTGTAATGTAAGAAGAGGGCAGGTTTGATTCTTACAGACGCAGATTGTTGAAAAATGTATCATATAGAGACAATCTGACAATTATAATATACAAATAATAATACAATTTAAATGGCAAATCACTGATGACGCCTGTTCATAAAAAAAAAACAGAATCTAGTCTAGTCTGATTTAAAAATTAATTATAATTTTTAGAGCAAAACGTTTATTTTTCTTCTTAACCTCAACATTTCTAAAATATTTTCTTTTTTGACACATTTGTGTACTATATCACTTTTGTTTTCAATATTTGTTCATTAGCCAAAGTTTTGGGTAGCTTCAAGCTTGCATCACTTTGCATGTTCTTTGCATTTGTTTGCATGCTTGAATCTTAAAACTACCATAATTTTTGCTCCGTTGAAGATAAATGTTTAAAGAAAAGGGATTTATCATGCTTAAACATCGGCTAACATACGCAAAAATGCTATTCATGTCATACAAGATAAATTTTGAAAATATAAGGTGGCGCAAAAATAACCTTCCGATGTTTTTTTTTTATTATGTATTTATTATGTATAGCATTTTCTGATAGGAGGATTACTTTTGCGCCACCTTATATTTTACCTCAAAGTGCTGAACAGTTAGGATTGAAAGCCACATATGTCAGTACGAACGTATGTATTTTACCGAAATTTTTACAGAATATTTTCTGGCGGTAACACAATTTAGGCATAAGAAAACTTTAATGCCGAAAAAAAATGTAAATACAAATTAGTGGCGCCGGCTTCCCATAGGAATCCCGCATCTTAAAAAGGGAAACACGTATCAGTTTTCCAGGTCCATTAAACGTGGCCCAAGGAAAAGCCATTTCAGTAAATTGTAGACCCTTCAGGGGGAGCGAAAAATGTTAAACTATTTTGAATGTAAAAACGGTGCTCAAATGAAGGAAAATTACTAAAGTAGTATAAAATAATGTCCTAGGGTCATTCAAGTAATTTCACTTGAAGAAAGGACGACTAACATTTCATTAAATTAAACTTACATTTTTCATTTGTTTTTACTGTTCAAAAAATTACTAACAATTAAAGTAAAAATGAATCACATACATATGTTAGTAAAAATATACAAACACTAAGTTTTTTTTATTTTTTTAAATAACAAAAAACAACTGTAGAAAATTAATGTCAAATCATAAACAGTCATTTGATGTGGTTTGTTTTTTACAAGGTTAGTAAAAAATTAAATTTGTTCTACAAATGACTGAGATTTACATTAAAACTAAAGAAACTGTATTATAATCCAAACAACTACATATTTTTAAAGAAGTTCCCTGAGTGTACTTTTTGGACAATATGGGACATATTATTATTTTTAAAAGTTGTGGTGTAATATGTGTGTTATATTGTTTTAACAAATATAAAAAGCGCCACAGGAAAATTCAAATTGTATTTTTTATTAAGAAATAAGTTTTGTTCAAGTGCGTAAATAAACTTTTTTGAGTTATTTTAGAAAGTTTTTTTTTAAAACATAATTGGCAAGAAAAAATGCGCCGCAGGCAAAAATTATAATTTCTGTAAATCTAAAAGTACGTTGTTTTACTTTTTTCATTTAAGCATTTTCCGGGATCTCAAATTTACTTAAATGGGTCTAGTACATTATTTTATAATATGTTTGTAATTTCCATTGCTTTGAGCACCGTTTTTATTTATAAAACAAGTTTAAAAATTTTTACCTGACATTAACGCCACCAAAATTGCGACGTTTTTCTTTACGTAGGTGGCGCAAATAGTAAGTATTTCCATTAGGTACATCCAAGTACAATTTTTTCTCTTCCGAAAATATCACCTTGAGTGAAAGAAAAGAAAAAAAGGGTATAGTAACCCGTGTTCCAATTTGTAGTCATGTTTAACTCCGCGAATTCCTTATTGGAGGGAAAAAATGGAAAAAATTTTGACAATTCATACCCAATTAAAAAAAATCAAGGTAACTTGATTAGTTTAAATTTTATAGAACTGCAACGTATGAAAAATATTTTAAGCCGATAATAGTGTGTCTTGTAAATAGTCTGTTCAAAATTTTAAAACCTGTTCAAAATCATAAAATTACAAATTATTTAAAACAAAATAAATTTTTTCTGAGAAAATAATAGATAAGTCTTTTTTCAAAAAGTCGAGAAAATTAGATGGCATTGGCTTCACAGAAAAAGCGAAATTTAATTTTATATAACAATGTTAAGTTTTCTATTGATACGTGTTTACAAATTTTGAAGGGGAGAACAATTTCGAAAATGCATCTGAAACATTTTGAATTTTTGAAAATTAGAAAAACTGAGTATGGAGATATTGCTCTCCATATAGAATATAACATATATTAATATTAAGAAAATCGGAAGACAATGTGTCAATAAATTACAGTTTTTTATATATTTTTTAAAGAACGAATCTTTTTAGATCTGATTGATTATATATAAACTTAATTGTATTTTTTTAATTTATTTTTAAAGTACACATTAATTTAGTGATTTTAAATAAAATTTTTACAATGGGGACCATATTTAATTTTATAGCTAAAAAAAATTATACGTACTATTTTTATATCTATGTTTTTCTTTATGGTTAATACAAATATCTTAAATTAACACACAAACTAATGAAACTTTATATACCATGTATGGTAAAAAATTAAAACCTTGTCATATTTTATTTATTCTTTTGTGTTTAGTCAGTCTTACACATGAATGGTTTTCTTAAGGGAGGTAAGTACTTTTAAAGGATATAGAAAATTTAAATTTTTAAACGATTATCTGTGAAGAAAAATTCCAATGGGAAATAAAAAATTTCAGATTAAAAATTTTAAATAAAATTGAAAATTAGATTACATCTTAATGGACTTAATGATTGGCATTATTGCACTGTGTTACAAAATAGAAAAAAATTAATAAACTCTTGAAATAACCTAATGAAGATTGTTGGCCGGATATAGTAGATCTTACCAAAAATATATACATTACCTTTCAACCTGTTCTGTAACAGCTTCTTTTATCACCGGTTACATGAAACCGGTTCTAGAACAGGTTACTGGGAGTCAAAGTGTAAGGTTTCACTGTTCCATAACCAGTTATATAACTTGTTCTAAAACCTATTCTAAAGCAACCTGTTCTAGGTTGAAGGTAAAAAACCTATTGCAAATAGGACAAACTCCATATAAAAAGAATTGGTTGTAAAACAGAAATTAGAACAGGTTTCAATACAATATAAGTTGTTCTGAAACCCGTTATTTGGATTTTACTATTTTCTGGGTGGTTTCAAATCGAATAAATCTATTTTTTGTTTGGAATTTCGGCCTATATACTTAAAATTATTCATATATGCAATTCTGACTTCATCGGATACAAATAAACCAATTCTGTACTATTAAAACTTTAATTCAAATTTGCAAAAAAAAAAATCGTCAAAAAATTGGGAGAAAAATCGCTAAAACTAAAAAAAGATTCCCTAAAATTGCAAAAAAAAATAAATAAAAAAAATACAAAATTTAAAAATATCACCAAAATTGTAAAAAAAAAATTGCCAAAATTTAAAAAAAAAAATTCAAAATTTAAAAGAGCCAAAGTCAAAAAAAATCATCAAAATTGAAAAAAGTATTCCTCAAAATTGCTGAAATTAAAAAAAATTTACAAAAACTTGGCAAAATTTAAAAAAATTTTTAAAAATTGGAAAACAATTGTAAAAATTAATAAAATCGCTTAAAATAACAAAACGAGCAAATTGGAAAAAAATCGGTAAAATTTAAAATATCGCTAATATCTGAAAAAATCGACAAAATATTAAAAATCAACAAAATTGGCAAAAAAAATTTGTAAAATTTAAAAAATCGCCAAAAATGGAAAGAAATCGTTAAAATTAAAATAATCACCTAAATTAAATTTAAAATGTCTTTATCACGAAAACACACACAGAGAAAAATTTATTTATTTGCCAACTGAAATTCGGTTACTACGACGGTTAGCACAACTTAACATTAATGTTCACAACAGAGTTCGGTTATTTTAGTCGTGTTTTTTCAATTTTAGGATTTTTTTTTTTTAATTTTAGAAATTTTTTAAATTTGAACTATTTTTCAGATTTGACGTTTTTTCAAATTTTGCAAATTTTTATTTTAACAAATTTTTTTAATTTTGATGATTTTTTAAAATTTTGTTTTTTTCTTTGTTATCATTATGGGTTATAAACACTGAAAATTTTGTTGGCACAAAACTAATTTTTAATTAAACATTTCTAATTATCTGAAAACGAGAATTTTTAAAAACTCGAAATAAACTTTTTTTATATAACTAATAAAAAATTAATTGTTTACAGAAAAATAACTATTTTGGTAGTTATTTATTAAAATATTTAAATAACTGCTTCAAAGAACTGGTATAAAAATGCAGTATTTCTCTTCAGTTGTTTGTTTTTTTTAATAACTATCATAATAGTTGTTTTGTATTATTTAATAGTAAAAAAATGTAATTGCTGTTAAAAAACAACTACTCCTGATTACTACACAAACAACTGTCATGTAGTAACTGTAAAACTTGATTTAGCCTACACAAACAACTGTCATGTAGTATCTATTCACATTTTTTCAGTGTTCATATACAAATTTTTTTTCGGTTCAATTCTAGTAAATTTAAAAGTAAAATATCCTTGTAATATTATTTGTTACTTATTTATAAATAAGTTCTAAGCATTTAAAAAGTTTTTTAATTAAAAATATAAATTCATAATAAAATGAAAAATAAAATCATAAAAATATTTTAATATTTTCAGATAAAATTTCTATGAAACTTAGTTTTTGTTTAACATTGTTCAACAATTTCTGGACAAGTTAAGAATTTTCAATTAATCCTTTTATTTAAATAGCAAATAATAAATGCAGTATCATTACAATTTATACAGCACTTAAAAAAAAAATATTAATTTTACCTAAATATATATATTTTACTTTAAAAGACTAATAAAGTATTGATTTTGTAGAAGTAATAAATAAATTAAATCAAATGAAATGAAATGAAATCCTCACCACTACTATTACTAGGATTCTATTTAAATATACAGGGCTTATTTAATTGCTTTAATTATGGAAAACAACAAATAATAACAATTTATTGAATAATTAAAATAATATATTAAATATTTATATCAAACAACAACACCAACAACAACAATTCTTAAACAAATGTCTTTTTTCAAATATTTAAATACCGCACACATTAGGATGTCCCTTAAAAATATATATGCCATTACACAATCCAGTTTTATTGCAAAATGGAAGAAATATTTTTTTTTAGTTAATTTGCTTCGAATTTCGGCCAACAATTGCTCACTTGTGAAAACAGTGTATATTTATTAATAATTCCCAATATTAGAAATTTTGAAATATTTCAGTTTTCCTTTAATATACTCAAAATTATTTAGATATGGAATTCTGTCTTCATGGGCTATCATTAACCCAATTTAGATTGCAATCAAAATGACCCGAGAGTTTGATAAAAAAGCAATAAATTTTTTTTCAATTAATTTTACAGATTTTTCAAAATGCCTAATTTTTAGAAGTCGAATGCAATTAAAAAAAAAAATTAAATAATTAAAAAAAATATAATTCGTATTTTTGTATGGAGCCACTTCTTTCCAGGACATTTTATAAAAATTGAATATTTTGTCAAAAATTTAACAAAATTTGAATGTTTTCATCAAAGTTTGCATAATTTTCGGAAAAAATTAAACTAAATTAATTAAATTTGATTAGACTATAATTATCTTTACTTTTATTTAAAAAATATTTAACCGTTAATTGCATGGGGATAAAAAAGACCCATAAAACGTAAATTTTTCAATTTAAAAAAAAAATCTATTTGATAAAGATAACTATTTCATTGAATTCGATTCATACAGGGTTAATTTCACTTTTGACCAAAAAAAGACCCACTAGATTTTGATTAAATTTGGATATATAGATAAAGGGCACAAAACTAACGAACAAACATAATTCTTTATCGTGACAATGTTACATTTAAACCATTTTACACTGCCGTTGCTTTAAAGCAACATCTACTTTCAAGGACCTATAATTTTTCATATGAGGAAAGTATAATACCCCAGTAAAATGCATGTGATAACTTGAGGTATTATTTTTACAAATAATTAACCAACAATATGTTCCAGCGCTGCTATATAATTAATAAAAAAAATACAATTTTTTTTACAAACAAATTTATTTAAAAAAAGCCGGCTTGTGTATATCAAATATTTTGGAAATAATCCAGATAATCAATCCAGTGATAATCAACTTAATTTCAAGCTTAAGGTTTAAAAAGGGCCTACTAGATCTATCAGGCACTGTGTAAGTAGACTCCAAATTAGGATACCTCGGGTATTCAAAAACTTTGAGAGCTGCGCAATTTTATACCTATTTTCAAAAACAATAAAATTTCTATAATCTGCTCACGCAGAAAACAGTTTTGTAGTTGCAACCGAATTTTTGTGGTTCCACGTACTATCATTATTATTAAATTTTAATACTATTGTAACAACCGACATTTATTTAGAAATTTCGAATTTTTATTGTAACAATTGAATATTTCATGTTGATGGACTATAATATTCTATAAATAGATTTACATGCGTTCAACAAAATTTATTTAATTAATAAAAAAATTATATGCCTCGAACTGGCAGTTACTTTACATCTAGCCTAAACCCAATTGAAATATGTCTTTTTAAATTTCAACCATGAATATTTTCTTGCTTCAATATTTTATTAGAGTTACCAAAAAACTATAAAAAAAAAATGATATTATTTTAAAATTATTTTATTAATAAAAAACTCTTCTCCGCGAACTGGGCTCGAACCGGCGGTCTTCTGCTTGTTAGCCAATAGCTTTACCTCTAGCCTAAACTCAATTTGAATTTGTATTTTCAAATTTCTACCTTGAATATTTTTTTTATTTCAAGTTTAAATATTAATGTCTAAAAATAGATTTTTATGTACAACAGAAATTGGGTGGCTAATCTTAATATTTTATTAGAGTTACCAAAACTATTTAGAAACTTTATATTATTTTCAAATTGGTAACGAAAACATTTATTTTAGATAGAGTGGTTGTTTTTTTGAAGGCGAAACTAATATTCGATTTTAACTGCAAATACTTTATTCAAGGGATAAAATCTCCGAAAAGTGGTTCGTTGTTGAACATTGCCTTCAATTTATTCAATGTGTGCTTGTATAACAAATACGCGTACTCATGTTGGTTATCTCTTAAAGTGAAAAAGTTATCTGCATTTGAAATTCAAAACTTTGCATTTTTGCACTAACCTGGTCCGGTTTCTTGCTAATGGAAGAAACAAATCGAGTCCGATTGCTTTGAAAAGTGTTAGCGATGTTAACAACAAGTTATTTAATTAAACAAAAAAAAACAGAACTTTACTGAAATATGTAGTTCACGCTTAAAATGAAATGCCACTAAAGTTGTGATTAATAAAAAAAACGTGATTTTATTATTTTTTTTTTTTGGAAAAAAAGGCAGCAAACTCTTTTGCCTCCAGATTAAAAGTTTCTTTAGGAGAATATATATAGTGTTTATATTTTTCTGAAAAACTACTACATAAAGTTACGTTTTATGATAATGTTGGTTATTATTCTACCTACTCCTCCGAATTCGACTATTTTTTTAACCAAACTTCTTAAACAATTTCTTCTCTGAGTGGACCACCGATATTGTAAAACTGAGCAGGACCTGTAATGTAGTCCAAATATTTATTAACATTGTTGGAAATTACAAGCAGATTACAAAAATGTTTTAGTTTTGAAATTGGATGACAAATAAAATATGTCCAAGCTCTCAAAATTTTTAAATACATTAGGTGTCCTAATTTGGAGTCTAATTTATCAGCGCCTGATGGATCTAGTGTACCCATCTTTGAAAGTTAAGCTTTAAATTAAGTTGATTCTCGCTGTGTAAAGTTTCATCGCAATCCGGCCGTAGGCCAGTAAGAAATGCCTGAATTATTTAAAAAATAATTGTTGTACAACCCACTGTGCGGTGCTAGAAATCATATATGTTGATTTTGTATGGAAAAAAAATTTTAATGAGAAAAATGTGTTGTACTTTTTATGTAAAAAATGTAATATGCACAAAATTACTTACTTTATTTTTTTAATGTGAAAAATAAGTTATTTTCTTTCAACAAACAAAAAACTTTTAAAAAATCATTTGCCAGTGTTGCCATATTACAATTTTAAAAAATGTTCTGAAAAGGCCGATATTTGTAAAAAACTCTCAAAAATCTTAAAAGTCCGAAAGACCATATTGTAACTGTGTATTTTGAAATACCAGCTAATTTTCTATTAAATATTATTTAAAAATTCAAAATTAGTTAAAAATGACGGCGTTACAAATGTTTAGATACGTCAGTCTTTTTCCGTTATCTTGAAAATCTTAGGACGTATTGCAACTTTTCAAACTGGTTTTGTAATGTATTCAGCTAAACTTTTAACATACACTAGGTCACAGTGTTAATTTTATCCTAAGGAAATTATCAATTTTAAAAGTTTTGTAATCTTGCAGTCTTAACTAAAATTACGTTTCATGGGTCTTTTTTGTCCCCAGGTCACAAGGGTTAAAGATTTTTTAAATGAAAGTAAAATAATTATATTCTAGTCAAATTAAGGGTTATATTTTTACAAAAACTATGCAAACTTTAGTGAAAACATTAAAATTTTGTACAATTTTTGACAAAATAATCAATTGTGAGATGTTGGTTAGTTCGGCTAAAGATCATGAATATTTTTTCCATATTAACAGAAAAATTATAATTTTATTTGTGATAATTTACTTTAATTAACAGAAAAAAAAATTAGAAAAAGAGTTATTTGACACCTGCAAGAATGGAGTTAACTTTCTAGCCCGCAACGGCCTTCATCAACATTCGTCGTGCCTTAAAGTGTTAAATGGTAAACATCTTCTATTTAACTCAACTAGTTAAGTTAAAAACGTAAAGTGACTTAGTTTGTTGAGTATGACAAAATTTACTGCGAACTTATTTTCTATAAAGCTATGTTTAGTTATGTTGATTATTACCACAGTTGCCAGTTCAACTAATTAAGTTGAAAATGTGACTGGCAGTTATTTTCAAATGTCATCATATTTTATCCTTTACATTGTAAGTGAAAGAATGTCAAACATTGAAGATTTTCTTCGTTTTTCAACATATGTCGAGCATATATATTAAGCGAATTTTTGCACTGTACCTTGTGAGTGGTTAATAGTGAATTTTTATTGTTGATCTATAAATTGTGTGTGAGTTGTTGGTTAGTTCGGTTAAAGATCGTGAATATTTTTTCCATATTAACAGAAAAATTATAAATTATTTGTGATAATTTACTTTAATTAACAGAATTTTCATAAAATGTATTGTAAAAGAGTCGCTAAACACACAAACACGAATTATAATATTTTTTTTTCTTCTTCTTTAATTGCAACTAATATGCTATAAAAATTGCAATCGATATATCCAAATAAGGAATTTTAATAAATCTTTAAAATTAATTAAAAAAAATAAAAACGTTTTTGTAAAGGGTCCGCCAAATAACTTTTTTTTTTTTTTGAACTCCTGAACCAATTGGACTTTGTATGGCGTCTTACCAAGGTCTTTATGCAAAATTTGTCTCAATGATGTCTCCGAAATGTTCAATTGTTGAGAACGACGGTGAATTGATGTTGATGGCGCTTCACGCACACTTTCTGCCACAGCAGCAATAATCTCGGGTGTACGCACTGTTTTTGGCTTTTCACGCTTTGGTTTATCGATGAGGAGGCCAGTTTATTTCACTTTTTTCTCAAGATAACGAACATACGGGCCATATTCGTTCAGCGGAAGGATAAAACTAATTATCTGTCAAATCAGACATGAGCTAAGTGTTACCATTCACGAAATAAGCACTAGTTGAAAAAAAAAACGTTATATGGCGGAACCTTTATTTATATCAAACTTGTGCGTTATTTTTGATTCCAGGCTAAAATTTGTTAATGATAAACGATAAATTTTAAAAAATTTCGAATTTTTCTAAAGTGGGTGATTGTATGCCGAAATTCGGCACGGTTTAACGTTTTTCAGAAAAAAACTCAATTTCTTCCATCTGGAACCATTTGCAATAAAACTGGAGCTGTAACGACCAAAAATCTAAAATCGTATTTTTAAGGGACATCCCATACCCCACATAGACGTATCTTCTATTGTATTTATTAACTGTACCACTGTAATTTTATATTTAAAAAAATAATAATTATACTGTTTGTTTGTTAAATTAGTTAGTAATTTAGAAAAATATTAAAAATGAATGTATAACATAAAGAGTTTACAATTTAATTATTAAAACAAAACAAAAACAAAAACAATGCAAAAGTGAATTGTGATGTATGCTAGAAATGTATTTAAAACAAAAATATTTAATTGAAATAAATTATTTCAATTTAAATGTATATGTTTTTTTTTTCTACTATATTAAAATGTTTGTAATTAAAATAAATTCGTTATAGGTTTTGGAAGGTAATCATTTTTAAATAAAAGTAATAATAGGGAGGGTATGCTAAGATGAACAAATGGATTTGAATAAAGTTGCTATTAGTATTAGAATTTATATCGTAAAGTTTATTTAAGAATTTAAAATTGTTTTCGTTAAAGTTTTATAAGTTCAAATATCAGTGTAAAAGCGATCAAAATTTAACAATAAAAACGACGGGATATAAATTGTTTCCAAATAATATACTTTTAGCCGTTTCTTTTCTTTATTTTGAATATTTAATTATTATTTGAATTTAAAAAAAAAATAACACCAAAAACAAGCTACTTATGAAAATAAAAATTATTCAAGTTCAAGGCCATACTCTATATTTCTTTATTATGATATTGTCCTAATAAATAATCTATATAGTTTTTTGTTTTCAAAATTTATTAATTGATCACTTTCAGGAATGTGTTGATAGATCTATTTCGGGAATTTTCTAGATTCCCATCAACAGAACACGTTTTGAAAGAGGTAACAATCCCATGCAAAACATCAATCATTCATATAAACGAGTTTTCTCACTAAACGAGAATTAATATATTATCTCGAAGTTAAAGATTATCACCATTGATCAAAAAATAAATTAAAATCTTGTTGTTTGTGTGTAAGGTCTACCGTTGGTAGATATTCAATTCACGTTTTTTGGTTTTTCCCCTTTTTGTACACTTTGTACAATTTGTCAACTTTGCGCAATTAAAGGTCGAAAAAAACATAATTTTTATTTTTTAATAAAAATTATATCAAATTTGTATAAAAGACAAAGTACGGTCTTGTTAACTACTCCTCCTGTATATTTTGTTTTTAAACAAAGCAAAGTGTACAACAAAGGGAAAAAATCAAAAAACATATATTGAATATCTACCAACGGTAGACCTTACAAACAAACAACAAGTTTTCAATTTATTTTTTGATCATTGGTGATACTCTTTAACTTCGTGCTCATTTATTAGTTCTCATTTAGTGAGAAAACTAGTTTATATGAATGCTTCATGCTTTGCATGGGATTGTTACCTCTTTCAAAACGTGTTCTGTTAATGGGAGCCTAGAAAATTCCCGAAATAGATCTATCAACACATTCCTGAAAGTAGTCAATTAATAAATTTGAAAACAAAAACTCTATAGATTATTTGTGAGGACAATATCCTAATACAGAAATATAGAGTATGGCCTCGAACTTGAATAATTTTCATTTTCATTGCACTATTAAAGGTCGAAAAAACCATAATTTTTATTTTTTAATAAAAATTATATCAAACTTGTACAAAATACTTATATTTGATGAAGGTCCAAAGATAAATACAGAATTTAAAAAAATTTTAAAACTTTTATATTACAAACATGCTACTATTTTTTTTATTATGTATTTAGGACTCTAAAACCAGAAAATCACATTAAAAAAATTTAATGGTGTAGTTTTTGAAATATTTATTTTTGTATATGAATTTTTGAAGAATTTAACTCTTTTGTCTATATCTTGATTTGGCTAGTGAAATTGCAAAACAAATATCATTTAATTCACAACATATCTTTTGAATGCCGTTTTTAAATCGGTTCATTAGTTTAGGACCTATGGGTCGAAAGTACACAGAAAAATTAAGTTTTAGTCGACAAAAATTATAAATGGAAAATTTCGAGAAAATGAAAATATAGGTATAAGACTTTTGAATGACGGAAAAACGAGTGTTTGTCATTAAAACGACATTTTAGCCATCATCCTTTAAAGAAATTTTGTTAACAATTTTCAAGCGTTTTTGATCGCGAATTTTTTGAAAAGCTTAATTTTGAGGTTCGCAGAACTTACTGAATTAAAACATTGAAATGTTGATTATACATTTCACATGATAAATTAAAATCGTTTAACTAACACCCTTTGAAATCGCAAATAACACACATCGACAAGCTTCCTTGGTTTGAATTTCGATATGTAATTTAAATATTCTTTGATGCCCTGATTCCAAATTCGGAATTTTGAGAAAGCCACTGAGAAAGGTGCCAAACTGCAATTTTGGCTCTTTTTGAAGCCTTTTGTCATACGATTGACGCTTTCTAATAATTCAGAATAAAGATAAGTAATTAATAAATAAAGTCTTTTAAAAAAGATTTTGATGTTTAATTAAAATTTAAATATTTTAAAATTTAAATATCTTTTCTTTTTTAACCTGTTAAAACATAGTATGCCATTGGATTTTACGCCCCAAAATTAAGTTTACGTGTATTTGAGTTTTAGTGTGCCATTCTCACATACTTACTGTGTAATTATAGAGAGGGATGGGTCCATTTGAGTTTTCGTGAATTTATAGCTAGTTAAGATAATATAAAAGAGTGGGAATAATATTAAAAATCACAAAATTATATAAATACACTGTAATACAAGAACACACGGTCAGAAATATACAAACAAATACAATAACGCATAAACACTAGTAATTGCATGTAATATCAGAAAAGAAACCCAAAAGTCGCGACCTCTAAATAACTTCCGATTGAGCCAATTTTTGGTA